>LR812540.1:21944081-22304169 GCA_903798195.1 Danio kyathit
AACTGACAAGAACTGACCAATCAGCTTCATACTTTATATAGAATATACACATTTTGGTAAACTAATTACCACAGATAAACATAAAACACCCAAACACTGCATTGTTTTTTTAATTTTCTCCATGAATAAAATTTATGTTTTATCAGTTTGTCATCCTCTGAGAAAAGCATTTAAAATTTTTTACATGCAGCACTGCTAATCAATGCCAGTTCCAAAGCAGTGGACCAATCAGGAGGTGGGGCAAGCTTTGCAAGCTTCGGTTTACAAAAGCAAGTTGGCATTACAACTGTTTTATTTGATGTTAACATGGTGTAGGAGGCGCTTTTAAAACCATTCCTGAGCATTGCATCTCACATTTTTTGATGCAAATATGCATTGTTTGAATGGCCTCAAAAGCATCTAAAACGTCTTCCACATAAATGCTACATTTTTAAGAGAGCCTGTCAACTTTTACATTCAGCGATACTCATCAACGTCAGTTCCAAAGCGACGGACCAATTAGAAGAACTCAGAGGTGGGATAAGCATTACAAACTGAAATACTGATTAATCTGACCACAGTACACGTCCATCCCAGATGCCTCCTATAGTCCAGAGAAGTTGACGGCGCTTCTGAACACTGTTAACATAGGGCATCATTTTTGTACAGTACAGTTTTAACTGGCATTTGTGGATGGAACTATGTATTGTGGTACTTGACAAAGGTTTGCCAAAGTAGTCCTGAGCCCATGTGGTGATATCGCTTATAGATGAATGACTATTCTTGATGCAGTGTCGAGATCACAGTTGTTTAGCTTAGGCTTGCGCCCTTGTCCTTTACGCACTGAAATTCCTCCAGATTCCTTAAATCTTTTAATGATGTTCAAATGTCTTCCTATCTTTCTTTGAGGAACATTGTTTTTAAACATTTCAATAATTTTCTCATGTATTTGTTGGCAAACTGGCAATCCTTGGCTCATCTTAGCTCCCAAAGGACTAGACCTTTCTTGGATGCACTTTTGTATCAAATCATAATTACAATCATCTGTTGACATAACCTGTGTCAAATCGCATCATTACTTAACCAATTTACCTGATTACTAGCCCTAAATTGCTCCTGTCCCAACTTATTTTAAAAGGTGTTGCAAGATCCAAAATTGGAACATGTGTTTATGTTGTAGAAGAAAAGAAACAATAAAAATCATGAGGAACACATTAAATATTGTTGTACTGTCTGCAATGAACAAAATGTCAAAGTAAATTTAGACATTTCTATTTTTTTTATTTGTGTTTTCCATACTGTCCCAACTTCTTCTGATTTAGGGTTGCAACAAAACCCTTACTAAAATGAACTAAAGCATGAAGCAAAAATATAAAAATAGTATCTAAAAATTTTTTTTTGGAAAATGCAAAGGATTTAGGCCAGATGGGACAACATAACTGACCTAGCAGTGAATATTATTTTAGAAAATTAGAGATTTTTGACCCTGGAATCTATTCCAAGAGACAAAAATTCAGAACTTTTAAAAGAGCATAATTGAAGCAATTTTCGATGCTCAGGATTGGTGGAAATCTTCCTGTCTGGCGTCGGCCTATTAAAACCCAGAATGACGCTTTAGGATGTCACTCAGCTGCATTTGGCATGGCATTCTGTCCATGTTGAGCCGTATGAAAACCCCACCGCACATCTTCCTCAGCTCATCCAGACACAGACCCCTGCTTTCCCAACTTCCTAATTGGCCACAGCTCTCGAATGGCCTGTGACTCCACAAGCCCCAGAATTTCAATCAAGCTGCACAAAAAGAGGCTTGTGTTTCTGAGTGAGTCCATCCCCGCCGGTCAGTTCAGCACGGTGTTTGTCTGTCTGTCTCTCTCCTACTGTCTTCCTCACATTGATCGACAGGTACTGAGGTCATAAAGTCGTCCTCTGCTGCTGGCTTGGGGGTAAAATCTCAGCCTGGGTGGGTAAATAATTCAGTCGGGATGGAGGTTAGTGAATGCCTGGATCCAGATGGATTCATTTATGTCGGCTGAATTTCATATGATACTATTATTAATGTCATCAACCAATGTGTTATTTGATAGTATTATTTTTATTAATAATAAGTAGTAACATTTATTAATAATATTTTTATTGTTATTATTACTTTCATCATTATTATTATTACATATAATACAATATTATTTGTCATTACCCAATAATGTGTTGTTATTATTATTACTCTATTATTATTATTATTACATATGATTAAATATTATTTATGTCATTACCCAATAGTGTTATTAAATATTAGAATTATTAATAATAGGGTTACGCGATGGCGTAGTAGGTAGTGCTGTAGCCTCACAGCAAGAAGGTCGCTGGTTCGAGCCTCGGGTGGGTCAGTTGGCATTTCTGTGTGGAGTTTCATGTTCTCCCCGCATTTGCGTGGGTTTCCTGTGGGTCCATGTATTAATATGATTACTTTATTATTATTATTATTATTATTATTATTATTATTAATAATATTTAATAACACATTATTGGGTAATGCCAAAAATAATATTTTATCATATGTAGTAATAATAATAATAATAATAATAATAATAATAATAATAATAATAATAGTAGTATTAACATGTATTATTATTACTTTCATTATTTCATTATTTCATTATTAATTTCATTATTTCCTTAATAGCTAAAACATTCATTCATTCATTTTCTTTTCAGCTTAGTCCCTTTATTAATCTGGGGTCGCCACAGCGGAATGAACAGTCAACTTATCCAGCATATGTTTTACGCAGCGGATGCCCTTCCAGCTGCAACCCGTCACTGGGAAATAATAATAATAACAACAACATTTATTAATATTATTATTATTATAAACACTTATTTATATGCACTAAATTAGTTTAATAATGCTTTAATAATGTGATAATGAATACAAGAAACAGGTTTAAAAGTGTAAATTCATAAAATAATAAGATAAATACTATAATGTATTGTAATCTGTACAATTCCTTACAATTTACACACTTTTAATTAGAATAATTATATTATATTTGTAACATAATAAAATGTTTAAAAGTGTAAATACGCCAGTTTTGACAATGTAAAACATTCATTATTGTTATTGTTTTAGATTACAGTATTAGTATAGTTAACAAAAACTAATACTAATATTGTAAATACATATAATCTAGTGTAATATACATACTTGTATTTATTACTGATGATGATCAAAATTATGACGATAATAACAGTTATTATTACTGATGATTATTATTGATGATTATTATTATTAGTAGTAGTATTTATGTTATTATATATATATATATATATATATATATATATATATATATATATATATATATATATATATATATATATATATATATATATATATATATATATATATATATATGTTTATCCTGCAGCACTAATTCAGATGATCCAATGCCAAATGATTTTTCTTTTTAAAAAACATTTCCATTTGCTGTGAAATGCTGCTCCCTATAGGTAATCACAAGCACCACCACTCACCAATGTTTGTATTATTAATATTATTCATTACTTGTAAATATGCATTATATATGCTGAATATGACACATATTATAATATACAAAACATACTATAAAAATAATATGAAATGTATGGATTGATAAAATATTTATTTATTTTGAACGTAATTATCCATTAATTAATCAACTCAATTCATTCAAATGCATTCTGAACACACCATTAGTCTTTTTTGGGTTGAGTTTTGGATCTGTTTTTAGCATTGTTGCCAAAGCACAATTGTTCCGTTTTCACTGTCTTGCACTTGATTGTTGCCTGCAGACACAAATTACCACTCCTGTACAGCACACAGCAAAAAACAAAAAAAAACAAAAAAAAAAACACTCATAAAACCAATTTACACTCCATTTTGCTGACTGAAACAAAGAGTTTGCCAGGAGAAAGTTCCAGACATTTACAGGCAGCTGTAACATCACGAAAAACAGCAAAGGGCAGTGTTTGTTTGGTGTTTGCATTGGGATTGAACACAATGAGCGCAATGTTAAAAGCACTGAAATAAAGCTTGTTTAGTTGCCAAGGAAACTTCTAAAGATTGATCACAAATATCTTCACCTTGTTAAAGCGAAAAAAAGTTGTTTGTTCTGGTCTCTTTCTGGTATTTCTATCATCTGAAGTTAGTTTAATGAGTTTGATGTATATTTAAATGTGAATATATACATTATATATAGTTAGGGAAGTAAGAATGCAACACGTCACCATTTTTCTCAGAAAACATATTTCTAGGTGCTGTTGACTTGAAATTTTCTCCAGATGTTGAACAACCAAAGAAATGCATATATGAAAAGAAAACAAATGTAAGTAGTTTACAAATTAAATCATGTGTAATAAAATGAAATGACACAGGAAAAAAGTATTGAACACATGAAGGGAGGTGTAAAAAGGCAGTGAAAGCCCAGACAGCAGCTGAAATCTCTCAAAAGTTCTTCAGCAACCCTGTGCCCTTTGTCATTGTAAATTAATATTAGCTGCTTCAGTCCAACTCTACATTACCAGGATGATGAAGATGAAAGATGAAGGGTGGACATTTCAGCAAGACAATGATCCAAAACACAGCCAAGGAAACTCTCGAATGCTTTCAGAGAAAGAAAATCAAGCTGTAGAATGGTCCAGCCAGTCACCTGACTTGAATTTGATAGACGAAACCCACAGAACCATCAAGGTTTTTACTCTCTTGAAGTCTGAAATAAAATAAATAAAAAAATAGATAAATAAAAAAACACACCTGAGCAATGCATGTGACTTCAAACCAGTGCAGTATTTCATATACTTATTCACAAAAATCTATAAGGTATTTGCATTTATTAATAACAGTTACTATTCATTGTACTACTTTTATTTTTGTTATTACAGAATTTCTCAGGTACACTCTCAAAAATAAAGGTACGCGAGCTGTCACTGGGGTGGTACCTTTTCAAAAGGTACAAATTTGTACCTAAGGTCCATATTATTACCTCGAGAGTACATATTAGTGCCTAAAAAGTACAAAAGTGTTCCTCTTAAAATTTTTAGGTACTAATATATACTTTTAAGGTACCAATATGTAGCCCTTAAGTACAAATATGCACCATTTGAAAAGGTACCACACCGGTGAGAACTCGCATACCTTTTTTTCTGAGAGTGTAGAGACAAAAATATTTTAAATTTATTATAATTATTATTACTATTATTATTAATATTATTATTATTATATAGGCATTGCACAACAAAATATTTAACCATCTATTAACAACAACAACAACAACAGTACAAATGATTATATTAAAAACATACATAAATATACACACAAAATTGCACAAAATTACTGGAATATAATATAGAAACAAAAGACGAGACTATTCTTTCTTTATTGTAATGAGTTATTATACTACAACTGTTAATAATAACATATGTTATAATAATGTTAAAAAATATAATTATTAAACAAATATTAAAAACAGCTATATATATATATATATATATATATATATATATATATATATATATATATATATATATATATATATATATATATATATATATATATATATAAATAAATAAATGACAAAATTATACAATAGCATCTAAGCCAGTTGATTTCAATACACAAGACAATGCTGCCATCTTGTGTCCACACTCCTTTTACATAATCCATATTATTAATTCATAACAGGAAAAAAATGACAAAAAAAAAAAAAAAAAGGAATTTGATGTTTATATTTTTTTCTCCCCTCACGCAAATGACTTGAATAATTATGCATATGTTGCAATATAATTCCCAGTATAAATTTTACATTTACAAACGATACGTTGGCTATTAGAGAGACTTGTTCAGACTTGCCTCTAATTTATGTAATGAAGTAAATTAATTATTACTAAGTAGGCGTGTCTGTGCGTCCTATTCTAATGTAAACACTATAAGGTTAAGTTGAGTTTTCAAGAATAGCCCTTTTTCACTTTATTCTTATTTTAAAAATACGTTTTTTTAAGTTCGTTTAAATTGACCTTTTGATTTTTTTTTTTACCAAAAAGAAAGTGTCTTTTTCAAAGAACTACTGGTTGAGATTGTCCTTATTAATTATTCATAAGCAGGCGTATCAGAAAATACATAAACAGCTTACACTTTATTTGACAATATGGCGTGGAAACATGCTTTGAAATCAGTCGCATAGAGTTAAACTTTAGAAAATTTATTTTAGAAAGTTAAAAACAAGTATACAAGTAAAGTTTTAAACGACTGCTCTCTAAATAATAATGAATTATTCACTAGTAGGCGTGTCTGCCAGAGGCCCCATACTATTCCGCATACAAAAAGTGCATGTAAACTCGACAGGTTAGCGTGACGAAGTTGTTGGCTTAACAAAAACTTACCAAACTTTTTGGACGCAAATCAAACCCTAACAGTGTATCTTTTCCAGACCGAGGCTGGAGCAGCACATGGCGGCGACAGAGTCAAGCTTAAGCCCGGCGGTGGAGTCGGTAGTGCCGGCTTGTATGTTCGCACCTCACCGGGGCTGCGCTGAAGATTCACCCGGCGTAGAGTGCAGCGACGACCGCGACGACCAGAACGGGGAAGCCGAGGACCATTTAGACGTCACCAGCAAGGTTTCTTTCAGGCCTGACAGCTTCTCTGTGTGCATGAATCAATATTAAAAGTTTCTAACAAAAATACATGGTTTAAAACACAATGAGAAACTTTTAATTCGGTACAAATGCCGGTGCGTGAGTGACACGTTGGCTGTGAGTGAACGCCAGCTGGCACTAATTCAACCCGCTGAGCTTATATATGCATAAGTACAGTCAAAATGAAACATTAATACTGTAATGTGGAGGATTTTTCTGGACAGACGTATTATTAAAGTGTAAAAGTGCAAAGTTTGTAAACCAATAAAAGTTTGAAAGAGACTTACATTTATGTACATATACATACATGCATGCATACACGCACACACACACAAACACAAATATATATATATATATATATATATATATATATATATATATATATATATATATATATATATATATATATTCAATAACAAATTCACATAGCATTAAAACCATTGTATTTCATATCTTTAATAGAAAGTGAAGCTAACCAGTCTGCTGTCTGAAGCAGTATATATTTTATATATCTTTTAAATAAGGTGTTTATTTTCAAGACAGACATTGTTAAAAAATGTATCAAAATTGCACTTGTGGTATCCTTATTTTGCAAATAAATAAAACGTATAAATGAAAACATAAATGTAAAAAAACAAAAACTATTATTCACCAATATTTTTAATAATAATTATACAAAATAGAAATAAATATTTAATATATAGTTACAAAAATATTCATGGTAATCTACTTATGTTAATGAATAATTATGTTCTCCTTATAATATGAATTATTATAACTTGCTCTAAAATTATTGTAATAAAGATGCTGTGTTAGCATTATTTCACAAACAATTTGTTGTTTTTCATGACGTTTAATGACATGAATACACTTTTTTTTTTTACTTGTGTATTTATTTATTCCAATAAATATTATTTCTGTATATACAGTGCTCAGAATATATGAGTACACCCCCCGAAAATCTCTCATCTAAATTAATATTTTCTATAGGAGGCTTTACAATACTATATTTGTGCATATGCATTAGTTTAATCGGTAGTAAAGCCAATTCTGGGGCTAATCTAACAAAATAACTTACAATAATGGTTAAAAAATTAGTAGCCCATATTTATATGTTATAGAAAAATATTTAATACAAATTTTAAAAAGAGGAAAAATCAAGAGAAGCAAAATATAAATGTTATTAATTATGCTGAGCATTGAGGTATTAAAAAAACAGAATGCATACTGATATTTCTGCATTATATATAATGTCTTATATCAAAATACTCGTCATACAATAATTTTTGCTATTATCCTTCTAGAAGTTGCTTTACTAATAAACTGCTGTTATGTGTTGTCAGTTTGCGCTGGTCAGCCCCACAGGAGAGCAGTATGACTGTTTACAAAAACAGCTGCGAGAGCGAATACAGGAAGGATGTGGAGAAACCATCTATGTGATCGGGATGGGCACAGGTGAGACATGAAGATATTAAGGCAAAATACTGCAGACAAATAGGGTAAAACGAATAACTAACAACTAGATCATAATCATAACTAATTATAATCATACTTAATTTGACTTAGAATTGCAAAAAATTGTATAAAGCGCAAGCTTTCTAAAATGTAATTTTTTTAAATATGCAAATGCGGTCATATTTAATCAAATATGCACTAATTTTCATACATTTGTTGCATTAAAGTTTTTCCAAAGTCAAAGGTTTTTACCAATGGGATTTTTGAGAACCTCTCTGAAAATACTGTAAAAAGCCAGAAAATATTGTAAACTATTTTTTGTTGTTGTTGACAAAAAATGATGTATATTATCAAGCCATCTGTAAAAACCTTCAGAATGCAGATATGAACAAATCTGTGCATTTTGGTGTATGTAACGACTTTTTGTTGTGTAAGGAAAAAATAATAATAATTCGAGAAACCACCCTTTAGTATTATAGTTGAAATATTCAGAAATAAACTGGTAAAGCGTGAGAAAAGAAACACTTAAAAGTGCATTTGGATATTGGATATTTAAACACATCCGAATGTTCATATTTACACAAAAATGTGCAAGCTGTGTAAATGTATTGTTTATATAAATATATGCATGACTATATTGTATAGAATATTTTTTTATATTCATATAAATATATAAAAAAAATAATACAAATTATATTTAAATATAAATATATGTAAATCTATTTATTTTGTATATGACTATATTGTATAAAATATTTGTTTATATTCATATACATATAGAAATATTTATATAATACAAATTTTATTTAAACAAATATATATGTAAATATATTTCTTTTGTATATTTTTATATTTTATGTGCAGTTTGTGTGTGGGTATTTGTTTATACATATAAATATACAAAGTACACGCGTACATATAATGTAAATCCAAACATCTATCTTGGATGCAATTAATCGTGATTAGACAGCACTATTTTTCTGTACATTACACTGAAAAACACTTAATAAAAAGCCAAAATTCACAAAATCTCTCTCTTTTTTTTTTTTAAATGTTCTTTCCCTCAAAAACAAAAAATGTGAAAGTCGCCAATTTAAAGCTACTTCATGCTGAACATAATCATCCACAAGTGGAACATTTGTTTATTATTTTTATTATTTCTTCATTTTTAGTGCTGGGCAAAGATTAATTGCGATTAATCACATCAAATATAAAACTTTGTTTTGACATAAACTTTGTGTTGATTATATTCATTTTTTATGTACAAGTAATACACACACACACACACACACACACAAACTGCTATACAAAACTATTTTTGCATATATATTTAAACGTACATATAATTTTTATCCTACACATATATATTGTTTAAAACACAAACATTTTTCATATATGCATGCGTGCACGTGTGTATTTATATATAAATCATAAATATACACAGTATGTATAGTATGTCAAAACAAACTTTTATTTTGCATGTGAATAATCACGATTATTATTTGCCCAGCACTATTTATTTAACTGTTTTGTTTTTATATAAAGCTATATCTACATAAAAGACGCAGGCTGCGTCCGAAACCGCCTACTACTCAGTAGGTACTGCATTTGAATTTAAACGTACTACTCGGCCGTTAGAAAAGTACGTTCTATACAGTATAAATGTAAGAAGTATAAATGGAATTCGGACGTACTACATCCGCCATTTTGTCATGGTCACGTGACCTACCTGCGTCAGTTGCGTCGATTTACTTCCATTCATGAATTCTCTCGCAGAGCATCATAGGATAGCGCAGCGTGCATGGGATGCGCACTTCAGAATCTCGTCATCCGGGTACTTCTCGCATACTGATTTTCGAATTCTATGAATTCGGACATACTACTCGGCTCGCATACTGATTTTAGCGTACTATATAGTATGGAAGTATGCGGTTTCAGAAGCAGCCACTATGTTCTTGTGTTGTTGGTTTTCAAGTGACCCTGTGACCTTCAGGGTCAAAGGTTAAGTTTAGTCGTGGCTTAGTTCAACCACAATTTCTACACTTGCCCAACAATCACATCTATTCTCAAGCCATTTAGCGTTCATCTGAGAAATTGATTGTGACTTTGGCAGAAGTAAATGGCCTAGTTAGACTGCTGATGGATTCTGTTTGTCTGTGCGTCTCAGACGGTGGCGATTATGGTCTGGATGAGCGGGACATGGAAGCATCTGTCGCTACGGTTCAGTCTCTTTGTGAACAGGTTGAGGCTGACCTGATTCTGCTGAGAGAGAGGATGGAGACGGCGGGACGCGTGCGGGATTATCTCATCCGGCGCCGTGTGGGAGAGGCTGACTTCCTGGAAGTCAGGTTAGAAGAGGGTTTGATGTGAAATTATATGAAGTAAATGTTGGGAAAAATTGGACATAGAGATCAGTGTTGTGTGTAACTAGTTAAAAGTAACTAGAAAATGTAACTAAATTACTTTTGCATTGAAAAAGTAAAGTAAGGGATTACTTTTCAAGTATAGGTAAGTTAATTAGAGCTGCTAAGAAATGTACTTGTCTAAAATACTGTTGATGAATGTATTGATGAGTGTACAAATGTATTTTCCAGAAAATTATTCTATTTTTCCACTTAAAGGTTAAATTTTAAATGCTTGAGAAACAATGAATTGAGTTGGAAATTAGTTTATGAAAATATAAGGTATACAGTCAGAATATTTTGGGATTAGTTTTGGATTTTGTTATTCAGATATTTTGCAAAATAACCAAATAAATGAGGTAACGTTTGTCCAAATTGCAGATGTTTAAGAATACAGTGGTCACTTGCTATAATGCGGTTCACCTTTCGCGGCTTCGCAGTTTTGCACAATTTTTACATGATTTTTTTTTTTTTTTACAGCGTATTGTGTTCTACAGTACAGGATTCATTCAGCTTGCCAAATTTACATAAATATTCGATCGCTAGCAGTATGACTCTGAAGTGCTGTACTGTATGTTTGCAAGTTTTCTACCCAACAAACCCCATAATGTCAACAAAATGTTCTGCACCCTCAAAGGCGTCTGCGGTAGCACCCAAAAGGCAGAGGTAGATGCTAACCATCGCACAAAATTTGGAACTCTGGACATGGTAAAGTAAGGTAGAAGTTACATGGCTGTAGGGCGCAATAAATGAATCTTCGGTTCGTTACATTCAGTTTTACAGCCTTAAAACATCTAATAATTGAAAAAATAAAGCTGACTACTTCATGGATTTCGCCTATTGCGGGTTATATTTAGAACGTAACTCCCGTAGTTAACGAGGGACCACTGTACAGGGTTTATGGTATTTATGTCAATTTATTTGAAACTATTTTTTGTTTTGATACATATAATTTTATATTTATATTTATAATGTTTAATATTCTATATTAAAAAATAATATAAGAGGTCTGGTTTGACTCATATTTAATAAATGTAAAGATTTTAGTTTCTATTGTCTATGCATTGAGATTATGCAAGGGATTTTAAGTAATACTGAGTCAAATAATAAATTATTATTGAGTAACTAAGTTACTTTTCAGACAGGAAAGTTACTGTTTTAATTACAAAGTACAATATTAATCATATAATTAGTAATTAATTACTTTTTGGAGTAACTTACCCAACAATTATTGTGATAATGTGATTTTTGGAATATATGTTGCAATACGATGCAGGAATTTTTACCAGATGGCTTTATTACATTAGAATATTACAGCCATTACATAATAGACTTACTAAATATTGCAGTTAACTTGTGGTTAACGTTTTCCGCATGTTGCTTATATGTTACGCTTGAAAGTGAGAGTTAAAACTGAGCGAGAGGTACTTTGCCTTTGTGTTTCAAAAATGTTGCACTTGGTGTGACATTAGTATCACCAAAATGTCTAGGGCCAAAGCTTTTTGGGGTTTACTGTACTCTGTTCCTCCATATTATCTTCTCTTAGTCTTCCCAATAGCATGTTCAGAATGAAAAAGCTATTTAAAATCCAGAATAATTGGTATTTATGTGACTAAATCTCAACCTGCATGATTTGACAATTGCACTTAGCCAAATAGCCAAAGCCAATATTGATTTAACCTCCATATATCATGCAGCCCTAATTTTAATGCATTCTCCCTTCAGAGTGGCGGTTGTAGGAAATGTAGACGCCGGTAAAAGCACACTTCTGGGTGTCCTAACTCACGGTGAACTTGACAACGGTCGTGGATTTGCCCGCCAGAAGCTCTTCCGCCACAAACATGAGATGGAGAGCGGCCGGACCAGCAGCGTCGGGAATGACATTCTGGGATTCGATCAGGAAGGGCAGGTGGTCAACAAACCGGACAGTCACGGAGGGAGCCTGGACTGGACCAAAATCTGCGAGAGGTCATCAAAGGTCATTACTTTCATTGACCTGGCAGGACATGAGAAGTATCTGAAAACCACAGTATTTGGGATGACAGGCCACTTACCGGATTTCTGCATGCTAATGGTGAGAGGCAGTAGGTGTGTCACAAGTGTATGTACTGGGTGATTTGAAGTTTTATGAACTGTTTTTTATAATTTATCGTGAAGGTGGGAAGTAATGCCGGGATCGTTGGCATGACTAAAGAGCACCTCGGTCTTGCTCTGGCCCTCAACGTTCCTGTTTTTGTAGTCGTAACTAAGATAGACATGTGTCCTGCTAACATCTTACAAGGTAATGCTAATCTTTGCTTTAGTCTCAGTTATTTTCCAGTTTAGACTTTTTGTGCATTATGTATTTGTGTGTTGCAGAGACACTAAAGTTATTACAGAGGCTACTGAAGTCTCCGGGATGCCGAAAAATTCCAGTTTTGGTGCAAAACAAAGATGATGTCATCGTTACAGCCTCAAACTTCAGCTCAGAGAGGTGACTACCACATTTTCAGATGATAGAATGAGCAGAAATCCCATAAATGTACATTAGCAACTATATATTTCATGAATATAATGACATATAGAATCACACAAACATGCTGTTATTGTTAAAAAACTAAATTGCAACATAAACAAGATAAACATATAAAAAAAACTATGATTTTTTTTTCTTTTTTTTTTTGATAATTACTAAATAATGATTTTTGTGTATAGGATGTGTCCAATTTTCCAGATCTCAAATGTGACGGGTGAAAACATGGACTTGTTAAAGATGTTTCTAAACCTGCTGTCACCCAGAACATCATATAAAGATGACGAGCCGCCGGAGTTTCAAATTGACGACACATATTCAGTACCGGTAAACAAACTTTTCATATGAAAGTGAGGTATACAAATGACATTTTTTTTATGAAATGTGTGTAGAAAAATTTAATTTGAAAAAAAAAAAAAAAAAACGGCAATGGTCCAAAAAACACTTTTTTTTATAAAATAGATGACAATAGTACAAAAATAGCAATTTTTGTAAAGGAACAAAAATGGCTATTTTTCCTATAAAAGGGCCGGCAATTGTACAGAAATAGCTATTTTGTTTCAGATTGATGACACATTCAGTACCGGTAAACAAAACACTGTCACTCCCCCTTCCTTAAATGAAAATAGGGTAGAAAAATAAAAATAAAAATTATGAAAAGTGTGCAAAAAATTTAAAATCAGCATCGGTCCAAAAAAGATTTTTTTGTAAAATGAATGACAATTATACAAAAATAGCAATGTTTCGAAAATGGTACAAAAATGGCATTTTTTTCTATAAAAGGGCAGACGGTGGTACAAGAATAGCTATTTGCCATCAGAGTTTCAGATTGACGACACATATTCAGTACCGGTAAACAAAACACTGTCACTGCCCTCTTCCTCAAATGAAATGGGGTAGAAAACTTTGCAAAAAAAAAAAAGTAAAAAAAAATATCTATAAAAAAAGTCAAATTCGGCAATGGTCTAAAAAAATACTTTTTTTGTAAAATGGATAATAGTAGTAAAAATAGCAAATTTTTCAAAAATGGTACAAAAATGGCTATTTTTCACAAAAATAGCCAACAACTGTACAAAAGTAGCTATTTGCCGCCAGAGTTTTCAATTGGCGATATGTATTCAGTACCAGTAAACAAACACTGTCTCTGTTTTTTTAATGGAATTTTTAAAAAAAATGTAAATTTTCTAGAATTGTTTTTTTTTTTATTTAGCATAGGTCCAAAAAAGAATTTTTTAGTAAAACGGATGACAATAGTACAAAAATACCTGAACCTGTTGTCTGCTCCTCAGGGTGTCGGTACTGTAGTTTCAGGAACTACTTTACGCGGATTAATTCGCCTGAATGACACGTTGCTCCTCGGTCCAGACCCTCTGGGTGTCTTCATCCCCATCGCTGTGAAATCCATCCACCGCAAGCGAATGCCAGTGAAAGAGGTCCGCGGCGGGCAGACGGCCTCCTTCTCCCTAAAGAAGATCAAGCGCTCATCCATCAGGAAGGGAATGGTGATGGTGTCACCCCGACTCAACCCACAGGCATGCTGGGAGTTTGAGGCTGAAATTCTGGTTCTGCATCATCCGACGACCATTTCACCGAGATACCAGGCTATGGGTGAGTGGAGGAGACAAACGGGGAATATTACACTGGGGGTTTTGGTGTTTTTTATTTGATGTGATAATAAATTGCTTTATTGATTTACCAATTGTGTTACAATTATTTCAAATAGAGGTTTAAAATAAATAATGACTTATGATATTAAATATACTGGATCAAACTTTTGAAAACAACTTTTGAAATACATACACATCAAATTTGGTGTTACTGATACTTAACAGTATTTAAAACATTCAATGTTAATTTTTTTTAGCAATATTTATTATAAACATTAAACTGAACTTGTGTTATTGATGATATTACATACAGTTGAAGTCAGAATTATTAGCCCCCTTTGAATTTTTTTTCTTTTTTTTAAATATTTCCCAAATAATGTTTAACAGAGCAAAGAAATGTTCACAGTATGTCTGAAAATATTTTTTCTTCTGGAGAAAGTCTTATTTGTTTTATTTCGGCTAGAATAAAAGCAGTTTTTAAATTTTTAAAAACCATTTTAAGGTCAAAATTATTAGCCCCTTTAAGCTGTATATTTTTTCTATAGTCTACAGAACAAACCATCGTTATAGAATAACTTGCCTAATTACCCTAACCTGCCTAGTTAACCTAATTAACCTAGTTAAGCCTTTAAATGTCACTTTAAGCTGTATAGAAGTGTCTTGAAAAATATCTAGTCAAATATTATTTACTTTCATCATGGCAAAGATAAAATAAATCAGTTATTAGAAATGAGTTATTAAAACTATTATGTTTAGAAATGTGTTGAAAAAAATGTATCTCCGTTAAACAGAAATTGGGGGAAAAAATAAACAGGGGGGCTAATAATTCAGGGGGGCTAATAATTCTGACTTCAACTGTACATGTCTGTATTTAATAAAAACTGAATAAACACTTGAGATTTTCTTATGATCTTAGTAAAATTACACTGTGATCATAAATAAAGTGCAATTAAATAAGTTAAAGATTTAAATAAATATTTGACAAATTTGTTTTCTCAAAAACTCTACATTGTAATGTTGAACCATCAATAGAACCTAAATTTCTAATCTAATAATTGCTATATATATCATTTATAGCAAGACTATATATAATGTATAGAGTGTTTGACAGAAACCAAGGGATACATATATTTTTAAATTAAAAAAAATATATAACTAGTGTTAAAAGTGTAAATCCAAACTATTTTCTACTGGTTTTGCAAATATTATGATTTTCTGAAATGTATATGAATATACAGTTTACTAGAGGAAAGCAAATCTTAAATATGTTAAAAAAATGATATAACTAAATAGTATATACAGTTCCTAAAGAAAATCATCATACCCCTGTGAAATGATTACTTTATTTGTCATACAGCATTAAAATCAAATCATGTTCCAAATAACTTTTCCAGCCTTTGAAATGTGTTTGTAGCCTTTTTGTCTTTCTACAACTTTATCTTGAAGGTCTTTTGAAAGAAGGGTGTAATGTGAGTAAAGGTATAGATTTTTACAGGGTATGATGATTTTCTGTAGGCACTGCAATTATGTATATATTAGTATATAATATGTATGTATATAATTAAATAGTTTTTATAGTTTTTTTATGGTAAGTTACACTTTCACAAAGATAAACTTTTGTACAATAATGTATTCATTCTTAAAACTATATTATTGAATGATGATGATGATGATAATAATAACTGATATAAAATATAACAAATATATGTCTAAAATGATACACAAATATGTTTTTGATGCTGTTGTGTAGAGTTAATGTCAGTTAAGTGTTTTTGTGTTTTTGTAGTTCACTGTGGGAGCATCAGACAAACAGCCACAATAATCGGCATGAACAAAGAGTGTTTACGGACAGGAGACAAAGCTGCAGTTCACTTCCGCTTCATCAAGACCCCTGAATACCTGCATAGTGACCAGAGGCTCGTCTTCAGAGAGGGACGAACTAAAGCTGTGGGCTCCATTACAAAGGTCAGAGCTTCGAAACGCATAAAAAGACAGAAACATTTCCCTCGAAAATAAAATGCATTTTAAACAATTAAATCATTTGGACAATTACATTTTTTGTATTATTAAGATTAGTTTTTTGGGTGTTATGACACTATCATTATGACAGTTTTATTATTTCTTTAAAATATAATAGGATATTTTGAAGAATGTTGACAACTGGTAGCTATTGAGTACCATAGTATTGTTTCTATTATTATTATGAAAGTCAATGGCTACTGCTTTCAATCATTCTTCAACACATCTTCTTTTTTGTATTCAACAGATGACCGCATTTTGATGTACTGTAAACTTTATTTACAAAGTAAAAAATGCAAGATGTTGAACATAAAATAAGACAGTTTGAAGAATGTTGAAAAACAGTTGCCATTGACTTCCATAGTATTGTTTTTATTATTAATATGCAAGTCATTGGCTACTGTTTTCCATCATTCTTCAAAATATCTTCTTTTTTTGTATTCAACAGATGACCGAATTTGTCGTAAACAATATTTACAAAGTAAAAAATGCAAGATATTGAACATAAAATAATATACAGTAGTTTCAAGAATGTTGGAAAAGTAGTCATTACACCCATAGCTTTGATGTATTACTACTATTATGGAAGTCAGTGGCTACTGTTTTCCATCATTCTTCAAAATATCTTCTTTTTCGTGTTCAACAGATGACCGTATTTTGTCTTATACATTATTTACAATGTAAAAAATGCAAGATGTTGAACATAAAATAAGATATTTTGAAGAATGTTAGAAACTGGTAGCCATCGACTTCCATAGTTTTCCATCATTCTTCAAAAAATCTTTTTTGTGTTCAACAGATGACTGTTTTTTGTCTTAAACATTATTTACAATGTAAAAAATGCAAGATGTTAAACTTAAGATAATTTGAAGAATGTTGAAAAACAGTAGCCATTGACTTCCATAGTATTGTATTTATTACTATTACTGAAGTCAATAGCTACTGGTTTCCAACATTTTTCAAAATATCTTTGTTTTTTGTATTCAACAGATGACCGAATTTTGTCTTAAACATTATTTACAAAGTAAAAAATGCAAAATGTTGAGCATTAAATAAGAGTTTGAAGAATGTTAGAAACTGGTAGCTATTGACTTTCTGTTGGAATGTTGGAAAACAGTAGCCATTACGTCCATAGTATTGATTTTATTATTATTATTATTATTATTATTATTATTATTATTATGGAAGTCAATGGCTACTGTTTTCCATCATTCTTCAAAATATCTTATTTTTTGTGTTCAACAGATGACCAAATTTTGTCTTAAACCTTATTTACACTGTAAAAAAATGCAAGATGTTGAGCATTAAATAAGATAGTTTGAAGAATGTTGGAAACTGGTAGCTATTGACTTTCATATGCATTTTTTTATTGTTATGGAAGTCAATAGCTGTTAAATAAAATAACTGTTTTCCATTATTCTTCAAAATATCTTATTTTTTGTGTTCAACAGATGACAGAATTTTGTCGTAAAGATTATTTACACTGGGTTCCACACAGTTTCTTCATGTTGTCCCAACACAAATCGATTAAGTTAACTTCATAGTTTTAACCAATTCAAGTGGATTAAACATAAAACAACAAGCAGCAAAAGTCATTTTCCATGTGTAAAATTATATTGAAGTAATAAAATGTATCATGAAATTTGCACTGAAAATTAAAATTGCTCTCATATCAGTGTTACATGATAAAAGATAAATCCTAGAAATAGGCTTCAATTTCTTTCTGCATAATGTTTCATATTTCATTGAAATTGAAGGGGAAATGTGACATTTTCTTGACAGGCTTATTGAGAGCGTATTGGCTGACATGAATTCTGCATGATTGACGTCTTCTACAGTGAGTCATTGATGTTTCTGCTGTCATGTTTGTGATTTAACAGCTTCTTCAAAGCAAACCTCAGGCCAAGATGCAGTCCAGCAAGAAACCTCCATCACAGGTGGAGGCGTCTTCATCACCTGCTGACGAAAACACACACACTGGAGGAAGCCCTCAGACAGGACAACTGGTGAGAGCAACAGACATCTGTGACTAATACAATAAAACAACAGCCAAGTCTATAAATAATAAAATAAAACAAATTAATATTTATTTCACACACAGATAGATAGATAGATAGATAGATAGATAGATAGATGGATGGATGGATGGATGGATGGATGGATGGATGGATGGATGGATGGATGGATGGATGGATGGATGGATGGATGGATAGATAGATAATTATATTTTTGATTTAAACATAAAAAACTAATAGGGCTTTTACAATTGATAAAATGTAATATATATATATATATATATATATATATATATATATATATATATATATATATATATATATATATATATATATACATATATATATATATATATATATATATATATATATATACATATATATATATATATATATATACATATATATATATATATATATATATATATATATATATATATATATATATATATATATATATATATATATACATACATATATATATATATATATAGATAGATATAGATATATATATATATATATATATATATATATATATATATATATATATATATATATATATATATATATAGATAGATAGATATAGATATAGATATATAGATATATACAGTTGCAATCAGAATTATTGAACCCCCTTTGATTTTTTTTTTCTTTTTTAAATATTTCCCAAATTATGTTTAACAGAACAAGGGAATTTTCACAGTATGTCTGATAATATTTTTTCTTCTGGAGAAAGTCTTATTTGTTTTATTTCGGCTAGAATAAAAACAGTTTTTAATTTTTTAAAACCCATTTTAAGGTCAAAATTATTACCCCCTTTAAGCTATATATTTTTTCAATAGTCTACAGAACAATCATTATACAATAACTTGCCTAATTACCCTAACCTGCCTAGTTAACCTAATTAACCTAGTTAAGCCTTTAAATGTCACTTTAAGCTGTATAGAAGTGTCTTGAAAAATATCTAGTAAAATATTATTTACTGTCCTCATGGCAAAGATAAAATAAATCAGTTATTAGAGATGAGTTATTAAAACTATTATGTTTAGAAATGTGTTGAAAATTTTTCTCTCCGTTAAACAGAAATTAGGGAAGAAATAAAAAACAGGGGGGCTAATAAATCAGGGCGTTGAATAATTCTGATTGCAACTGTATATATATATATATATATATATATATATATATTTATATATATAAGCAGTATATAGTATTTACTGCATTTATACTATTATTACTATATTTACTTTATAGTATTTAAGCAGTATTTTAAAAGCTGTTTTTTTTTATTATTATTATTTTGCCAAAAATACATGCATGTACAAGCTTAAATATAAATGGTATAAGTACTTACTGTATAGCAATATTAAGTGTAATCCAATATTATAATATTATATACATTTTTCTCTTTCTAACAAACAGATGTTCTACATGTTTATCCAAACTTATCGATCACATTATTACAGTCTCTAAAGTTAATATTTTGCTTGATGTTAAATCCTTTTTTTTCTTACATTGTCCCACATTATTCTATTTTTTTTTCTGCTTCGCGTCTCTGTTCTTTTAACGTTCCCTTTGGGCTTCATGTACTCGTCTTCTCTAAATGTTCACTGACACTTGAAATCTCTCAACCCTTTTCATCCCTAAAACACCCAACTCGTCTTTTCCTCTGTCTGCGTGTCCCAACAGGGGACAAGAAACACTTTATAAAGACGAAAACAAAGAGAAGAAAGTAAAATAGAGCATTAAATGTGAATGGAAGGTAAAAGAGTTTTAAAGGCATTAAGGACAAACTTCTCTTAAAAGCCTCTTAAATGTTTAATTTGCTGTAGTGTAAATCACAGAGGTACAGTAAAAAGGGGCATTATGTTCAAGATTTAAAGGATATTGGAGTCTTTAATGCAATAAATTAGGCTGATTTATTGGTCAGCAGTGTTTGAATGCAACAAATCAGTTGTTTAGGCTGAATTAGGCTTCTGCCAGTATTCTTAATCGCTGAAGCTTTTGTCATGATATACAATATTATCACGGTTTTGAATTAAGCTGCAAAAAAAAAAAAATTTTACTGGTATAATAATAGAAAATACTTAATGTATTTTTGTTGTATATACTGTACATGTTTAGAGTAAATAAGTTTTTTAAATGAATTAAATTGCAGATTGATAATAAAGTGCAATAGTAAAGTCTCAATAATAAATGTTAATTAAAAGGAACACTCCACTATTTTTTGGAAGTATAGGCTCATTTTAAAACACCCCTAGAGTTAGCCATTTTTTTTTATCTGTTCAGCCAATTTCAACTTAGCTTAGCATAGATCCTTGAATCAGATTAGACCATTAGGATCTTGCTCAGAAATGACCAGTTTCAATAATTTTCCTATTTAAAACTCGACTCTTCTGTAGTTATATTGTGGTCTAAGACTAATGGAAAATGAAATGCTGCTTTTAATTTTTCCATTGATTATTACACTAGAGAGTATAGTTTTTCCTATATATCAGGGCTTCATTTTCGTCAATTGGTGAAGTTTTGTTTCTCACCATTGTCGCCATTGGCTTGCTTGCTTTGGGACTTCTGGAGCTGCGCATTAATGGATTTGCTCTTCAGTGTTTGGACTTTTAGCAGTGAAATTTAAACCACACTGAACTGAACTTCAATGCTGAAAACGACTGACACAGTTTCAATCTACTAGAACGTCTATGTTAAGCTGCTTTGACACAATCTACATTGTAAAAGCTGTATAGAAATAAAGATGAATATTGGCCTAGAAAAGAGCAACTTTTAATTTTCCAAGTTAAGCTTTAAATTCAAACTTGATCAAAACTTTTTGGATTAGCGTGATGCTAATGGTCTAATCTGATTCAATGATCTATGCTAAGCTAAGCTAAACCTGCTCATGCCTGATAGTCACATTAATAGTCACAGCGGATTAAATTCATAATTGTTTCTTTGTAAAATAGTATTCAACCTTTTCTTTAATAAGCGTTATTTATGTATATTCCAATTATTTATATCCCAATTAAAACAGGTTAATGAATAACTAAGAAACAAACAAAACTTACAATTATCAGTTTGTTTCCCTATTCATGACAGTTACGTGCATAGACATTTTACTTTTGAGTTATTATTGTGCCGGCTTGTGACAATTGGTTTCAATACAATTAATGTTACTGAAGTAGATGTTTTGGGGATTGTTTTTCTAAATTTGTATTGTAAAAGAAACTTCTAGGCTGAATATATAATAGGAAATACCATTTAAATTATATCGTTTTTAAACTATTCTAGACATTTTTTTCCAATTCTGTTTTTTATTATTATTAACTGCTAAGGTCAATATTATTAGCCCTCTTAAGAAATATATTTTTTTTGTTCTTGCCTAATTAACCTGACTTGCCTAGTTAACCTAGCAATTAACCTAGTTCACATTAGGCTGAATAGTATCTTGTAAATAATTATAATAGTCATGCCAAAGGCAAAAACTTGTTAGAAATTAGTTATTATGCTTAATATATGTTTAAAAATGTATTTTAAAAAAATTATTTCGGTAAAACTCCAATAACCGCCCATGATAGGATCTAAATAATTCGTTTTCATCATGTCTTTCAGCCGAAGTCTGGTGGAAGTGGTCGACGGCGTGGCGGTCATCGGCACAAAGGCAAATCAGCACTGAGTGGCACTGCAAGCACCACACCAACCACTGGAGTGACCGCAAACTGAGTTTCACTCTCTCCATCACCACTGACCATCAGACTTAACATTTTAAGTGAACACCAGAGGGCAGTAAAGCCTTTTTTTCCCCCCACCTCAGTCGTTCCCCCCTCTCACTAAACCGGACTGAGCTTTTCCCGCTTAATTAGAAGCGTTCATCTCTGCTGACACAATCCTGCCAAAATCCTGACTGACAAGCAGCTGTTGTGTTACTGGTCCACCCCTTATCAAACCTTTCACTTAATATTCTGTTAGCCGATGGATTCTTAACATCCTGTAATAAACACCCTGAAATCCCAGATTTTTGTAGCCGGAATGTTTCCCCGAGGACCCAATTAAGGAGCCCGCGACTGAATCCCTGTTTGTGTTCAGCGATTTTTGCTATTTTTCATGTCATTTTCCTCCTTCAATTGAATTTGGCAAATGCTAACGCAGATGAAAGGGAGAAATCTGTTCTGCTTGTCAATCTCTCATGCCCCCTCATCCTCTTCTGATTTTAATGAGCGTTGTAGCTGCTGAGACGCACGCAAAATCACGGCGGATAAAACCGGTCCCTCGCGGGGCGTCACAAATTAGGTGGCTTTCTGCTCTCCCGTGTTGCCTTTTCATTTCGTGACCCAGCATCACTTTCAAAAAGGTCTCACCTTTTCATTTTTTGGCACAGAACGAGGCGCGAACTCAGATGACATGTGGCATTTAATTCAGGTTTCTGTTTTCAGTTTCTCATTAAACCTTATTTTACCTGTCTATTCTTATTTATTTTAGGCTATTTTAAAACAAATTGACCTGTACGGGCCACTTTTTTTGACTCAAAGCGAGAAGAGACCTTGAATAAATTCCAATAAAATTGGGGAAAAACACTACTAATTCTCCCTCAAATTCTATCGATCTTCATTTACACTGTCATGTTGTGCAAAACCATTTTCAGCAGAAGAGCTGTTCTTTTCCATGCAATTACAAGGAGTGTTTTTAGATTAAAAACACCACTATCAGTCTTTTTAGTGTACTTTTATGAAGGTTTTGTTCCAAAAAGTACCAAAAAAGTCCAAAATACTCAATTTAAGTCTTTTTTTTTCTTCATATGCCCCTTGCTGTTTTGATTAAGCACAAGTGAATTGGATTAGTGAGTCATTTAAGTAGCAAATGAGTCATTCAGATAGTTCTGTGATGCAATACATGAATCTGATTCAATGAGTCAGTTTTATGAAGTCATTTCATTTAGTTAAGTCATTCAGATGGGTTTGTGAATCAAAATCTGACTCATTTAATCAAATTGACTCACCAAGGTATTAATTTAAAGTGAATCAAATAGGACAGTTAATTGAGAATTTAACCATTCAAATATTTTTATGACCTAATATCTGAATCCAACTGAATCACAGAGTCTATTAATTGCAAGTGAAATCGATTAGTGAGTCATTTAATTAGCAAATGAGTCATTCAGATGGTTCTGTGACTCAAAATCTGCATCAAACTGATTCAGTGAGTCAGTTATTTAGTTAAATCATTCAGATGGTTTTGTGAATCAAGACCAGACTCTTTTGATCAAATTGACTCACCAAGCTATTGATTCAAAGTGAATCAAATGGGACAGTTAATTGAGAATTTAATGCGAATATAATAAAAATGAATCGAACAGTTAATTGTGAATTTAATCATTCAGATGTTTTTGTGACTCAATATCTGAATCTAACTGAATCATTGGGTCTATTAGTTGCAAGTGAATCGATTTGGTCAGTTAATTCTGCAATTAAATAATTCAGATGGTTTTTGTGACAAGATCTGACTATCTGAATCAAACTTAATCATTGTGTTTACTAGTTGCAAGTGAATAATTTTGGACAGTTAATTCTGCAGTTAAATAATTCAGATAGTTTTTGTGACTCAAGATCTGACTGAATCATTGGGTCTATTAGTTGCAAGTGAATCAAGTTGACCAGTTAACTCAGCAGGTTAAATAGTTTTGTTATTAAATATTTGACTATCTGAAATCGAACCAACTCAATTCATCTAGAATTGATGAATCAATTCATCTAGGGGGTTAGATTAATTCACAATTAAATCATTTAAATCTTTATCAATATCTGACATTCTGAATTAAAATGACTCACTGAGTTGAAGATTTAAGTCATAGTTGGTTTTATGACTTAAGATTTGACTCAAGGAGTCAGAATATAAACTTGGCCGCAATACATTTCTCGTCACAAAAGTACCATAAAAGTGTATACATCAGCTTTGTGCAAGAAAAAAAACATATTTTAAAATATTTTATCAATTAATATTCTCTCATTATCAAATGAATCATTCAAATGGATTTCTGAATCAAGATATGACTCTCTAACTCGATCAATATACCATTGAATAAGTCAATGAGTCAGTATATTTTGCAAATGAATCGAGTCATTGAGTCATTGTGATTCACAAAAATAATTCATTCAGATGGTTTCATTTCTTATGTACGTTACATAGCAATTTAAACATCAACATTTCTTTCTTACATCTTAGTCCATTTCTTACACAAAGCTACAAAGTGCATTTGATAAACAAAATCAATCATGTTTATGATAAGGCATAAAAGCTTCACTTTTCAGGGTAAATGTGAAAAGAGCAACTGTTAAAGCAAAATACAGGTTTAGAAAGACTTTGGAGTGAGTAAATGTTGAAATTGTTAACTTTTAATTGAGCTTTTCCTTTAAATATGAACTTTAAAGAGCCGCTATTATGCATTATAAAAGGTCATAATTGAATTTTGTGGGTCTCCAATAACAGGCTGATATGCATGCAAGGTCAAAAAACACTGTCATTGTCTTATAATATGCATTTATTTTTACCTAATTATCTCAACGACTTCCATATGATTTGTTCAGCAATTCATTTGTTTCCAAACCATTTCTTTCATGAGGCTAATCTGCTGTGATTGGTCCAATGACCCAGTCTGTTGAGATTGGTTGACTGGGTTCAGCCCGAGAAACGCCCACCACGGTTATGAAGTAGCAGAGAGTAGCAGAGAGCGGTTAAACACCAGCATATTACTCTACTCTTAACCCTAACCCCAAGTATTAACAACGACACACAATCAGTATTAATCCACACAGGGGCAAAAGTTGAACTATTATGAAAACTGGCCAAGCCGCGTGTGTGAGTAACAGCTGATGGTGGCTTTAGCAAAGAAAAACGGCAGAGGATCACGAGTTTAGAAATGCATTTACATCGGTAAAGGAAGAAACACGCATCGGGTATTTAACGTGGTTTTGGACGCAATATGTTAATTGCCCCATAAAGATTTAACCTGAGACATACAGTACAAGCACTGGTCTATAATAGAGAAGTGATTACAAGCCATGCGGAGCGATTCAAGTTACAACACACAATTAAATACATATTACAGAAAACGAGGCAACAATTTTAATCACACTTACATGTTATGATCCGGAGGAAGAAGAAACTGGTCCATATAAACTGTAACAGTTACTGACAAAGTACATAATAATCTCTGCTGCTCCTTCCTTTAATAGCAAACGGCCGGCGAATCCCGTGTTGCAGTGTAGGTTATTGTATCAAAAATTAAAAAAATGACAGAAACAAACACAGCACTAGGTTGGCTATACAGTTGTATTGTTGTGAAAATGAATTTTAACCCTTTATTCCTCACAGTCGAATCTCCATCTGTCAGTGATCGTCCCCCCGATCAGAGAGATTTCTCCCCCCGCGCTCCGCTAGTGTCTGAAGGGAAAGGCGCGTTCACGTTTTATCGGAACCATGTCGGCGTTGTTGCATTCAGGCAAAAGATCCGAACCCAACACGATTCATTTATTCGACTCTGAGTAAACTATTTTGTTAAAGAATCAATGGTGTACTTTCAGATTTAAACCTCAGCTGGTTTTCATTCTCTTCTGTTTCATTCTGTTACACACTGCATGGAAGGTCATTTTCAAAAACGCATACTAGGGGCTCTTTAAGATACAGTATACTCTGGTGTAATGTCTCATACCTGAATGTATCCTGATTTCAATATAGGGTGAAACTTTTCACACCTGTGGGGAAAAACAAAAACAAAACAGCAACGATTAACTGTGAAGTTGAGTTCAACATCAATGAAAACTTCATATAATGATCCCGCTGTTTCATAATGCATATTGCAATTTTAAGACAAAAGAAACACAATGCCCACACAAACCAAACATAAATAGCTTCCATTTACATATTTTTTTCATGAGCTCAGTGTGCGGCTTTGTTTGAGGCAGTTCTGGTTCTCGTTCTTGGGTTTGATCTGTTGTTCTTGTCTTTTGAATCAATAAAGGTGAACCACAAGGTCTGTACCACCAGGAAGATCTTTAGACATTGATTTCGGTTTTATCTGAGGCGGGCAAGTAGATATGAACCTCTTTAAACACTGTTTTCCACACATGATTTGTACAAGTTCAGTAAAGAACAGCTCACAAAGACCACATGCAAGCTCTTAAAATATGCAAAATGGATTTCTTTTCCCCTTCAAGAAACTTGCATATTATAGATTTTTATTTTTAACATTTATTTATTTGCTTCTTTTTATGTCTCCAACAAGGACTGGCATACATGAAAGCCTGTTTCCACCACAAAATGCAATACGATACAATAAAAGAATAAAAAAAATAATAATTATATATATATATATATATATCACAATTCTGGTTTTCCCTGCCTCAATTTGGAGGGAAAAATACCATAATTCCAAAATATTAAAAAAAAAAGAACAATAGATATTCAAAACTAACTCTAAAACTTCAATACAAACTTGAATTTCTTAATTTTCAGAGGAATATATGCACTTTTTGAGTATTAAGTGCCATTTTTTTGGATAATGTCTGCCTTTTAGAGCCTTAATACATACATACATATACAGTATATATATAACAATTATATACATTATGTATAATTCTTAATAATCCTTTTAAATATAATAAAAAGCAACCAAAACTCTTATTATATCAAAAGATTTGACTATAATTTTCTTTAATATGTACCCTTATGTCTGGTTTATCTAATGTGCAACAACTCTTCCTCTGAGAAACTATTGAACTGAATTATTTGTCGACATTTGGTTTATTTTCCCTCAGACACTCGTTTCTAATTTGTTATTCGCTCGTCTCCCTTCAACTTGCAGAACAAATATGGTGTAAAAGAATCAAATTACTTAGTCCCCGGCCCCACTGCGGTGTTAAAAGATATGAAACGCTTTCCGCCAACAAAACGGAGGCATTTAGGAAATTTTGTCAAAACTCATTGAAGTGGTGGTATTAAAACACAAGCCACATGGTCTGAGTCCCATAGCACACGCATCACCTCTTTTCCAGCGCTTTATGTCCCTGTTTACTCTGGAGGGGACGTCGGAGAGTTGCGTCACTGAGAATTCAATAAATCTGGTATTCAAACGCAAATTTCAGTCAGTTTTGTGTATTAGCACAGCAGGTTTAATTGAATTGAGGTTCCCTATCAAGTGGGGAACTTCGATGTGTGTCTAGGAGAGACACAAATAGAAGAGTAGTTGGTCGTCTAGCGTACTCCCATTTGTGTCTCTCCTAGACACGTCTCCATTCCCTCCTTCAGGCACATAACCGGGATGTTTCTGATGAGACGTGCATTTAACTATTTAGATTTTTTAGAAAGTGTTTTTTTAGTCAGATTTGGATGGATTCCTGCTATAGATTTTGTAAGGGATAAAGTACATACAAGCAGTTGTTATCTCAGAATAAAGCCAGACAGGCTTATTGGCAGCTTTGACGCGAAGCAGTACACTATTGTATAAGACTGAAGGGCTTTATTCTGCGAAAACAACTGCCTGGATGTACTTTACCCTGTTTATTACATGGTTACTTGCCACAATTGTAAAAGCCACGAAACTATGTTCTTAGCCAAAATAGTTTATTAAGTCTAAAATTAAATGCAAAGCTGACAGAAACGAAAACAGCTGAAAGAAGCATACACACTAGCAGTTTTATTAACAAAAAGTGTTTATTAATAAGTGTAAACAGACTTCACTCAACTTAATTTAGTAGTTATACATAATATAGTTAAAATTAATATTCATTTACCATAATAATTTTCAATTTACAACAAAAAAATATTATTGCGTTAGAGAAAATGGTATAGAAAATAATAACAACAAAGTATAACCACCATCAATTTTGTTCCACGCAAATTTTCCAGATCTATAATCTTCATGATTTATGAACTTGCCAAGTTGTCTGATATTTTAGCATCTTGATAACAAATAATAGTCTCTGCTGCTCCTTCCATTAATAGCAAAAGCTGACGAGTCGAGTCGAATTGCAGCATAGGTTATTATATCAAAAATCGGAAAAATTACAGGAACAAACACAGCACTAGGTTGGCTACACTGTTGTATTGTTGTGAAAATGCACTTTAACCCTTTATTGCCCACAGCCAAATCTCCATCTGTCAGTGATTGTCATCTTCATGTCATGATATGATCAGTCCTGTGATCCCCCGCGCTCCGCTAGTGTCTGAAGAGAAAGGCGCGTTCACGTTTTACTGGAACCAGCACTTCATATTTGGTGATGTACCGTATCGACGTTGACGCGTTCAGGCAAAAGATCTGAACCTAACACGATTCATTTATTTGACTCTGAGTCGACTATTTCATTAAAGAGTCAAAAGTTTTAATTCATAGTATCATTTAGCATAATAATTTTCAATATACAGCAAAAAAAATGTAATTAGAGAAAATGGTATAGAAAATATAATAACAACAAGGTATAACCACCATCATCAATTTTGTGCCACGCAAATTTTCCGGATCTATAATTTTCATGATTTATGAACATGCTAAGCTGTTTGATATTGTTAGCATTTTGATAACCAATGGATTTAAGATCCAGTACACCTAATTAAAAAACTATTGTTACAAATCGGTTCCAGTTTGGAGGAAATAAATTAGATTTTTACATCCGTGACCAGCTACATGCCCATTTTGGAATATCACATTAAAAATACTTAATGTCAAGATGCACAAACCTTTTTAAAATGCGCATAAAAAACGTATGCAAACAATTGAGTAGGATAAACATAAATCCAATAAGAAAAAACATCCGTAAACCATACCTGCCAACACTCCCGTTTTTACCAAGAGTCTCCCGTATTTCAGACCCATCTCCCGACACCCTCCCATTTTGTTATTTCTCCCGGAAAGCTCCTTTTACGACCCCGGTCCTCAGGTTTTTGGTACAGTCTGTAACACCCCAAGGTGCCAACTTCGGTATAGTATCCGATTGGAGCAGCCGCCCGTAGCCTGGTCCATACAGTTACTAACACCACAGTACAGTTACTAACCCGGTTCTCAACTGTGTTATTCAGACAAACACATATCGCCATTCCACCCAGATTTTTGGAGACAAATGTTGGCAGGTATGGCAAAAATTACAATGATAGCACATTTACTGAACAAATTCCAGCATGCGCATGAAAAAAAAAAAAAAAGTCATATGATTTTGTTTAACAGATCATGTGATATGGGCAATGGGACGTTATTAAAGGACAAACCAGTGGACCATGTTGTTTTGACATCATACTAGATATAAATTAACTGTCTTTAAATCACATAATGTTATCACCATATTTTTTTTATTAAGCAAAAGCAAGCTAAATTTTGTAGTCGCAAAAAGTAGTTGTTCCCTTTTTTTCCTGAATACCAAATATATCCGTCGTTGTTTTCAAGGTCATGTGCAGAAGCTGTAAAGTTAGCCAGATTTGCTGTCCTCAGAACTATTGATTATATTTCAGCATCTTGCGCCTCTTAGCGATTATTAATTAGAGCTCTGGCCCTCATTTAAAGCATGACTGGTTAATCCTCCGTCCATTATTTTGCGTATTGGCAGTACAAACCACGGCCTAATTAACAGAAACCATGTTTGGACAAAAGCAAAGCCGATTGAAGCTTTCTCTTTCAAAACAATGTCATCTTTTGACTTTGTTTAGTCTGCGTGTTCCCAAGATGAAAGGCTTCGTGTTTTGGGTTCGTCTTTGTATTTTCTTTGTTCAATCAAGCCTAGTATGTTACCAATTTGCAAACAGACTTTGATAGCCATCTCGCTGTCAGGCTTCTCTGTGTCAACTTTATTTGGCTGGTTATAAATACTTCAACCAGATTCTTGTTATCCGTACATGACTACGGCTACAAAAAAGGCTTTGAAATCAGCAAATTTGTTTTAGAAACTGAGTGATCCATTTCGCTGGGTTATTAATAAGAGTTGACAGATTGTATGTTAAATATCTCAGTTTTTATGTCCTTATTATCAGGGTATAAATCAGCAAAACTTGCATACACAAAGGTTTATAAAAAATAATCAAAAACAATTAATTAAACAAATACCTGTTAATTACATACTCACCAGCCACTTTATTAGGTACACCTTACTAGTACTGGGTTGGACCCCCTTTTTGCCTTCAGAACTGCCTTAATCCTTCGTGGCATAGATTCAACAAGGTACTGGAAATATTCCTCAGAGATTTTGGTCCATATTGACATGATAGCATCACGCAGTTGCTGTAGATTTGTCAGCTGCACATCTATGATGTCAATTTTCCGTTCCACAACATCCCAAAGGTGCTCTATTGGATTGAGTTCTGAAGACTGTGGAGGCCATTTGAGTACAGTTAACTCATTGTCATGTTCAAGAAACCAGTCTGAGATGATTCGCGCTTTATGACAATGCGCGTTATCCTGCTGGAAGTAGCCATCAGAAGATGGGTACACTGTGATCACAAAGGGATGGACATGATCAGCAACAATACTCAGGTAGGCTGCGGTGTTGACAATGCTCAGTTGGTACTAATGGGTCCGAAGTGTGCCAACAAAACACCCCCTTACCATTACACCACCACTACCAGCCTGAATTGTTGATACAAAGCAGGATGGATCCATGCTTTCATGTTGTGGATGCCAAATTCTGACTGTACCATCCGAATGTTGCAGCAGAAATCGAAGCTCATCAGACCAGGCAATGTTTTTCCAATCTTCTATTGTCCAATTTTGGTGAGCCTGTGCAAATTGTAGCCCCAGTTTCCTGTTCTTAACTGACAGGAGTGGCACCTGGTGTGGTCTTCTGCTGCTGTAGTCCATCCACCTCAAGGGTCGGCATGTTGTGCGTTCAGAGATGCTCTTCTGCATACCTCAGTTGCAATGAGTGGTTATTTGAGTTAGTGTTGCTTTTCTATCAGCTCGAGGCAGTCTGGCCATTCTCCTGTGACCTCATTTGCGCCCACAGAACTGCCGCTCACTGGATATTTTCTCTTTTTCTGATTGTTCTCTGTAAACCCTAGAGATGGTTGTGCGTGAAAATCCCAGTAGATCAGCAATTTCTGAAATACTCAGACCAGCCCGTCTGGCACCAACAATCATGCCATGTTCAAAGTCACTTAAATCAACTTTCTTCCCCATTCTGATGCTCGGTTTGAACTGCAGCAGATCGACTTGACCATGTCTACATGCCTAAATGCTGCCATATGATTGGCTGATTAGAAATTTGTGTTAACAAGCAGTGTTGGCCAGTGAGTGTACAGTATATACCAGGGGTGCCCAAACTTTTTTATATGAAGGGCCACTTGATTGAGGACTGTGGGCTGAAGGCTAATACACTGTACCAAACTTTTACATTAAAGTTGCCATGAATAATCTTCAAATTGATTTCCTCAGAATCAATAGAAAACATTACTTTAAATAGTATTGACTAATGCAGAACAATTTTATTTTATTTGATCATAAATTTACAGTAAAAACATCAACTATCCCATTTATAACACAAGGGTTCAAAGTTCAATGTTGATTACACTAGTCAAGATGGACCTGCCTTGATTTGCTTGAGTGTCAGTATTTTAAATCTGATTAATTAACAACATTTCATTGAAACACTTAATTTATTTTAGGTTTTTTTTGGTGGCTCAACAATAAAATAATCAAACAAATGGTCACGTTAAATCTGAAATGGCGATGTGTGCCATAGACTTTGACCCAACAGACCTCCCCATCATTCCCCTTCTCTTCTCAGGTGGGATGGCAGGCCAAACCAAAGGTTACTATGGGCCAACTTTGGCCCGTGGGCCCTAGTTTGGGCATTGCTTATACTGGATATACCTACCCAGTGTGTGTATTTCTTACAATGTGTATTCAACAATATAATATTGAATATGTATCGTTTTAGGTAGTTATGAATTAGTATATTCATTCAATTTTCCTTCGGCTTAGTCCCTTTATTCATCAGGGGTCACCACAGTGGAATGACCCACCAACTTATCCAGCATATCTTTTACGCAGCAAATGCCTTTCCAGCTGCAACTGGAGAAAAAAAGTACACTGCTTTCCCCTATGTGCCACTCATACAAGTCTCTTACGTACATCCACAAGGCCTCTTATTATGCCAGCAATCCACAGCAGTCACAGTCGTAAGCCATTTATAAATAAATGATCAGCTCTCTGGTGCTCATTGAGTCATTGTCTGTATCTCTGACTCACTCGCTGTCTATCTTTCCATCTCGTCACAGTTTTCTGGGAGAGCACATTTTTTGCTGCTTTTCAGACTGAGAAGCATGCAAAAATAAGCGGTAATCCCATCGACAGAAGATGTCTCGATAAGCTGCATTTGTCGGATGAATCTGAATGATTTGAAAGGGTAACATTTAAAAATACTCCAGCGAGACTTTGATCTCGAAGTAAATAGCGTCGCTTTCGTTCCCGGTGGCGAAAGTACTTTCGTTTTACTCTTTATGTCCCATTTCTGTGTAGCTATTTTAGCTCATTAGAAATCAGTTTTCTCAGCATTTGTTGGTCAGCAGCAGATGTTTGGGAATGACGCAGCTCAAGTCTCTGCGGTGAGAGATAAGCATTTTTTTCGCCTTTGATGAAAAGCTAAGCCTTTAGCTCTCAGTTCTAGGCTTTGGTTGCAGGCTTGCTTTGGCATAGAGGGGGGCACTCGGGATTGCCATCGTCCAGAGGGTGAAATGGCACTTTGTTGATTGCCACCATTTTCAGTGGGCAAAGAGTTGGTGGATGCTTCAAGGGGACAGATCTGTCCAGCTTGGACCATAATCTGAGTACCATTGCGCACCTTGGGTCCAAACTATCCTCTGACTGCAGAAGCATGTATTGTAAATAGGCATGGTTGTAATGTAACCCAGGGTAGGGTTGGTCTGAAATGTTGTTTTGGTCATTCTGAAGTGCCTTAGCCTAAGTCTGGTAATAATAATCAAAGTGGTTTGGTATTATTATTTCCCAGAAAAAACCCAGACTCATTCTGAAAACGCACCACTATATACATTTCTGGAGAGCACCAATTACGTCTCAGGAGGTAAGTTTTTTTTTGCAGTTTTTGTTTTCGCGAACCCACCAGAGGCTGTATGCTTTTTTTAGATCTCAAATTTCTCTCGCGAGTGCCATTTGCGCCTGCTGTTCTCGCATAAATCCACCAGATGCCGCTGTCAACTGACTGAATGACTGACTGACCCACCCTCCTCCCTCCCTAAACCCAACCAATAGTGTTTTCAAAAGCACCGATTGACCCGCCCACCCACTTCCCTAAACCCAACCGACAGTTTTAAAAAGCAATCCAGAAAAAGAAAAGCCCTCCCCTGACTTTTACCACGTTTTCAGATTTTACCACATTCTTACCCTGTTATTTACATGTACTTGTTTATTTTATTTTTTGCTTTCTATTTTTGTCTTACCTGCTTTCTGGAACCGTTCTTCATCAGACCTGAACCCCATCGTCGTGGTCAACTCCTCTTTGCGTCTCAGGTCCGCCAACGTACATAGCGAGCTACTGGACAAATCGGTAACAAAGGGAAAACCGTCCATACGGAGGTAAGCGGTCAGCTGATAAGCGCGATAAGGAACAGCATCATACCGCCCTGTAGCTTTCATTTTAAAAACAAAATGCAGCCATACGTTCCTCTGGAGGGCGACGCGGTGGCACAGGGGGTAGCATGATCGCTTCACAGCAAGAAGGTCACTGGTTCGAGCCTTGTTCTGAGCCGTTTGCATATTCTCCCCATGTTCACGTGGGTTTCCTTCGGGTGCTCCGGTTTCCCCCACAAGTCCAAAGATATGTGGTATAGGTGAAGTGGGTAGGCTAAATTGTCAGTAGTGTATGTGTGTGAATAAGTGTGTGTGGATGTTTCCCAGCGATTGGTTGCAACTGGAAGGGCATCCACTGTGTAAAACATGTGCTGGATAAGTTGGTGGTTCATTCCGCTGTGGAGACCCCGGATTAATAAAGGGACTAAGCCGAAAAGAAAATGAATGAAGGAATGAACATTCCTCTGGCTACATAATTTGCGATGTCCAGAAATGTATACAGTATAGGGCTACATTTTCAGAATGAGACTATGCGAGCCAGAACTGTCTTGAGTGGCTGTGTGCTCCCAAAAAGCGTTATCAAGACTTGTTCATTGGATAGATAGATAGATAGATAGATAGATAGATAGATAGATAGATAGATAGATAGATAGATAGATAGATAGAGACACTGATATAGTAACATCACTCTCAGAATCATGTTGTTGTATTAAACTTGCAATGAAAGATGCAAGTGAAGAAAAAAAAATACATTGATATAGAATACTTAATCCTGATAGGTCAATTGGGGTATCTAGGGGTCAGATGATCACTAATATTCATTGTAACATGAAAACATAATTTCATGCTAATACATTCTGTAGTGCTAATGTAGAGTTGTTTAATAGATTTGTGATGTTGGTCTAAATGGCGAATTCCCATACCGATCTATCAAAATACATGACGGATGATTCCCGACTGGGTTTGTGCTGTTAGAAAAGTGTCAGTTTAAAGAGCTAAAGAGTCAGATTGACACTAAGTGCATAAGAAGAGCCACGCCACTATTTTATGAACCATGTCAAAGTCTCCCTTTTCTTGTCACTTATTCCCCTGATTGCTTTCTCTCTCCATCTTGAATAATAATGTGCTTTTATTTACATTTATCTCCCGTTTCAAACCGCAAAATAGTTTATGGCTGACATTAAAACAAGGGGAAGAGTGTGTTCTCTCTCTGTTTGTCGAATGTTATGCATTGCCAAATAGTTACACACTACTAATGTCTGATTCACACAGGGCTTCAGCGTCAACGCTTGACAGAGGTAGTCTGAAGTTGGGACTGATGCGATTGTCATAGCAGAGTCAGTCAAATGAAGCAAGTCTGCAATCGGCTACTGTCTGAGCTGGGGTATTTGCATAAAGTGATCAGATTGGCTGACGCTTCTGTTGGCGCTTGAAAAGTTGTGAAATTTTCAACTTCTGCAGTGAGCAACGCCACTGAAGCAGCGCAGACTGACCCACAATTTAGTTCGGCAACACTTGACGTCACCTATTCAAAGTGAATGGGAAGCGTTGACGCTGCCTGTAATTATCATAATTATCACCTGCCTGTAACTATCAAGTGCTCTTCAGGTTCTAATTAATTGGTTCAGGGGTGTTTGATCAGGGTTGGAGCTGAAATCTGCAGGAAGGTCGATCTCCAGGAACAGGGTTGGTCACCCATGCACTACTAGTTACAAACTAGTACGTTCACACTACTTTATGGGTGAACAGGGAGTATATGGTAAAAAGGTAACCTTCCAAATAACCAATATTTTTGCTAAATTTTTTTAAGTTGATTATGACTACCAAATTTGACTACATTTTACTGTATACTATTTATGGGTGAACAAGACACACATGGTGAAAAGGTAACATTCTAATATTTTGATAATAACTTAACTTGCTGATAATATGCTTTTTAGGTAAACTGGGCATGAATTGATGAAAAGAGTAACATTTTTCTCTAGTAACGTTTTCCAGCGACCTTCTTGCTATAAGGCGACAGCACTACCTACTGCGCTACTGCGTCGCCCATAATGAGATTATTCATCTTCATTTAGACATTTCTTCATATGCATACTTTAAAACCAAGTCAAAACTAAAAACATTAAACTAGATACCTCTTGACTGCACTGAGAAAGTTAATCTAGTTATGTGAATATCATTTATTTATACAGAAAATAAAAAAAAAACTCAATTTTAACATCTGCAATAACCCTTGCAATCTGGGCCACTGTATGTTCTTAGTATTCACAGTCATACTCAGGTTAATGACGCAAATGTACTAAAACAGCTCTGCATGTGGGCTGAAAACAATTAACTTTAGTGGCTTAAATAAAGAAATGAAAAAAAAATAATTAAACCAATCAAGCTCAGTAAATATCATCTTTGTAATGTTTGATTCTTTTTAACTTAGATTATTTATACACAAAAATAAATTGATTAAATTAATATCATTTTTTCAGTCTTGGTTTAAGGCTCTTTTGTCTCTTTGCTAGGACATATTTATATAAAACTACTGTGTTGGGCAGCAGCGTCGCTACAAATTGTGACACTACTAGCTTAACTACATTTCTCAGTAGCATGGCGGTAGTGTTGCTACTTTCTAAATCAAATGGCTTTTCAGCAGTGAAACTATTTTTTAGTCAAGTAGCGCAGTAGCGTCCACACAAGCTACATTTACCGATCGCAGATCAATAAGTGACGGCACCGACATTCACGGAGCTGTGAGGCTGGTGTCTAGCCAATGAAAGTAAATCCATATGATGGTGAGAGTGACGATTTCTTCTTTTTCCTGTTTTACGGTGGTCGACAACAAACTTTTTGGTGCATTACTGCCACCTATCACTCTGGGGTGCGTTTCCCAAAACCATCGTTAACCAACTAAGTTCGCAAGTTCCGTCGTTACCAACATAGTTTGTTGATTTGCCATTTCCGAAATCCATTGCTCCAACGAACATTCGCAAACTGCGTCTCAAACTTGAGCACTTGAAACTACACCTCTGGAGCTGTAGTTAGAAACATAGTTCCTGGCTGTGTTCTATTCCCACTTATCCCTCCTATTCCCTATTCATTTAGAACATTCTAACATTCAAAGTTGGAATTATTAAAAATAAAATAGCATTAAAGTCATCACTCTTAAGTGTAATTTGCTTTCAAAGTGTTTTTACAGTTTAGTTTTAGTGACCTTCATGTTTACAATTGTGCTCCCTTTGCAGTGCACTTTGAAAACATTGATTTCATTTTGAACACAGCCTCATAGCGAAAGCTATAGGTGACCTATTATTTAAAAGCGGAATTTATGTTACGTCTCCAAAGCTTGTGAAAACAAAAAACATAGCATACGTTAATGCTTTTAATTTATAGTGGGTTATTTATTAAGTATAAGTACTGTATATGACATGGGCTTGCTGGTTAGAACTTTCTGCTGTGGTTTACAAGTGTCAAATTGTAAAAGTAGATTTTTCAAAAAAATTCAAAATAAATAAACAATATCCTACTAAATAATAATAATAATAATGATCATCATCATCATTAATATTATTTTTAAAGTAAATATATTTATAATATATAGCCTCATTTATTTATTTATTTATATGATTTATATATGATATTAAAATAGTGTTTAAAATAGAATATGTAATGTTCAACTTCTCAATAATATTAGTAAAGCAAACATTGGCCCTATATGTGCCATTTACATAAATTTAAATTAATATGGAAAACGAGTGCATGTTTTTACCAAAACTAATATTGGATTTTATTCTAAATGCGTGTTTGTGTAAAACAATATAATTTGCACAAGTAAATTATGGGGTTCTTCTCTAAAGAAGTTGTCACTCCACCCTGTTTAGAGCCTCATTATGGGTGTTTTACGTTATAATTAACGTGGTTCAAGCGATGGATCTGCGACAGAGAAACTACGGGTTTCGGGAAACACTCGTCACTACATTGTTCTTTTCCCAAATAATGCATCGTACTATGATAGTTCAGCCGCGAGTTACGTCGTTGTTTGGGAAACGCAGCCCTGGTCGGAGACGTCGCTAACCAATTAGGCTAACACGAGAAATTTGCTTGATGGAAAATGACGGTGATCACACCTCGAGAAGTGCATGTTAAGATGCAATAACGTAAATTCTGATGCTGTGCTCAAGAATACTTTAGTAATTTATGGTAAGTACTATGATGTTTTTGAACTACACAATAGTAAAGTATTCAGATTCATTTGTTGTGGTTCTTGGCTGAAGTATATTATGGTAATTACTATTAGTTCATGGTACTGTAGTTACTAATGAAACTACGTTATGTAGTGTAATTCATTAATGAAGAGTTGTTAATATACAATATAATGCTTATTCCTAAATATTTCCCTTTACTATAAATTACTACAGTATTTTAAATGTGTAATTTTTTGGTTTTTGCTGTTATATACTATAATTTGTTTCTGTTTGGTTGAGCATATTATTTACAGTAAATAACTGAACTAAACAATTATGCCTCGTATGTTTCATTAACAGTTTTATTGATCACTAAGATATGATTAACTTGGATTAAAGTTGCTTCGGTTTAAAAATGAAAGTTGCAAAAATAGCTTAGATGTTAAATGATAGCTTTTAGCGTAGCTTGCTACATTTCCCAGGGGGTAGCTTTTAGTGTAGTTAAGCTACATTTTAAGTAGAGTAGCAAATAGCTTAGCTCACTACCTTTCTCAAGTAGCTTGCCCAACACTGTAAAACTATATAAACATATACTTTTTGAGACACCAATTTAACTATAAATTCCATTACACAAAAAAAAAAGCATTCTGTGTTGAAACTCTTTTTTTTTTTTTTTTGGGGGGGGGGGGGGGGGGGGTGAACAGGGCCCACATGGTGATAAGGTTATTTTTTTATATTATTGTTATGATGAAACATACATCTTTAAATCTATCTCATTAATCCATTTTTGGTTTAAGGCTCTTTTTCCAGGAAATATTCACCTCAAATCGTCTCGCATCAGTGGAAAATGACATTCCTGAGCTGACCGTTCAAGAGGCAAAATGGGTTTACGGTGAAAATTGCAAGGAGTTTGATGAAACCCTTTTCCAAGCCCACCATGAGTTACCGATTTTAGCGAGGGTTTATAAATCAAAAGGTGTAGCAATGGGGAGCCCATTGAATGCTAACACTGTCAAAGCCATATTTCCCACTACAGCGTCCCTGGAGACATTCTCTTTGATGACAGAGGAAGTAGGCCTACTTGACGTGAATGTGATAAATTCACTGCGGTCGGGAAAAAGATGTTAAAATATGGCCTCTCATTTACAGTGTAGCTCTGCGTGTGACTGGATTAATGCATCTGTGTGAATGCCATTATTTTCTGGCTCTATACGTCAAATACAACAGCAAATTTAAGACTAACATAAGAAGATAATGGAACCATATGTGGAAAATAGCAGGATACGTCTTTTAGTTGATACTTTTACCCCCTGAATCCACAAGGTCAGTGTCCGAGTGCTTTACAGGCTGGATAAATTGGTTCCAGTCAGGGCCTAAAATCTTAAGAGTCTCAAACAGAAGTAAAGCCATGCATGGGAGAGTGAATCAATGGTTTCAGTTTTTGTTAAAAAATAAAAAGAATTTCCACATTTTAGTGCTTGAATCTCCTCCAGTACTGTGGAATAGCAAATATAATTTTTTATAGTCGCTATATTTGTTTAACAGGGCCATTAAATCATGTTTTTTTTTTTTTTTTTTCAATGTCTATCGAAACAAATGGTTGAATTGCAACTTTCTAAGTTCGCATAGGTGATATAGGCTTTAGATCAGACTCTGGCTCCAAAATGTGAACCATTATGTTGGACATTTCGGACATCTTGTTAAAACTTAAGCACATTTTACAAAACCTGGAGATATCAGTCCTCTGTGTGCTTGGTTCCAATAAATTTGCAATTAGACTGAACTGTAATATGCATGAAAGGGAAATTAACCCCATTTTGACATTCATCTTATTTATCTTTTTGTCCTCATCCCACCCTTTTCCTACAATTGACTGCTAGATTGCATTCAAATCAGCCTTTAACTAATCAATTACTCACAGACAAAATAAAGTCCGCTCAGCATTATTATTTGTAATGTCAAATGTTAAGGTGGGATTATAAATGCTTATCAGGTGAGGAACCATATATGGCAACTTCATTTATACTGATTACAATATTGTAAGGTTGACAAACCATGAATGCACGTAGTGGGTTTTTGATGTATGGTAAAGCAAGAAAAATCTAAAAATTATGGCACTACTTGCGGATTCAACATGCAAATTGATGGTTTATTTACAGTATATGATTGAAAACCAAAAAGAACCCAAAAACTTAGCAAAGTAACAAAATAATCAAACTAATTAACAGCAAACAAACAAACAATATATTATGTGCAACCACACTATTATAAACAATAAATAAAGATAAATATAAGCACATTTCCCCTCCCACCAAAAAACAATGGACGTGTCGGCTTCCGGTTGCTCTTGAGTGCTCCACAGCGAACTCTGCACTATTTAGCCAGGCCACTGGGAAGCGCTCTGTTTGACCGGCTGATGGAAGAGCAACCAGAAAGACAGACGAAACAGAGACACACGGACACCTAACAACAGATAAGTATTAAGCAAATAACAACCGTCAACACTTAGATGCAGACAAACCGAAAACATTCAACATTCAGACAACATGTATACGTGTGTGTATTTGTGATAATAGTGTGCATTATGAATTTATCATTTGTTTGTTTGTCTGTATAAAATTTATTTTGAATTTTTTTTTTTTATCCTGAAAGTTACAATGTCTTGTAATAAACCCCAGTACCATGCCACTGTTTTACCTAAAGACGAATTACCGTTTTGTAAACATTCAGGATGCGAGCGCAGCGAGGTTGCAGAAAAAATCGGGAGCGCTAGCATTTACAGCGAGGGGATGACATCTTATGCAGTACTGAGTTTGTTGTTTTATTAGAGATAAGTTATATTGATTACATGTTATATATATATTATTTACATAATGCTTTCAGCATATTATAACAGCTTGTCACCCAGTGTTAAGCATAGTTGTTTGGCAAAATCAGTGGTGTAAAGTACTTGAGTAAATGGACTTCGTTACTTTACTTAAGTATTTTTTTGGCTACTTTGTACTTGTACTGAGTATCAAAAATATAAGCAACTTTTACTCTTTACTTGACTACATTTTTGATTGAATATATGTACTTTTTACTCCACTACATTTGAACAGATCCTTACCGTTACTCATTACATTGTGATTGTGCACGACAAGTCTGCATCTTTATCAACCACAGCTAATTTGTTGGGCGGATGAGGCGATATCGCCATCTGCAGGGTGCTGAAGGTACTGTATGCTATTTATGAGCTAAATCATGTGAACGTAATTTAGCAGCTTGCCTAATACCAGGTGTTTAATTAGCGACATGGCTGCAGCCAGTGATGAAGCCGAAGTAAACTACATATAAATATGTATATGTATATTTATATATAGTTTACTAAGTTGAAAAATAACACTGCTCCTCTTTGTTTAATTTTAATACAGAGAAAACATCATAATCAATTGAAAAACTACTCAAAATAAAAATATTGCCCCCCTCTGATACTGAGAGATGAATCACATCAAAGTCAGCTCTGATTTGTTTTACTACGTTTTACTACTTTTTTCTTTTTTGATAAATTGTTTGTGCCTTTTTTAAACATTTAGGTTTGACTGAGACTTTTTGTTCTATTTTTTTATATATTTTGTTCTGCCATTTTGAAACATTAAGGTGTTAAATTTAATTTATATATTAGGAAAATTAAACCTTTCTTGGTGTTCTTTGAGCCTACATTCAGTATGAGTAAAATACTTAAGTTCTTTTAAAATCGGATACTTTAATACTTTTACTCAAGTCTTATCGGAATTGGTGACTTGTAACTTGTAATGGAGTAATTTTTACAGTAAGGTATCTGTACTTTTACTCAAGTATGGTTTTCAGGTACTCTTTACACCTCTGGGCAAAATTAACGTTAAAGTGGGCGGCGTTCGTCTGACAGGTCCATTTGCGATAGCACCCTCCCACTGGATATTGGATAAGACAAAATTGGCCAAGCATTCACCCCGAAATATACAACTATCTCATTGAAACTCCAAGTGATTTTACAAGAGAGAAGTTAAAGGCCTTTAAGTCTTTAGATGCCTACAATTTTGTTCTGTGTGGTCATGTGCAAGAAATAATGTTCCATGATTACAAGATTCAAAACTTTGTTGTGCTAAAAATCGAGGTTCTGCCTAGCCAAAGACAAGGAAAGTAGACAGCAGGCACGTGCAGAGGTGGGGGCTTTGGGTGCTTGAGCCCCTGCCCTTTTTTCTCCTGGAGAGAAAGTGGCCTTTTTTTTCTGGGGATAATAATTATTTTTTAAATACTACTAATAATATAATATATGTTAATGCGTGTTCTATTTAAGGACAGCTTTCCCTGTCAAACAATAAAAAAACGAAATGTTAAAGTATATCTTGGCTTTAGTCTAGCCGCTCCAAGCGAGCCTCGAACTGGCGATTTGGAAAGAAAAACCACATGCGAGGCGAATGCTCTAACGAAGACTCTATTTACATTGTTACTTTCATCTCAAAAGTAAGGTGTCAACAGTGAAGTAACGTCTATCAGCGCCTATGCCAACTCCTCCATCCGCATTGCACACGGACTGCATCTGGGCCATAGCTTTACAGTCTGACCCATACACACACTGCAGACGGAGTGTGTGTAAAACATATATTAGTAGCTGACCTCTGTTATGGCAGCGCGATATGATCGACAGAACCATCGATGTAAATTCATCCGTCATTCATCTTCATTGTGTGGAGGTGAGTAACGGTTAACAAAAGACTACCTGAGGCTCAAACTTAACGTCTGCTATTTATCCAAAAGTTCAAAAGCAAATAGGCTTTTTTGTCTTGCTAACATCCTCCTGATTAACAAGCATGTAATAAGTTAGCTAAAGTTTAGCCAGTGCAATATCATAGGCATACAGGTTAATGTGATGGAGAAACGACAGCTGGATAGTGAAAATATTGCCCTCTTGTTTTTGCAGTCACACAAAATATATGTCAATTAAAGCTATAAAACATGTACATATACTGTAGGCTAGCTATGGAAGTCAGTGGCTATCAGTGTGTCCTACATTCTTCTAAATATTTTATTTTGTTCAACAGAAAAAAAAAAACTCAAACAAAAATAATAGATTGAAAAGGGATAGTTCACCCAAACATTTAAATTTACTCACCCTCAAGTGGTTCCAAATCTTTGTTTCTATATTTTGTTGAACACTAACGAATAAAAGATTAAAAATATATTTTAAAGAAAGCTATAAACTTGAAATCATTGACTTCCAGAGTAGGAAAAACAAATACCATGAAAGTCAATGGTTACAGGTTTCCCGCTTTCTTCAAAATATTACTTTGTGTGTTCAGCAGAACAAGAAAAAAAAGTCAAATGGGTTTGGAACAAGTAATAAGTGAGTAAATGGTGACAGCATTTTCAGTTTTGAATGAACTATCCTTTTAAGGGTGAGTATATGGTGAATGTAGGGTGAAATCTCCTTAATAATCTCATTATAATATATTTTATTTATTAAAGTACAATTATTACTATTATTTAATAAAAAGTGCTATTTTTTCCATTTGTGCCCCTGCCCCTTAAAAGGTTTCTGCAAGTGTTTGGTAGACAGAGCTAAACAAGGCCTGGGTAATCATCAATGAGCAAAAAAAACTGCATTCTGACAGCGAACTGCACCTGTACAGCAAGGTATGTAAACTTTCATTTTTGCATTTCATTCTTAGCATTCAGTGTCTGCAGTTTAATTAACCATATTTAACTGTTTTTGCTGAAACTGTTGCTGCAATCAAAAACAAGTAATGTGTATGATTTAGCATAGCGTGAACTTACCTGATATAAAATGAGAACTGCAGAGTCGAGCATTTTTAACTAGGTCATCACTCCATTCAGCTCCCTTGTAGCTAAATATGTCTGTGGTTGGCAATAATAGCAGTGTGGTGTACGGTAAAAGTTAAGTTTTCTATTTTTCGAATTTGGCATCCTACCGCATAACACAACATGTTTGCTATTGCAACCGGTCTTTTTTTGCAAACGGGAACCCGTGTGACGTCATGTGTGATGTAGGTTGGTAATTCCTCTATAAGTATTTCCAATGAGTGCACTGTAGGTTTAAACATGCTATCTATTAAAACATAAATTTGAAGACCATTAAACTAGGGTATGAACAATATGTCCTCCATCTGTTTATTTATGATCTCTAGCAGTGAAAATGGCCCAAAAAAATCATATATATACCAATACAGTTAAGTAATATCATTGGTTCAGTAGAAGGAGACAGAATTGGCGGCCATTTTGTGGCTTTGTACATTTTAGTTTTCATCACAGTGTGTTATTCAATTGATCGCAATTTTTAGTTGATTAAAAAAAGCTGTCTCTAGTAACATTTCTAAATGGAAATGGTTTGGAATTCATTATAAATGTTGACTTTTTTATACATCTTTCTTTGTATATCAGCCTATGTTTTTAGTGACTATTTTTCACACGCTACCTTCAGATAACCAAGAGGATTCTCTCTCACTTTCAGTGGCCATTACATTCTCTCAGAATCAAATATAAGCCTCAGATCTGATCTGAGGCACAAGTCACTGGGGAACTAATCTGGTCTGTGTGATTACCAGACAGAGACAGCAAGAGAGGAGCCCATGTAGCCGTACTGAGAACATGAAGAAAAATACCCAGAATACTCTTCTAGTCAGAGGAGAGAGACACACACATGGAGCGAGATAAGACTGGAGGACATCAGACAAAAACAAGGCTGGAAAACAGACGCTGGAAGAGAAAAACAAGACAGGAGTTAAAAGGTTGAATTATAATTGGTACCAGCAGCTCTTAAAGGGACGGTTCACCTTAAAATGAAATCGTTTACTAACCCTCATGCTGTTCCAAGCCGTATCACTTTCTAGCGGGTAAAAACTGGCCATGTTAAAGATTGTCCGTGCAGGTTTAGATTGTTTATAAGATAAAGTCATCATGAAGCCGACGTTAAGATTGTCCTTTTTTCCGATATCATGACGTACATCGAATTGAAATAGTCCTCTCCATGAGTGGCGGAGCATGATTTCGTACATTGGCAACTGATTGAATCATTGGAAGATGAACATTGCTAATAAAATGAAGGAAGATTGATGAATGAGTGAATGCAGTGCAGAAACGAGACACGCATTGATAGCCCTGCCCCAAAGGCATTCCATGTGACCAGAAGTGAAGAAATGTCATTTCGAGGAGGGAGGGAAGGTTATGGTATTTAGTAAAAAATTATGAGGGCAAATTGATTTTAAGAAAATGATGACATGCACGGATACATTGTTTATAACAAGCACTACTATATAAATATAAAAATAAGAAGACCAAATTTTAATTTCATAGTGACTTTAAAGCAGGGGTGGGCAATACATTTTTCCAAGGGGCCACATTAGATTCTAGGGCAGTTTTAGAGCGCCAGACCAATACAATTAATTTGTTTTTAAAAAAAAAATACAAAATCATTATAAAAACTCTAAAGTTTAAAAAGGAATCAATTTTACACATAAAGTATTTTAAAGACCAGCATCACAATCTCAACTTTATATAAATGCCACGGGGTTGTTTGTTTTACCTTAGTTAATTTTTATTTATTTTTTTATTTATATTTTTTTATGTTCAGCGAGAGAATTTTAGCCTGTGTTGGGCTGAACAAGTACACTGAAGTCAGGTTGAATTTGAGGTGGATATGTGATGTAATGATCATCACTGAGAAAGGATCTGGATTTGTTAAATCAATAATCTGAGTCTACCTTTATTACTGTGTAATTCCATTCAAAGTGTGAAACTGCCTGGTTGGTTCCTGTCACATGACTCGAGGCACTCTAAAGTGCTTAGATTTTTTTTACTTGCAGCGCCTATAAAACGTGAGTGTGACATACCGCATGTATATGCCTTTCTATTTGTGCACTGAAAAGGCGCGTCTCCATTTAAAATAACAAAACTGAGCACGCAAACAATGCTATATGTTAAAGTCCCCTTTTGTTGACTCGCAATACCAGACCTGCATATTGCAAGGTGCTTTTGTGGTTGAATTCAAATTAAATAAATACTTCAAGCGGGTCGAACAAAATGCCCATGTCTGCTTTAAAGGAAACAATAAACAAGCATAAATTGGCACAATGCTACTATTGCTTTAAAAATACAATTTTTAAGATGCTTTGACCTACATGGTTTTCAACACGTCACACAAGCAATACAAAAAAACCTGAGATATAAACCTAGATATTTCTTATTAACCATATCACACCTGAAACCAATAATAATCTTAATTAAGGGTCATTAACCAATGACGTGAAAGAAAGAGAAACAAACAATATACAGTAAAGTATGTAAACTGGGGGGAGATTTTTGTAATATATCTTTTGGGAGCAATAGTGTCAGTGTGCCAATTTTTGTACGTTTAGTAATTTTGTTTATTTTAATTAAGCACTTAAAGTTTTCTTAAGATGTGTGCACAAAAACCATTTGTTTTATCTATATGTTAAAGGAGAAATAGACTGAAAATCTGGATATACCTAGGCATAGTTGAATGTTACCCCCCCCACACACACACTTTTTGTAAAATCGAGGTTGTTGGGCGGGAGTTTTTGTACTTCGGCGGGTTTTTGGGCTGGAAAAAGTCAGTTACATCTGGCAACACTGATTACCAGTTCAATAGTATGTAAATTACATACTGTGAGTCTCAAAAACCATTGGTAGGTGAAAAACAGGCAAAAAAACAGGCCAATCATAACAAAACGCCAACTCTGATGATCAACATGGAATCATTAAGATGTAGGCATATTTATTATTAGGCAGTAATAAGGTAGCATTTGATTGGCCACAACATTTTCTAGTGACATTACAACAATGACAAAAAAAAAAAAATCTAAGCTTGTGTTATACTTACTATGTACCTTGGACTCTTATTTTGAAAACAGTTCAGCCATGCATGACCAAGGAGCGTTCAAAGCTCTTAAAAACACAAAATGCAGGATATATGGACTATATATTTGTTCAATGCCACCCCGAAGAGGCATAAGTTGTTGTACAACGTTAGCAGCTTATACTGTACCTGTCACCTTTGTTGGAATTATATTCTTTTCTCAGCCTCATTTATTTGTAGCACTACAAGTTGTCACATCTAATTTTGTCCCTTTTTTGCTCTTTCAGCCACATAACTTACACGTTTACATTTCAGCTTGGTTATTACGAAATCCATAGCATACAACAAAAACACATATTCGATCATGGCGTCATTCATCCTCCAGTTATTGATTTTTTTTTTTTTTATGTCACGCTTGTTGTTGCTGTTACCTGACATACATCACATTCAGAGTTACAAATGCAGCCTGAGGGGAACTTTTAGTTCTCAGGGGATAGTCCTAGTGGTTAGTTCTTATAGGCAAGTTCCTGTGTGACACAAAAGCCCCTAATGTTGGTTGATCACCTGGTGTGACCTGTTATCAGATAAAAAAAAAAAAAAAGATGTAAGATTGAAAGTCCCTCAAAATTATCTTCACCATTAATCTAAATACATTTAAATGCATCTAAAAATCAATAAATAAGCAAATTCTATAATAAATACACTGGATACTGTACCTCTGATTGCAGGCCCATCAAGAGTCGGCTCAAAATCCGAATAATGCTTAAAGAACTCCTCTCAGTCCTGCTGATGCACACAAAAAGTTTAGCGTCTTTCCCACCAGCGTATAAAGGTTCTGATAAGTGAAATGATAATGCCAATGAAAAGAAACACCTCAGCAAAAGATGGCTAATACTTAAGCCCAAGGACAAAAGTAGAGAGATACAGAATAAGAGCTTACTTGGGATAAAAACTTTATAGGCACAAGGGAATAGCGTAGAGATTTGATGTATGAATTATTCTATTTTGGGAGGAAAATTTTAAAGCGGGAAGTATTTTACAGAACAGATAAAGGAGTTATGCCGATTGCTTACATTTGTCTACCTTTATCTTATTCTGATGAGGTCAAACATTACATCTTAATCCTTATTCTCTTTCAGGAAAGAAGTCTTATTCAAACATTACCTGTAATAAATATTTAATTACCACAGATTCTGTCTATTTCTCACAATAGGTCTTTAAAAGGTTGTAACTGACGCCATTTTGAACAGCAGGGGGCGATAGTAAGATTTGTTTTATTTTTTGTAGTAAATATCAGACATTAAACAGTATTTTGGGAATGTCATTTTGTATGTTGGAACATTGGATACTTCCTGCTTTTACAGAAGGAAATCAAATTAGCTTTCTGAGTTTTAATCGCTGTGATAACAAAAGAAAGATTGTCAGTTTGTTTTCATGCTGAAATTCAACCATAATCTCTATATTGTGGCTTTAAGTCCATATAAATCAGTTCCCCTGCTGAAAAATCCAGCTTAAACCAGCCTAAGCTGGTTGGCTGGTTTTAGCTGGTTGACCAGCCTGGTTTTAGAGGGGTTTTGGCCATTTCCAGGCTGGTTTCCAGCCATTTCCAGCCTGGTCTTAGCTGGTCAGGCTGGAAAATGACCAGCTTAAACCAGCTTGACCAGCCTGGTTTAAGCTGGACATAGCTGGTTTTGGCTGGTCAAGCTGGTTTTAGCTGGTCAACTTCCAGCCTGACCAGCTAAGACCAGGCTGGAAATGGCTGGAAACCAGCCTGGAAATGGCCAAAACCCCTCTAAAACCAGGCTGGTCGACCAGCTAAAACCAGCCAACCAGCTTAGGCTGGTTTAAGCTGGATTTTTCAGCAGGGTCTGAAGCCATCTTTCTCTGACAATAAACAAAACAACAAACAGTTAGCATTAGGAAGAAGCTAATCATGAGCTGCGTCCCAAATGGCACACTATGCACTTATGCACCATGTACTTATGCACTTACACACCCTGCTGAAAAAAACAAAAAAAGCTTAGGCTGGTTTAAGCTGGATTTTTCAGCAGGGCACTCAACAGTATAGTATATGTAGTGTCATCCCAAATGGAACACTAACGTTTTTTTACTAAGTGGAAATTCAAACTGTTTCCCTGATGATATTTGATGGTTGCCAAATCAGTGACCAAAGTACCAAATATTACCTGCCATGAGTATAACCACATTCACCATCGGGAGGCGCTATAATCACTCTCGTAGGACAATTTTGCTTCCACAATCCAAAATAAATAAAGATATCCAACATGTGCGCCCGAAAGCTCCGCCCCTTCCGCTACGTGGGCAAACTAACAAACTAACTGCAAACTAACTTCCTAACTGCGCCCGTTGAGTGCGTGAAGTGTCCATCATTCCACACTTCATTTTACCAGTCGAATGAGTGCCTAATCCGTGTAATTAAAGTGTACTTATTATTGTTAGTGTTGTCAGTGTAAACGCACTACTTACACTATTTATACTACAAAATGGCGTAAAGTAGTGCATAAGTATGCGATTTGGGACGCACCTATGGTTTCTAAGTGCATCTTTTTTTGCTAATGTTGGTAGTTAAATTTGTAACCATGAAGTGGTTATGATTGTTTTAATTTTTATGTTTGGTACAAGATGTTTGGTGTACTTTCGTTGATATTGTTATTAGCCATTAGCAATCATAGTCATCTTATAGGCAGAGGCTCAATGGCTGCTTCAGATGTACACGATTATCTTTTATATTGGTAAAACAGGGCGATGCGGTAGCGCAGTAGGTAGTGCTGTTGCCTCACAGCAAGAAGGTCGCTGGTTCGAGCGTCGGCTGGGTCAGTTGGCGTTTCTGTGTGGAGTTTGCATGTTCTCCCTGCGTTCGCGTGGGTTTCCTCTGGGTGCTCCGGTTTCCCCCACAAGTCCAAAGACATGCAGTTCAGGTGAATTGGGTAAGCTAAATTATCAATAGTGTATGTGTTTGAATGAGAGTGTATGAGTGTTTCCCATTGATGGGTTGCAGCTGGAAGGGCATCCACTTTTTAAAATGTGCTGGATAAGTTGGCGGTTCGTTCTGCTGTGGCGACCCCAGATTAATAAAGGGAGTAAGCCGAAAAGAAAATGAATGAATTGGTAAAACATTTACAATCTAACACATTATTTGAAATTTATCTGTTGCTTTTATGAAAACAACTTAAGCCCCGGTAAGATCACACTAATTTTATTGTCGGTTACGAAAGTCAGATTATGCGATTTTTGTCTTGATAAAATCTCGACTTGTCATGGGTAACAAATGTGCCAGACTGCACATTCCTTCACGATCAGTCATCCCGTGATGTCTACGATGAATGTTATTTCCCACAGCAGTCACAAGTGTTGCTATAACGATATTTCTTATTTCAATTTCATTTTTGTTTTTAATCATTTTTCAGTCTCATTAAACACTGATGCTTGCTGATAACTAATAACTACATTATTTAAGGGCATTCGTAGGACATGGATAGGATCAAACTTATGATTTCCGCACAGTTGAGCAGTGGATGGGTATAAACAATAATAAATATTGAAAAAATATCTTTTTGAAACGAACTGCGCTTGGTATCATTTTTATCCTAATTTTTATGTATTTTTTGTTGGTCAGTTATCTACTAGATTAACAAGAATAATGAATAACATTTGAGGTGAAGTGCTTCAAAACAAGTACGCTGTATGCTTCAGCAACAAAGCACAAACTGCTGTGAGATTGTGTTGGTTTGTTAAATAAAATAATAATCTAGCCTAAATAAAATTAAAGTGAATTATTCACCGTTTCAGAGAAGCCTATATTAAACTGTTTTCACTGTTAATGACAAATTTGAATAAGCAGGAAATGGTTTTACAATGTATTCGCAGCACTAAACACGTTCCCAGATTACCTCGGAAGAACAAACTCTGTTTGCAGGATAAGAGTACTCAGAAACTTGTTGAGAGAATGGAGATGTCTGCATATTTGTGCCAGTCTGTCAGATAAAAAAAAAAACCTTAATATTTTAGAAAAGGTAGTTAACTTTGCATAACCAATGATTCATCTTATCCATCCGAGACCCACCCATAAATAAATATGCAGCCTTTTCTGATTACCTGAGGTGCATTAATGGCAACATTGATATAATTGAGAAATGATGTGCTCCTATTGCAGTTTCACACACATGACGGAACTCGTGAAGAATGAGAAAAAATTAAACATGCTATTCTTTCTGCAATGGTGTTGTGAGGAGTCGCAGGCATGAGTTGTTGTGGACTATACCACATTACATGAGAAGAAACCATTGAATCTTGTGTCGCAACACCCATTTGTCATTTACGAATCCCCACAACACCCTACATCAAGGAAATCGTGCCGTAATCATGACAAATTTGTGTGATCTGACCAGGGATTTAGACATATTTATTTTCTGTAGTCAAATATTGTATTTACAGCATCTGATATTGTATTAACCCAGTAGGTTTTAACTGACACATATTAACTAGCCAAACGTTTACTGTTTACAAATTTATATTTTTTACTATATATATATATATATATATATATATATATATATATATATATATATATATATATATATATATATATATATAGTTGAAGTCAGAATTATTAGCCCCCCTGAATTATTAGACTGCTTGTTTATTTTTTCCCCAATTTCTGTTTAACGGAAAGAATTTTTTTTCAACACATTTCTAAACATAATAGTTTTAATAACTAATTTCTAATAACTGAATTATTTTATCTTTGCCATGATGACAGTAAATAATATTTTACTAGATCTTTTTCAAGACACTTCTATACAGCTTAAAGTGACATTTAAAGGCTTAACTAGGTTAATTAGGTTAACTAGGCAGGTTAGAGTAATTAGGCAAGTTATTGTATAACTATGGTTTGTTCTGTAGACAGTCGAGAAAAAATATCGCTTAAAGGGGCTAATAATTTTGTCTCTAAAATGGTGTTTAAAAAATTAAAAACTGCTTTTATTCTAGCCAAAATAAAACAAATAAGACTTTCTCCAGAAGAAAAAATATTGTCAGACATACTGGGAAAATTTTCTTACTCTGTTAAACATCATTTGGAAAATATTTTAAAAAGTGTATATATATATATATGTGTGTGTGTGTGTATATATCTACAGTGTTGAGTGATTTGTTTATATTACTATAGCTGTTGCGTTACCACAGCAACTATAGAACTGTCACAACAGATTAAGTACTTTACTATAGTATGGTTTGAAATCACTGTTTTTTTTATATAAATGACTATACTATTTAGAAAATAATGTCGAAGAAAAAGTGCTTATCAAAACACTTCATTGAGCCTTTATGAGGTACTTTTGGTTTCTGTGTTGTTGTTGTAGTTTTTTTTATCAAACTGTGCAATACCACCAACACCACGAACCAACTATTAAAGCAAAGCCAACCACAAAGACCTCCATCAATCTGCCAGTGTTTCCACACACACACTGAGAACACCAAGTACTAAACCTTTGTACATCGTATCACTGTGACGAGATCTCTAACATGCAATGAAATTCGGAAGATCACAGCAACTCAAAACCTTGTGAAACGGAGACATGGGGGAGTTGCTGAAGATGAAAACAAGAGGGTTCCTGAGTGTTATTCGTCTCGCACCCCTCAGGGAAAGCTTTTGTCAAGAACGACGGCTTGACAGCAGGTGAAACGATAAACGATTCGACGCTTCTCACCGGAGACATTTGATTCACTATTTCTTTCTAGCTTTAAAATTCTAAGCATGTGAAATACCTCCCAGAGGTCATTTTAATGTAAAAGCGAATTTAGAAATCTGTGGGCAAGCACTTCAAAATTACACCGTTACATAATGCCAAATAATACAGTGTTAGCTCACCCACAAATGTGTCATCATTGAGTAACCGTTGGCATTGATCAAATACTATCCTTCACTCTTTATAGGACCAAAAAAATTAACCATAAACAAACACTTTCTGTGTCAATATTAGGACACCAAAGGTTCTCCTAGGCATCATTTCATCCATTGCTTTCAATGAGAAACCTTTGACATGGCTATGCTAAAGCGAAAAGCATCTGCAATTTTATTGTTATCATTATATGACATATTGGGTAACATTTATTAGCTGTTATTTGTGTGTGAGTTTTTCCAAAGTAAAATAGTCAAGACTATTGATTCACATAGCACTGTTAATATATTTATGAGCACGTAACCCAGCTCACAGCACTAAACTTAACCATTTGTCAATATAAAACACAGGATATAGCAGGCAGATACAAGCACATTCACAATTTATTTATTTATTACGTCTTCAGATGGCAGCACAACTTATTTCTGGGAGGAACTGACACGAGCACCATCTCCAATTGCCGCATGGCTCAGATGTCTGTGACAAATTCAAATAATGCCACACTTATGTCAAGTTTGTTGTCAAATGCTATTGGCTTCCTGTGTCTCATGACAGATTGCGTCAAATGCTATCGACTAGCTCTGTTTTGTGGCTGATCGCGTCACGCTAATGTGCTGCTGCTGGAAGAGCATCTATTTGAATCTGAGGATATCAGTAAGCGGGAGCCAGATTGTTTTCAATGATTAAAATCTCATGAATTACCTCGTTCTTTACATAAGGACTTGGAATGCAACACGACTTCTTTGTATTAAATACACCAGTCAACTTTTATTTGCCTGTTGCCTATTAATGTTGCTCATATTGCTTCATTCACACTAGCAGCGACATAGTAGCTGTCTGTCGCTCTGGGTGGTGACCTGCTGCAAACAGGTCTGTGTAGGTCTACAGCTCAAAGAATACAACCCGCCGTTGAGCGAGCAGAGAGAGGATCACGTGAGCTCTGCTGGTGTTCCTATTGGTTGTCACTCTTCATTTGCATAAAGTTGAAAGATTCTCAACTTTGTTGCGTCACTCGACACGCCCACCAGGTCAACAACGGTCGATATCGCTCACGTAGATGGAGGTCGCCGGAAGTCGCTTGCTCTCCGTTGCTCTGCTTGTTAATTTGCCGCTGCGAGTCGCTCGTAGTGTGAATGAGGCTTAAGTGTATAGGTTTGGGGTAGGTGTGGAGTTAGGTTCTCTAAAATATTTCTGAAAGCGTGCATGTTTATAAAATGATTCATATTTTCCAAAAACAATGCAAACAGTTTTATGAGGCACATAATGTGAATTACCAAACGTATCCGAAAAACCATCTTGTCGTAAAATGACACTTAGGGGCAACTTTGGCATCTTAATATTGACGCAGAAGCTACTTGACAATGCTTCAGATTTGAATGCCTTTGGAGTGAGAGTGACTTGATGATAAGGTTCAGTAGTGATGGGTCGTTATTGAACGATTCGTTAAGTTTGAACAAATCTTTTGTATGACTCGAGAACAGTGAGTCTTCTCAGGGAGTGATTCGTTCATTTGTAGAAGGTTAGTTCCTTTTTCGAGTCTTCTATCGGGTTTGAGTCATTCGTTCATTACGTGAAAGACAGAAGCCAATCATATGCATTTAGAGCCGGAAAAAGATTGGATCTCGAGTCCGTTTGAATCATCTCTCTTTACATGCTGAGTCTCGTGACTTTTGGCTGACTGTGTGCATTGGTTAAGCTTACAGTATATGGGACTGTCAATGTGACGTGAATGAACTACTCAAATCTGAAGACTTGTCAGAAAAGGTGAGCTGACATAATCATAGACAATAAATAATTATTTTCTATTTCTTATATACTCTAGTTATGACTTGTTTGTAGTGTGATCAACATTTGGGCTAGTTCTAGATGACTTTGGAAGCAACTTAAACGAAATGACTCAAAATGATTCGTTCATCTCAATGAACAAGACTCAAAGGTCAGAGTCAGTAAAATGATCCGAACTTCCCATCACTAAGGTTCAGTGAAAAATGTACCTGCATATAAACAGAGTAATGTATGAGTAAATATTTCTAAAAGACCTTTTGGATGACTCAGGATTCTCTAATGGAATTTATCTGCCTGCTGTTGTTTCTGTCTATATATCTGCAGGTCATATGGATTCGTAAACTGTGCACTCACAATAAGCAAACATTGATTGTTTTCATACTTCACAATCAATCTGCCCCACTTGGTTAAATAGATAATCTCTGCCCGACCTATCCCTCTTTTTTCTCTCAGACCTACTTGATGGATTTTGGCCTTGTGGTCTTGCTCTAGACAAACTGTCACCCTGCTGTTGCAAGTATATGATGGGCAAGTTCCCTGTTGTTTTCTCCAATCCTCCAAACAACCATGCGGCATTGCAGAAACAACTATTTTTTTTCTCTCTATGTGATGGTCTGCTCTGGTATTATTTTTCTATTTTTCTGATGTGGGGCAAAACCAAGCCAACCTTTGGCCCCACGATTTGGTAGATCTACTGTTTATATCCAAGTTAAACGTTTAAGAGGTTTATGATGTAACTATGTTGCTAACGATATAAGTGGACCTCAGAAATCTTCTTAAAGAAATGTATTACGTGGTTGCCTGGAATACTCCATTACGATTGGTTTGTCACAACATTTAAAGGCATGTTATTTCCAAATAACAACCACTGAAACCAACAACACAGGCTCATTCGAATACCTTGAATATCAGTGAAATATGTTCACATCCATATTTGTGCTTATCTGTAAAGCTACTGTTTTTGACTGTTTGGCGCCATCTTGAATAATGTATAGGTTCAGCTGTTTTTGTTTCTGTCAGCTAGAATTCATACATTATTTTGGCTCAAAACAATGTAACAATTGTAATTGGTTTGCGTCTGGCTGCCGATAATCCTGGCGGGATTTATTCTGTGATAACAACCATCTGCATGTACTTTATCCCCTCACTTATTACATGGCTGACTGGAATACTTGATTCTGATTATGTCAGTCACAACATTCCAGGGTATGTTATTTCAAGATAACGTCCTAAAAACATGTCATCTAGGCACTTCAAACTGTCTAGACCATAAGTGAATGCGTTCACATCGATATGCTTGTGTGTCACTGCTGTTTTTGACAGTTTGGCACCATTTTGTTACAGAACATTGCGTAGGTTAGTGTATGCTCCATTCAGCTGGTTTTGTTTCTGTCAGCTTCACCTTTAGATAAAGAGTTAATGAACTATTATGGCTCAGAACAAAATGTTTAGTCTAATTTCTCTGTTTTGTGGTATGTAGCAATGTAAAAAGTGGGATAACGTACATCCAGGTTGTTGTTCTCACAGAATAAAGCCCTTCAGACTTATACAACAATATAATACTTCATGATGTTTTCGGCCAATAACCCTGTCAGGCTTTATTCTACAATAACAACTGCTTGGATGTACTTTATCCCTTACGTAAAATGCAGTTCATGATCTCTTCAGCAGGCTAGATGTAAACAGTATCTAGATCAGCTTGATCACCAACAACAAACCCAGCTATTATCTGACCATGCTTTCAGACAGAGCCTCCAACAGGTTCCTGTACAAGAAAAACAACGTGTTGTTTATGGCTAAACCCTCTGCCTTGCTCTCTTTCTCATTTACAGTCTTGTTTCACATGCAACGTGAGCCACATCCTCATTGCTCTAGGAGAGACTCAGCCCTGTGTACGTTACAGAAACTCAGCAGTGTTTCCCGATAAAAAATGACCCCTGCGGGTTGAGTGGGAAGGGAGTGTTTGTTTGTGTGTGAGAGTTTTGGGGGAGGATAAAGAACCCGGCTACTCGCAGGTCAATTACCCTATTAGCTCCCTGTCAGCAAGCCCAGTTACCATAACAACACACTCTTACATCAGCACCTTGGGTTCCGTGCAAGGCATTTTTCAATTGAAGCTTTAGAACTCTTTATGGTTCTCGATGGAATTACTGATAAGTTCTCAATAGGTCCTGTTTCCATCTGATCACAAGCATTCAGTGATCCGATCTCAAGCTGAGACGTGTAACTGTTTTCACACTGCACTTTTCATCCAATTAGCTGCTATTCATACACATGCAAATGTGCCAGACTGGAAACACAAGATCTTGTTACAAGTTTCGCATGTCGCTACATTCCAGAGTTCAAGCTTGTTGAACTACGATGTGCAAAATCATATCTCATAAATGTATGAGACCAAGAGAAGGTCAAAACATGGCCTTGCTGTATTGAAATTTCAAATATGAAGTAATCACTTGTTTTATCAGTGTCACATTATTGTTTGACTTTTTAAAAATTATTTAAAGACCATTCTTTGTTTCTTTGTGCTTTACATTACTTGCATGTTACATTTGTACAACACCCCAAAGTATGAATGCCTTGTTTTAGTGCATTTTCAAGAGTTCGCCCTTGCTGATGATTGGTTATAATGCGTATTTGGCATGCTGTCCTGGAAGAGAGCCCTGAGCTCGTGAGATCCTCGAGCCTGGGGCTCCCTCCCGTTGCAGGGCGAGAGGGGAGTCTGAACTCATGTAAGTCTCGACTAATCTCCCTGCTTGATAATGGTAAATGTAGATTGTAAAGAACTATGGAGAGTGTATATGAATTCGAGCTTGTCTATGATGTCGATTTAGTTTTGTCAATTTACTTATGTTTCATGTTTTGGTCTGTGGGGGGAAACCGGAGAGCCCGGGGAAAACCCACGCAAACACGGGGAGAACATGCAAACTTCACACAGAAATGGCGACTTGGCTAGGTAAGATCTGATCCAGTGACATTCTTGCTGTGAGGCACAGATGCTAACCATTGGGCCTCCGTGCTGCCCTGGCAAGGAAAGGGGAGGAGTAGGGGTGGAAGGGGGGATTCTTCAGGACGAAGATGGCTAAGTTAAGATACTCTGGTTATTTATAGTGATTAGGAATCTTCCGATTGGTGGATCGTGCATTAGCAAACGAGGATCAGCTGCTATCAATCATAAGCGCGTGCTCCTCTCGAAATTAGTTTATAAATAAACTTCACTTCTAGCAATTCATCTCATACTTTAAAAATCAAAGATTAGTGTGGCTTTCTGGTTGTTTCAATGCATTAAACAACAGGAGTGTTTACACTATGAAAGCAATCAGATGTGTATTCGACTACTGGAAGTGGTCAAAAGTGTGCAAGCTCAAAAATACCTCATTTATACCTGTATTTGGCATCATCCACTCTAAACCTGGGCCTTAAGATCCCCAGAATGCTCACAGCACCAGAACCAAGTTACGTGTATGATGTTATTGTTCAACTCAGGCTCATTACGTACCCCTATATACTGTACATTTCTGGAGAGAGCAAAATACATTCCAGGAACGTTTTTTTTTTTTTTTTTTTTTTCCATGAATCCACCAGAGGCCAATGTGTATGCTTTTTGAGATCTCAAATTTCTCTTGGGAGTACCATCGCGCCTGCTGTTCTCACGTAAATCCACCAGAGGCCGCTGTCGACTGACTGACTTACTGACTGACCATTCTTACCTCATTCTCACCCTGTTATTTATTTTATTTTTTTAGCTTTTGTTTTTTTCTTACTTGCTTTTTGGAACCGTTCTTCACCAGACTCGAACCCCATTGTCAAGGTCAACTCCACTCTGCGTCTCAAGTCCGCCGACATACATGTCGACCTGGTGACAGCGGAAAAGCCATCCATATGGAGGTAAGTGGTCAGCTGGTAGGCGAGAAAAGGAATGGCATCATACTGCCTCGTAGCGTTCATTTTAAAGAGGAAATGCAACCATACGTAGTTCTGGCTACATAATTCACGATCTCCAGAAATGCATATAATAATAATAATAATAATAATAATAATAATAATTCCTTACATTTATATAGGGCTACGTTTTCCAGAATGAGCCTATGTTGTTATCGTTGGTGATAACAAAACATTTAAAAGTGCACTACAGTAACACCGGCTTGACCAAGGGTGTCCAATCCTGCCCGTGGAGAACTGTTTGAAGCCAAATAGCTCTAACATTTTTTGCAAATACGCTAATTTGACAAGTTAACTAGAGTTAAACAGTTGAGTTTTGAATCCATTCAACCAATGTCCGGTTCTGACAGGAGCACTTTTAGCTTAGCTTAGCATAAATCGTTGAAGTTTTGATCATTTTCCCATTTAAATCTTGACTCCTGTGTAGTTGCATTGCGTATTAAGACTAAACAAATGAAAAGTGGCTATTTCTAGATGTAGGTAATAATTTGAATTAGCCACCACTACTGCAGAAGGTGCAATATTACGCACTATGTAACTACAAGTTAACAGAAACAACACTTTAACTCTAGGTGATTTCTAAATGGAGCCTATGTGTTCCTTCAAGATCTTGATTAGCAAGAATTGCTAAGGAGGCAAAAACTAAATCTTTTTATAAATTTTGCCTATTTGTTTAGACAAAAACAGCATTTCTGGCACTAAAAAAAACTAATGTTTGCAAACCCTGCTGTTGTTGTGTCCGAGGTGTAGATTAAAGGCTAGCATGAACAAACAGACAACAATGACAGAGTAGTGTGCCTGTAGAGTGGTAGTGTTGTTGATGTTGATCAAGTGTTTGCTAATGCTTCATCAGCAAATTGTGTATTTACTTCACATTAAAATCAAAAGTGAGGCGACACAGTGGGTAGCATTGTCACTTCACAGCAAGAAGACCGCTGGTTCAAGCCTTGGCTGGGTCAGTTGGCATTTCTGTGTTTGTATGTTCTCCCCGTGTTGGCGTGGGTTTGCTCCGGTTTCCCCCACAAGTCCAAAGACATGCGCTATAGGTTAATTGAGTAAGCTAAATTGTCCGTAGTGTATGTGTATGAACGAGAGTGTATGGGTGTTTCCCAGTGATGGGTTGCAGCTGGAAGGCCATCCGCTGTTTAAACATCACAAAAAGCAACACTGCAAATTTTGCATACATGGACGAGCCACCAGTGGTGCATCATCATTTCCTTGAATGTACGGTTTAAAAACAAAATGACAATGGCAAATACTAGCATTTGTAGCCATTTTTGCGGATATGTAAATGTAGATTGTTTTGAAAATGTTGTCAGATAAACGTGAAACTTTTAAAACACAAGGGAAAACCTTTTCCGTTTTTGCCTACATCACGGTCATATAAATCTAGAGTAAACTGCAGGTTAGTGCAACTCAAGGAACAGGTTTGAACAGCCCTGAACTAGACAGATCAGGCTTTGGAAGAATGTGTATCTACAGACATTCTAAACATTAAGGTAAACATCAGGGTAAATTTAGTTGAAACTCTTGGGGTGTTTATCCACCCTATTTCTCTGTCCTGGGGAATCACATCAGAAAGTATTGCATGTTCAATTAGAGGAATACTGCGAGAGAGATGGGAACTAAAAGTACACTGTTATATCGCTTCACAGAAAGTTGAACATTTTCCCATCTGTCATTGCACATCACCTCAGTGCCACAAGAATCTTGACTAAAATAAACTAGGTGAAAAGGAGTCGACATTCTGGGGTTATTATAAAGTTTAATCATTCCAAGTGTGACACATGCAAGTAACAATGCTGCAACTACTTTGTTAAGCTACTTTAATACATGCAGCCCATATGTCAGCTGTGTTTGGTGATGACGCAAGGCATATTTTGCCAAGTGAAGTAAACTTCAGCAGATATTTTGCACACAACAAGTGCAAAGTGCTGAATCCTGAGCCCTGACATTCTACAAGCAGCTCTGGAGGACCACCAAAGTTACGGAATGTCATCCGAATTCAACTCATCATATCATTAGAGCCAGCAAAACCTGAAACGCGATGGTTGCAGGACTAGGAATACATCAAAAATGGTTCATGCTGGGAAGAAAATATTGTTGTTACCAGGTTGTTATGAACAAAACCTCCAATCAATTTGTGGTTCAACCATAGACTGTAAAAGATATGGGCGTAGTATCCGTGACGCACCCATAGGTTTCTGAACACTGCAAAAGAAGCTACAAGTAGGCGCAGCCAACCGTCGCCATTTTGTTAGCGCGTCATCGGACCAAACGCGGGATACCGAATAAGGGCGAAGAGGCGGAGAGTGAGCGGAGCTACAGACGCATGCTGGATTCTCAGCGTTTTGCTTAGACCTGGCTTAGACAGACTTTTTACTTTGGGAGAACGTTTAATACTTCATTACCTGTGACTCGTTTGTGTTCTGGACACACATGTGCTTGGTTGTACACTATATCAATAAAGTGTTTAGACTTTTAAAAACACTGTTGTAACACATAGAGCCACTAAACATTGTTTTTATGACGTTTTTCGACAGGAGGAAAACGCGAATTACTATGAAACACTTCAGATATAGTCTGTTTTAGTAAATGCAAGGCTGTTTATAAAAATCCAGCACTAACACTGTATGACAACGCTTCAGATGACTGTTTTATAGCCTACAGCCAATCAATCTGTCAGATTCTGGAGTGCAATACTGGTCTAAAGAACGTTTAAATGATAAATGACCTTATATAAAACAAATACATTTATAGAGATTGCATATAATTTCACTCACCTGGGAAATGGAGGCAACTTGAACAGTTTGTAAGCACAATTAAGTCCACACAGCATGCCATATCATCTGATAATTGTAGGAAATAATTCCAAAAGGCAAATGACTGTTTAAAGAAACATTAACTAAAACACAAATACGATGTATATGCCGAAATCAGCGGCTAATTAGCCAGAATCAGCTGAGGTGCGAGACAGCGACCAGCGAGTCCTAGCTGTCACTCAAGTGGCCACGCCCTTAATTATGCAAACTTAATATAACTTAATAAAAACAAAACGGATGAGTTATAAAAAAAATCACCCCCCTCACAGTTGTCATGAAAGGTAATCATAGCTATATGCACCAAAGCCATCGTTTGTACCAGGCTGTAAACATGTTTTTATCAGCTGTAAAAATGGCCAATTTACCAATGCAGAAAGACAGCACTTGGACTTCCTGGAGCCAGCCCCCCAAGGCGAGTCGATGAATTGCAGTTTTAGTTACTTCCGTATTGGCTTCTCGAGGGAGAGCAGGAGGTTGCAGCTTGGTTTCAACCTGACTCACCTGGTAGATCTCAAAATGGCCAAAGCGTTCCTTCAATCTCAGAATACAATGTGTAAAATGGTACCTTCTGTAGTCTAACAATTTGTCACTGGGCAGCATTTTTTATTGACCCCTAAAATGTACATAGTAGTACCTAGAGGCAACATATTACTACTCTAAGGTTATAATATGCACCTTTTAAGAAAAGAAACAGAATTTTTGTTTTAAATGTACTGCCCCAGAGAAAAGCTGTTGTTCCCCTAAAGCCACAATCTTTGTACATTTCTTTTCTGACAGTGTGTACACTCAGGCCTTACTCACACTATGTACAGTTGCCTTGAATCGGGCCAAAGCACGCTTGACCCCCTCCCGTCTCCCCCGACGGCCCGCACTCACATTACATTCGAGCCTGGGCGCGCTTCCGTCATCGATGACGCGCTGCTCAGTAAGTGCTCTCGCTCAGCACATTGGATATTTCTTTAGTTATATCGTTTAAGTCGTTTGATATGCGATGACACGCAGTCTAATATTTCGCCGAACAGATCAGCCACTTTTGACGCTCATAAACAATCATAAAGTCCTTGTGCTGCAGGAATTAGGAAGTTTGCTGAAGGCGCAGCTGACGTGCAGTGAGGGGTTTGCGTCTTTAATAATCTACGACAGTTTGCGTTCATTGAACAGTACGAATGATTAATTAATCCATATCAAACAGTCCCTTAAAAGTCACGTCTCGCTTTCAGTTTCGTACCGCGCCTGAGCCCAAGTGAACCGCGCTCTGGCCCACCTCTTCCAACCGGGCCAGGGCCACCCAAGTGTACCGTGCCTGAGCCCAATTCAGAGCACTCACACTTCTCAAATGATCCGGGAAAAGGGCCTGGGCAAGGTTCGGATAGCATAGTGTGAGTAAACCCTCACTGACCACTTTATTACCGTAAGGCTTGCTAGTATTGAGCTGGGTCTCCTTTTGACTTCAGAACTGCCTTTTGTTTCAGTAGGGGAGACTGGCATAATGTACTGTATGTTCACAATTGTGACATTCTCAATGTTTTTGGTTCGTTTTGACATGAAATCACCACACAATTGAAGATTTGTTGACTGAACATACAGTACAGTACATAGTGCAAGTCTCCGCTACTGAATTAAGACATGACTGTGGAGACCATTTGAGTTTAGTGAACTCACTAGTCAAGTTTCTATCATAATGTGAAGCAAATATTTTCAAAGTTCACAAAAAAAAAAAAGCAAATAGGTGTGTTTCCATGAAGTTGTTACACCCAGTCATATCTACTTGCGACACAATGCTGCGACATGCAATAAAATATATAATTTCCATGTCCTGGCCAAATCACTGGCCTCTGTCCATCATGGCCTCCTAACCATCCCCATATCATAATTGGCTTAATCACTCTGTCTCCTCTCCACCAATCAGCTGGTGTGTGGTGTGCGATCTGGCGCAAAATGGCTGCCGTCGTGTCATCCAGGTGGATGAGTGGTGGTGGATGAGGAGATCCCCCCCCCCCCCCCCCCTATGTGTAAAGCGCTTTGAGTGCCCAGAAAAGTGCTTTATAAATGTAGGAACATATTATTATTATTGTTAAAAGAATTGTTTTGCCCTAACCATCTGCAAAAAAAAAATGGCGTGTGAACTTAGTATTTTAGAAATGGTTTCTATTTCTGCGACATCACGGCTGGAACAACAGCATAAACTACTATGACAATGATCATCTCAGGTGCTGATTATGTGCTTTATTCAGTGTTAAGTGCTACAAATGTGTGTGTTGAATACCATTTTACGTGACATTTATTGCTATAATGAAAATGAAAGCAGTTTACCTCAGATCTTGAAAATATAAAAACTAGCAAACATATAGTTTGAAAATGAACCAACAACTTCAATCACTCAGCATGTACTTTTCATAACATTAAAGAGACTCAATGTGTATTAAATAGATTCAAAACCTCACCATTTCTCTGGGAGTGAACCACTATTCTTCGCTTCTGAATAGCTCTGGTATTTATATTTTATGTCTGGTGCGGACCAAATTGCTGTTGGAATCCTGTCACTTAAAGTACAAATGAAATCAAAACTAGCATATTATTTTGTTAGCTCGCATGGTGAAGCTTCATGACATGGTTTTGTGGTGAACAATTTCTCTGTGCACGTCATTAAGAAAATAAAATAGTGTGCCCTTGTAATCTAAAAGAAAAATCTGAAAATGCAATTCCTGTTTGTTTTCAGTTACATTCTCAGATTACGTCTGTCGAGACGAGGGTAACATACTTAACTATGTTCCTCCAACTGTCAGTTTTGACAGCAAACAGAAATCGTAAAGCATAAATAGTAAAGTAATTTTTCTTCTAAAACCCTTTTCCCGATCTTTCTGAATGAAATGCCTAATTACTATGTCCAATCAGCTTGCAGTAGATAAAACAAGCCACGTCCAATGTTTTCTTATTTAATATTCTGTTTCTCTAGGAACTGTATCACAATATGGGGGTAAAAAACGGTCGCAACTTTCAGTTCATGTTGACTTTAAAACACATTAGAGTGGCTGACTGTAGTATTGGTAACCTAGTAACCAACAGTAAACAAAGCAAGCATAATGAAGACAGTTGATTGGTCACATGGGTGTAATATTTACTATATTAGAGGTTGTTCAGCAAATGCATTTTTTTCATCTCTCATTCTTCGTATTAACACTTCTTCTCAGTGCAAAACAACCTCAAGCGAGCATAATTTTATTTTATTTTTTGCAAATTAAGGAACTTTTATTTGAAATTTGGAGTTTGCATTACTCGCTTCTTATGTGTTACTTCAAAATGTGCATTAACACATGCTGTTGGAAACCCAGCTTCTGTTATGTTCAAGAAACCACTTTGAGATGATTCAAGCTTTGTGACCTGGTGCTTTATTCATGCTAGAAGTAAATATCACAAGATGAACACTGTGGTCGTTGTGGATCAGTTACAAGACTCGGGTAGGCTGTGGTGTTTAAATGAATCTCGGTTGGTACAAAGTGTGCCATGAAAATCTCCCCCACACCATTACACCTCTAACCTGAACCGTTAATACAAGGTGGGCTGGATACATGTTTCCATGTTGTTTACAAAGAAAATGCCAAACCTACTCTCCAAACGTTGCAGCGAAAATTCAAGACTGAGCAGATCAGGCAATCTTTTCCCAAAGTTTTAGTCTCCAAATTTGGTAGCCTATGTGCTTTTCACATATTGTGCGTTCAGAAATCTTCTTGTGCAGACCTCAGTTATAACAAGTGGTATATTTGTAATGTATTTTTAACATACATAAAATACACTTTAATATCACTAATCAAGCATGTAATGAACTTTCACAGGCTTAAAGTAAACAATGTCAATAAATATGATTTGTTTTGGAGACCTTAACAATTGAATTTCATAGTATTTGTTTTTTATACTATTAATGGTCACAGATTTTCAGCTGTCTTCAAAAAATTTATTTAGTCTCAAACAGAAAAAAACCCAGGTTTGGGACCACTTGAGGGTGAGTGAATGGTGAGTAAATATTCATTTTTGTGTAAACTCTCACTTTAAGTCTAAGGAAAAAACAAACAAACTGGTTTTTGAGGAAACTCAAATGACCATAAATATACTACTTCTGAGTAAAGATGTGCTGAATAAAACAAGTTATTTCAAATTGGCTACTATTGCACTTTGTCTTCAACAACAATCTACCAGTAGTTATTTTTTTTACTACAGCACAACACTATAAAACTACTGTTTAGAGTACACTAAGAATAATCGCAGTAAAATAAATTACTTGTGATTTAGTAAAAGTATACTCACTCCTGGCCAAGTGGATAAAGAGTCAGAATTTTGATCCAAAAGTTACAGGTTTGAGTCCCAGCGTTGCCAGATTGGAAATGTCAAAGTATCATACCAGAACCTCAAAAGTATCGTATTTGGAGGAAAATTATTGTACATGAGTCAAACAGAAATTTTACAGCTATTATCAAGACAAATAGTGTTTTGACAATGTGCAAATTACCTCAATACGTAAATAAAAAACAGATAAAAAAAACTAGGCGTACCTTAGTGGGAAGGTTTAAACTCCATCTCTGAGTCACTGTCACTGGATGTTGCCAGATGTTGAGGGATTCATTTTGCAGTACAAATTGGATGCCGTCATGGACTGCAACATAGTGCTGGTAGGCTTGAAAGCAGTGCACCCTCCAGAATTTTTAACACACTCTGAGTTCTGCATGTGGCTTTGTTTTGATGAGGTTAACTTTGGAAAAAACACATTCACATGACGCATTTGAATGGGGGGAAAATGAGAACATCAAGGGCAAACTCCCCTGCCTTTCTCAACTTCCTTTTCAGCATTTTTTTTTTACTTTATTGCTTAAACAATCGACCTCAACCTGAAAACTACTGACCTAAGTATGCCACATGTTCCAAGAATGTTAACTCGTTAACCATATTGACTGGCTGAGAAGATGTAACGTAAGATGAGGTAGAAAACGTGCGTAACTCCACATCTCCTCACAGACAGTAGACAAAAGATACAGCTAGATCAATAAGTATAAAAGCCCTAAGATTACAATTAAATTCATTTTAAATGCCATAAAATTCTGAAATTATCGTACATTTTCGATTCTTCTTCTTTGGCTCTCCATGAAGGCGGTCACATTTATTTCCTCTCCCTCCCATATCTCTCCTGGCTGTCTATCTGTCCTGGCTATCTCTGAGGCTCTCCTTGCCCTGCTCTCCAAACAATAAGGAATTATGGATTTAATCAACTGGTCTCTGAACGCAATTGACCAGAACCTCAAAATTATCGTATTTGGAGGAAAATTATCATACATGAGTCAAATAGAGATTTTACAGCTATTATCTAGACAAATAGCGTTTTGACACAACGTGCAAATTACCTCAATACGTAAAAAAAAAACAGATAAAAGAAAACTAGGCGTACCTTAGTGGGAAGGTTTAAACTCCATCTCTGAGTCGCTGTCACTGGATATCTGCATGTTGCCAGATGTTGAGGGATTACTTTTGCAGTACAAATTGGATGCCAACATGCAACATAGTGCTGGTAGGCTTGAAAGCAGTGCACCCTCCAGAATTTTTAACACACTCTGAGTTGTGCACGTGGCTTTGTTTTGATGAGGTAACCTTTGGAAAAAGCACATTCATGTGACGCAATTGAATGGCAGGAAAACAAAAACATCAAGGGCAAACTCCCCTGTCCTTCTCAACTTCCTTTTCAGCATTTTTTTTTTTACTTTATTGCTTAAACAATCGACCTCAACCTGAAAACTACTGACCTAAGTATGCCACATGTTCCAAGAATGTTAACTCGTTAACCATATTGACTGGCTGAAAAGATGTAATGTAAGATGAGGTAGAAAACGTGCATAACTCCACGTTCTCCTCACAGACAGTAGACAAAAGATACAGCTAGATCAATAAGTATAAAAGCCCTAAGATTACAATTCAATTCATTTTAAATGCCATAAAATTCTGAAATTATCGTACATTTTCTTCTTTGGCTCTCGACGAAGGCGGTCGCATTTATTTTCTCTCCCTCCCATATCTCTCCTGGCTGTCTATCTGTCCTGGCTATCTCTGAGGCTCTCCTTGCCCTGCTCTCCAAACATAAAGGAATTATGGGTTTGATCAACTGGTCTCTGAACGCAATTGACACCACCTTCTCGATGAGAAGTCTGGGTTCGGTGAAACCCAACTGTCCTGCGGGAACGTTTGCTGCTGGTTACATGATGGATGGGTGGGAGAAGTGACGCATTTATTGTAACTGAGTAGTTTTTCTCAGGAATTGTAAGTAGTTTTAAAAATGTGTACTTTTACTTTCACTTGAGTACATTTTTAGTGCTGTATCTGTACTTTTAATCCACTACTTTCTTTCAAAAAGAAAAATTTGAAAAAATGTTCTTAGATTTTTCTTAGAAAAATCAGTCCTGTGCCTGTCCAATCAAATAGAGTAATCAAATCAAATAGCAGAAGGCAAATCGCATCATAATGAACTACCTCAAGACGTGTGCACTTTATAATTGCAGCAAACTGTTTGGAAGTATTAAAAGTGTCCATGAAGATGTTCAAAATCTGTACAGGTAATGACCCAGAGACTGTTTAGATGCATGTCACTAGCTACGTTTCCATCCACCCATTTTTATGCGCATTTTGGATATGCGCATTAAAAACGGTTGATGGAAACGCCATGATGCGCATAAATTTTGAAAATGCGCATAAAAAATGTATACGGATAATTGAGTAGAATAAACTTTTTATTCGATAAGAAAAGATGCGCATAAACTACGATGGAACACTTTTACCGCACAAATTCCTGTATGCGCATTAAAAAAAGGCCATGTGATTTTGTTATAAGAGATCATGTGATAATAAAAATGTGTGTGAATGGACAAACCAGCAGGCTGAGCACATTGTAAACCATTGGAAATGTTGTTTTGGTCATTCTAAAACGCCTTACCGTTTAAGTATTAGTATTATTATATTATTAATGACCTCCACAATCAAGAGCGTCTGTGCTCCACGTCTCATGCCTTCAAACACCACCGCGCGTTCACTGCATGTCAAGATTGCCTTCTGAGGCACAAGTAATTTATTAAAAATATGCATTTTCTCCTACTGCAGCTAATTCAGTTTTTACTGTTGATATTTGGCGCCAGTTAATCAGGAAGTGACGATTTTCTTCGCTTTGACTCGTTGGATAGAATTGCTGCTTTTTTCGCACGTCATTTATGCGATAATCCAGTTTTGTGCATTACGTTCATTCGCATTTTTGGATGGAAACCTAGCTATTGACGAGAAAATCACGGATGTTTACTGTATGATGACCGAAATGGCCTTAAACACCCATCAGGCACAGGACGTCAACATGATGTCTGTTTGACGTTGAACCCTAACGTCATGGGGACTTTGCATTTTGTCTGGAAATGAAAATCGGGTTGACGTCAGAACTCAACGTCAGGCCAACATCAATATCCAATGTCCAACCTAAAACCAACCAAATATCAACGTCTAATGACGTTACAGCTTGACATTGTGTGAACGTTACCCCTATGACATCTATCAGATGTTGGATTTTGGTTGCCATACCCGACGAATAAGTGTCAGTATTTGACGTCATATATGACGTTGGTTTAAGATGTTGGCTCGACGCTGGATTTTGGTCACTTTCTAACAACCTAAAATCAACCAAATATCAACGTCATTTGACGTCATTATTGGACATCAAAATAATGTTGTCCTTAGCTGCTGGCTTGACAATTAATTTTGGTCACCTGACATTACAACCTAAATCTAACCTAATATTAATGTCTCATGATGTTGTGTGCCTTCTGGGCAATAACTAAATGCACTACAGAATGTTACGTTTACACGCACATGCACAAATTACATGTAAACATATCAGCTTTTGACAGCATAATACACACTACTCACTACTCTCGAGTACCTTTAAAAGGTCTACTTTTTACTCATACTTTGAGTAATATTTACAACAGATACTTTTACTCTACTTACACTTCATTTTTAGGCAAGTAATGGTACTTTTACTTGAGTATGATTTTTTAGTACTCATTCCACCACTGATAAGGGGTACGTCTGGCAACACTGAGTCCCAGCACCACCTGGAATTGTTGTCGTAATTGTATCAGTTAACCCTGACCCTAATTCTGAGCATTGGACAATGTTGACAAACTAATTAATAAATTACCAGAATTATTACAAAAGAATACTTCTAGTACACTCACAAGTGAACTTGCAGTACAAATGAGAAACATCATTGTAGACTATAGTGTGCTTAAAGTATTACTATTACACATTTCAAAGTATACTTGCATGTACTCAAAGTAGGCCAATTTAGTCCCAAGAGTATTATAGTTAGAGGTACACAGGTTTTAATATGTGAAGTATACATAATAAAATGACCTTGAAGTATACTTCTTTTTTAGTAAGGGATAACAAGCAGTTGATCGAGTAAAATAAAGTGACCTGTGAGTGTACAGTAGTTTTGCTGTGTAAATGATTGCCCGAAACCATCACTCTCCAGCAGGGGGCAGTATAAGGAAAAACCAAGTTGGCTGACTGTGACCAACACACATCACCATATCAACTCAACCCCAGCTGACCTCACCTGACGCAGATCTGATGTCATCATCTGTGAAACCAGCACACACGCCTTCAAACAGGGAAAAGCTCACAGGGCCTCGTTTGTTTGACTGCGCTTCTGAGTTTCTCTGCTCCCCCTTGGCCTTCTCTCTGTGCTGGAAGTCAACATGCAGAGCTGAAATATTCACCCGCAGTTGTTTCGCTGAGCAAAATGTAAAGCGATGCCGAAATATTACTTGGATGCATTTCCAACAAATCTCAGAGCTGGAGTTATTATTCATGAACACTACAGGCTAATCTTTGGAAATCTGATTCTACTTTGATCCCTTTGTTTTTCTATTCTTCTTGCTTTTTTCTCCTTCCATCAATTTATCAGCCTTTAAAAATATGTATTTCTTTCTTTTTTGGCCACGCCTTCTTTTCATCCTTTCATTTCCTTAATATTTATATGGCCACAGCCATATCACCCTGCAGCCCAAGACCGGTTACTCACTGAAGCTTAACAGGGCTGAGCCTGGTCAGTACCTGGATAGGAGACCACATGGGAAAACTAGGTTGCTGAAGTGGTGTTAGAGAGGCCAGCAGGGGGCGCTCAACCTCCGGTCTGTGTGAGTCCTAATGCCCCAGTAAAAATGAAGGGGACACTATACTGTCAGTGGGCGCCGTCTTTCAGGTGAGACGTTAAACCGAGGTCCTGACTCTCAGTGTTCATTAAAAAATCCCATGGCACTTCTCGTAAAGAGTAGGGGTATAACCCCGGTGTCCTGGCCAAAGTCCCTCAATTGGCACTTACCCATCATGGCCTCCTAATCATCCCCATCCACCGAATTGGCTCTATCACTGTCTCTTCACTCCACCAATAGCTGGAGTGTGGTGAGCGCACTGGCACAGTTGTCCTGTGGCTGCGGATGCATCATCCAAGTGGATGCTGCACACTGGTGGTGGTGTGAAGAGACCCCCCTCGTGATTGTGAAGCGCTTTGGGTGTATGGCCATACACAATAAATGCGCTATATAAACACATTACTTTAATACTTACTTTAATCATCCCTTCTTCCATTTCTTTCCTTCCTCTTTGCTTGTCCATTTTTAAATCTTCTCCCATTTTTATATATTTTTTTCTTTGTCCTCCAATTATAGTTTCTTTCCTTACTGCCACCTTTTTGATTTTCCCTTCCTTTCATCCATCCATCCTCCAGTTTTTTTCTTCCTTACATCCATACATTTTCAATTCTTTATTTTCTCTTTCCTTTCATTTTCCCCTTAATCCTTCCTTTGTCATTTCTTCATCCCCTTTCTTGTTTGTTTTACTGAATTTCTTTAATCCATGCTTGCTATTTATTCATCATTTCATTTTCTCCCTTTTTTTTTCTTGATTTCCTTTCAGGAATCCTTCCATCTTTTCTCCATTTCCCTTCAATTCACTCCATATTTACCTGCATTTCATTTTCATCCATCCTCTAGTTTCTCTTTTCTTATTCCTCTATCATTCCTTCTTTCATTTTTCTTTGCTGTATTCTTGTTTTTATGTCCCCTTCCCTTATTTTTCTTTTGTTCCTACTTTTTTCCTTCCATCAACCCAGTTCTTTCTTTCTTTCTTTCTTTCTTTCTTTCTTTCTTTCTTTCTTTCTTTCTTTCTTTCTTTCTTTCTTTCTTTCTTTCTTTCTTTCAGCCATGAATGCTTCATCTTTTCTACCTTCTACTACCTTTTATCTTTCTATCCTTCTTTTTCCTTTCCATTCACCCACACTTCCTTTCTTTCTCTTCCTACTCTTCCTTGTCAATGGTTTACTTCTTTCTTTCCTTTCTTTCCTTGCCACTCTTTTCCTTCCTTCCTTCCTTCTATGCCACTCTTTTCCCTCTTTGCCAATCTTTTACTTCCCTCCTTTCTCACCACTCTTTTCCTTTCCTTCTTTCTTTCTTTCTTTCTTTCTTTCTTTCTTTCTTTCTTTCTTTCTTTCTTTCTTTCTTTACCACTCTTTTCCTTCCTTCCTCTTTCCTTACCATTCTTTTCCCTTCCTCTCTTTCCTTGCCACTCTTTTCCTTTCTTTCATCCATGAATGCTTCATCTTTTCTACCTTCTACATTCTACCTTTCTATCCTTCTTTTTTTCTTTCTATTTACCCACACTTCCTTTCTTTCTTTTTCTTCCCACTCTTCTCCTTGTGAATGTTTTACTTCCTTCTTTTCTCTCTTTGCTTGCCATTCTTTTCCTTTCTTAATTTCTTCCTTGCCACTCTTTTCCTTCTTTGCCAGTCTTTTACTTCCCTTTTCCTCTTTTCTTGCCAGTCTTTTCCTTCCTTCCTTCCTTCCTTCCTTCCTTCCTTCCTTCCTTCCTTCCTTCCTTCCTTCCTTCCTCTCTTTCCTTACCAGTCTTTTTCCTTTCCATTCACCCACACATCCTTTACCCTTTTCCTTACCTCTTTTCCTTCATTACTTTCTTTCTCTTGCCTTGACAATCTTTTTCTTTTTTCTTTCTTTCTTTCATCCATGAATGCTCCCATCTTTTCTACCGTCTACCTTTCTATCCTTTGTTTTTCCTTTCCATTCACCCATGTTTCCTTTCTCTTCCTACACTTTTCCTTTCTTGTCAATGTTTTACTTCCTTCTTTCCTTGCAACTATTTTCCTTCCTTCATTTCTTCCTTGCCACTCTTTTCCTTCTTTGCCATTTTTTTTATTTCCCTCCTTCCTCTCTTTTCTTGCCACTCTTTTCCTTCCTTCCTTCCTTCCTTGCTTCTTTTCTCTCTTTCCTTACCACTCTTTTCCTTCCTTCCTCTTTCCTTGCCATTCTTTTTCCTTCCTTCCTCTTTCACTCTTTTCCTTTCTTTCTTTTATCTATAAATGCTCCATCTTTTCTACATTCTACTTCCTTCTATCTTCTACCTTTCTATCCTTCTTTTTTCCTTTCCATTCACCCACACTTCCTTTCTTTCTTTTTTGCACTCTTTTCCTTCCTTGTCAATGTTTTACTTCCATCCTTTCTCTCTTTTCTTGCCAGTCTTTTCCTTGCTTCCTTCCTTTCCTTACCACTCTTTTCCTTCCTTCCTCTTTCCTTACCATTCTTTTCCTTCTTTCCTTGCTACTCTTTTCCTTGTTTTCTTTCTTTCTTTTGTCCATTTTTTCCTTTGTCATGATTCGTTCTTCAACGTCTTTGCTTTCTTTTTGTTTCCCTTTGCTTTCATTATTTTCTTTCCATTTTGCCTTTTTTCCTTCTAACCTACCTCATATTGTTTGTTCATTCTTTCCTTCATTTCTCTTTCCTCAACCATGTTTATTTCTTCCGTTCCATTTATCCATGCTTCCTTCCTTTATTATACCCTCTAATTCTTCTTTTCTTTCATGGATCCTTCTATTTTTCCTCTTTTCTTTCCTTATAAACAGCATTACCTTCCCCCTCTTGCTCTTCTCTCTTTCTCTCTGAGTAATGGAAGACAAGTAGATGATGCACATTCATCATCATTGATGGGTCACAAATGTGGGCGTGGCTTAGTGAAACAAGCCACCAGCCAATGAAACAAGAGCAAGGCAATTTTCCTTTTTGTTGAGTGCTTCTTTAAGTAACATTTCTCTTTCTCTTCATCTTATTTACTCATGTACATGTACTATCAGTCTCTGAAAGAGCGACGATCGCTCAGTTTACTATGACAGCGTGTGTTGTATTCACATTAATACTATTTAAAAAGCTTTTAGAGGAGAGAGGTGAATCAAGCCTGACACTCTTCTCTCCATTTACTACTCACATTCCTCTGTCCTTCACCCTTTCTTTCATTTTTAATCTCTACTCTTTCACTTCTTTTTTTATTCATTCTTTAACCATTTCTGTCTCATTTACTTGAGTTTTTTTATATACATTTACTGATAATAAAATCAAATCCGTTTCACATTTTTCCTGTATCACTCTTTCATGAGTTATTCCGTCTTTTCATATTTTTTGCTTCAGTTTCTTTTCATTATATTCCTTTAATTTTCATCCATACTTTAGTTTTCTTTTTTGTTATAATTCCTTATCCTTCTGTCATTCCACCTCACATTTTTCTTTATTCTATTTTTTGTTTTTCTTTACTATTTTTTCTTAACTTTTGTAGTTTTCCTTCCATCAATCATGTCATAATTTTTTTTAAATTTCCATTTATCCATGCGTTTTTCATTCTTCTCTCATTATTATTTTTTCCTTTCCTTTATCTATAAATCCTTCCTTCCATTCTTCATCCATCTAGTATTCGCTTCTCTTTTTTGCTGTCTTATTTTTCAATCATTCCTCCTTACATTTTCTGTTTCTTTACAATTCCTTATTTTTATTTTTGCAATGTTATTTCTTTATTCATTATTAATTCCATCATTCTTTTTCCCTTCTATTATTTCTTTCTTCCTATTTTGATTCTCTATTCCATTTTTTTCTTCTTATTTCTCCATGAATACTTCCTTACCATTTTTTTTTAACTTTCCATTCATTCCTCATCCATGCTACAGTATACTGTATTTTTTTTTATTCCTTCTATATGGTTCTTTATCATTCTACATTTCCATTTTTCATTACTTCCTTCATTTGTTTTCCTTTATTCCTCCATATATCCTTTCTTTTTTCACATTTCTTCCTTCCTGCTTTTTTATGTCTTCATTTCATCATTCATTCCTTCATTAGTTTATTTCATTCATTTATTATTCCCTTCTTTCATAACTTCATTCATTTTCCTTTCCTACCTTCCCTAATTTTTCTTAAGTTTCAATCTTGCCTTTTTTCCTTCAATTGACCCATGCTTTTTTCTTTCTTTCTTGAATACTCCCATTTTTTCTTTTTAACCTTCTTGTCATTTTTGTTCATGTTGTTCCTTTTCTTTCATCATCCGTTCTTCAATTTCTTTACTTCCTTTTTTGTTTTGCTTTCCTTCCATAATTTTCTTTCTTTCCATTTTTGTCTTCTCTTCCTTCCAGCCTCCCTCATTTTGACTTTATTTATTTATACTTATTGTTAATTATTTCCTTCATTTCCCTTTCCTCAACAATGTTCCTTTCTTCCATTCAATTTTTCCATGTTTCATTCCTTTATTCTTTATCATTCAACCATCTTCTAGTGTTTTTCTTTGTTTATTATTTTCCATCCTTCAATCATTCCTTTATCTATTTTTTTCCTCACTTGCCTTAATTTTGTAACTTTCGTTCTTCCCTCCAATGATCTCTTTTTTATATCAATCATTTCATCCTTTCTCTCTTTCATTAACCAATGTTTCCTTGTTTTCTTCTTTCTTTCGTTTGTTCATCCATAAATCCTATCATCTAATCTACCTTCTTTATATTTAAAATTTGTCGTTTGTTCTTAAATTTGTTCTTCTTTCATTTATACCATATTTTCCTCAATTTTGTTTTGTTAATTAAATTCCATCTTGTTATAATTCCTTCATCCATGTCCTTTCCTCCCGTAATTTTAATGTTAACTTTCTTTCTTTCATGAATTCTTTTGTTTTCCTTTCTTCCTATTTTTTTCTTTTACTTTTTCAAATTTTGTTCCTTCCTCCAGTCCTTTATTATTCATTCTTCCATTAGTCTTTCCATCCTTAAATTTTTTCTTCCACTTTCATTCATTTCTCCACATTAACTCTCTCTCTCTCTCTCTACTGAGTAATGAAAGATGTAGATTAGTCCATGTTCATTCATCAGCACAGGCGGTTCATGATTGTGGGCGGGGCTTAGCGGGAACAGAAGCCAATGAAACGAGAGCAAAGTAAAGGGAGGCGGGATCACATGCCTCCCACCTTTCGCTATTCCTCATTCATCCTTCAGTCTCATTTACTTTCATTGTAATGTTTTGATAGTGAAAATAGAAACTCCACACTTTACGTTTCCTTGTATCAGTATTTCATTCCTTTTCTTCACCTAAAGCACCCCAATTCCCATCATGCCTCTGTCCCCTCAGCCCTGATTTCCAGGGCCTTTTTTCCTGCTCTGAATCTGTCCGTTTCTTTCATACCATCAGCGTGATCTGCTGGGTTTCCATTATCTCTGCTTTCTCTTTCAGTCCGTCCCTGCTTCTTCTGTGCTTCATGCCTTCTGTGTGTTTAATCAGTCCGTCAGTCGGCCGCTCTGCAGGGGGAAGCTGAATTATTGATTGAAAAGTCGAGATGAAAAGGAGGTGAAGTTAGAGAGAGAGAGAGAGAGAGAGAGGTGGGGGGGGGGGGTCCTGAAAGGGTGAGCATGTGCTATTACGGGTGAGCATGTACACATCAGTGTGTGAATTACACAATTCAACTTTTTTTTTTCGGTGTGTTGGTTTGTGTGATACATGTGTTTGTTTTAACAGGGATGTTTTGAGGGATATTTTGGCTAGACTATTCTGAAATGTATCCTCTGATTAGCTAGCCTCAGACGCTGTAGGTTAAAGTATACAAACTATGCATTTAATGTGACGTTCAGTAAAGTATTTCGAGAAAGTAAAAACTTTTCTCTATATGTAGGTACAAACACCTATGTTGTGAGGAAACTTTTTCTCATCTCGTAAACACTTACGGTGTCTATCGGTGCTGTAGATCTGCCGGTTTCAGACTGTTGAATGATTTTTTTTCTCCGAACTATTTTCAACGGAAAGGCACTAAGCTCTGCCCGAAAAGTCGCTAAATGTCGCTAGATTATGTCATACGTCATTTTGCATATTACTGACATCATCACGTTCTACCGTTTCTGTTTGTTTAACAGCCTATGGTTAAAAAAAGGGGTAATTATATTTGCACTATGCGCTTTATTCAAGCATGTCAATTTAACTAAATTTATTGCTGTTTGTTAATTTTTTTTTAATTAATTTTCATAGAAGAGTAAAAAAAAAGATTATGAAAAGTAAATCATCCAGATAAATTATTCATTATTTATGAAAATTAATAGCACTTTTAAATATCATTTATTCATTTTCGGCTTAGTCCCTTTATTAATCCGGGGTCGCCACAGTGGAATGAACCGCCAACTTATCCAGCACATGTTTTGCGCAGCGGATGCCCTTCCAGCTGCAACCCATCTATGTGAAACATCCATTCACACTCATACACTACGGACAATTTAGCCTACCCAATTCACCTGTACCGCATGTCTTTGGACTTGTGGGGGAAACCGGAGCACCCGGAGGAAACCGGGAACATGCAAACTCCACACAGAAACACCAACTGACCCAGCTGAGGCTCGAACCAGTGACCTTCTTGCTGTGAGGCGACAGCACTATCTACTGCACCACCGCATCACCCTTTTTAATATTAGTTAATGTTAAATGACTCAGATAGCTCTTTATTTATTAGTTTTTATAATAACAATTTTTATTAATTAATTTTATTTTTTTATAGTTCATTGAAAAATTAATTGAACAAAAACAGTAATAAAATCTTATTATTCAGATAATTCAGATAACCTCATTATTATTTTTGTATTTGAAATAATTATAATAAATAAAGTAATTTTATATTGTTTAGTTGCTCATTGAAGAGTTTATTGGAGATTATAAAAAAAAAACATATATATATAATTATGTTATGTTATAATATGACAGTGATTAAATATGTATTTATTATACTACTTTTTTATTAATATATTATAAGTTATTTAAAAAACTTTATAAAACGCTTAAAAATTTGGTACAATTACATTATAATATATCAGAAGAAATAATTATTCGATTTCTATGTCAATTATTTTTTTATGAATACATTACAAATTATTTAAAATACTTTTTTATTATTGTTAAATAATAATAAAATAATAATAGTTTTTTTATGATTTTTTTTTAAATGTGGCACAATGTTGTTATAATATAACAGTGATGAAGCGGATCAGCATGTTTGCTCTTGTTCTTCTGCCAGTCTTCGCTCTTTAATTAAATGATACGCCTATTGAAGGAGAGATGGGAGGAAAAAAACCCCAAAATAGAAACAACCGTTGCCGCTTTGCATAAATATGCATAACGTCCTATAAAAGGAGCTCTGGAAGAAAGCCTAATTTACATGTAATCCATAACCAGATTGTAGACTGTGTTTGACACAACAGAAGAGCAGCGGATTAGAGAATTAGAGGAGCTCCAGCTTTTATGGGACGTCCATCAAACTCATATAATTCCAGTCATTGACCTCTGGATAATCTGCACTGTAAGCTTCTGACAGACGCTTCATGTGTTTCCCATGATTCTCAGCGCAGAGCTCAGGTTTGTTCAGGTATAGAGGATGCTTGAGGAAAAGCTAAAGAAGAATAAAAAAGTCTGGTTATTTCTTTGATTTGCAAGTAGCAGTTTTATGGGTTGAATTTAAAATCTGAAATCAGAAGATGAATAGCTCTAATAACAAATAATATTTAGTATCTTTACATTAGTACAAATCAAATCAATAAATAACAATCAGATACAAAGTTATGAGGTCACAAAATTTGGTCCAATGTTAAGTCAATGACGATCTTTTATAATGGAAGTCTATGGGCAGTTGCTAGGGTGCTGTAAGTAGTTGCTAGGGTGAGGCTAGGAAGCAACAATGTAATCAGTTATTGGCAGTTTGGTTGTATGACTGTCAGTGTGACAGTCTTCTGCAAAGATATGAGGTCACAAAGTTTGGTCCGATGTTAAGTCAATGGGGATTTTCAGAATTTTCCGGACAAGTTTTCGGAAACCCGAAAGTCGAATTAGTTGGAAAAGACATAGCAGCCCGAGTCAGAACAGTATGGAGGTTTGGAGTTAGTTTGGTTTTTGTTGCTTGAAAGGTCTAGGAGGAGATACACTTTAAAATTTGTCTCAGAAGATAGAAGTTTAAACTGGATATCAGTATGTTCAGCCTGATCTCACAAGGAAAGGTAACTATTTTACGTTTTGTCAGTTTAGTGGCTAATTCATATGAGTTCAGTCTTTCAAAAAATGTATGATTTTAAAAAGGCGTGGCACACGACCCCACCCCTAAACCTAACTGTCATTGGGGGATAAGCAAATCGAACTAAATTGTACGAATGAGTCCGTACGAATTCATGTGAATTAATCACTAAATCAAAAAATTACAAATTGCCATGAGCTTGTGTTTTGTTGACTTTATTGATATTGACTTTCTCAGGCATATTAATAATAATGAGGGCAAATATTTAAAAGCTTTACTCTCGGAATGGTATAAGTTTATTCTAAACTTTTTATTGAAACTTTTTTCTTGATATTGAACATGTTTTTTTTCTCTATACACGACTTTAAACTCAACAATTTTCGAGAATAATTTCAACATTTTATATCGTTTTTCTTGAAATTTAATGATTTTTTCCCCCGAAATGTCATTTTATTTCACTTTATTCTCGAAATGTAATGTTTATTCTCAACATTTTTTGCAATCATTTTTCTTGAGTTTAAAGAAAACTTTTATGCGTGAGTTTTAAATACTGCAGCTGACCTTACTGTGTGAGTTTTTTTGTGACCATTACTTAGAATCTATTGCATTTTAAGTTCCCATGGTGATGCGTCAAGTTTATCATTTGACCCACCAGCCACAATGATTTATATATATATATATATATATATATATATATATATATATATATATATATATATATATATATAATTTTATTTCTTTTTGCCCTTTTCTGTAAAGATTGCCAAATGTTCTAATTATATTGTGAAATTTCAGATACTCAGATTCTCAAATATGTTTTAGAACCTATGTTTTGTCGTTTAAACTACTTATTAAGGATCATATTATTTGTTATTTGATGGAGAATGGGTGTGTTTATTCTGCTCTGCAGGAGAGGGTAAAGTCTATGGGATACAGCTGTCAATATAGCATAATATTTGTGACACGGTACAATAAGGTAGGGGTAGATACTAATAAAATACAATTAATGCAAAATTTAGTAAACAATATAAATAACTCTCCATAACTTCCATTAGCAAGCAGTATCTTTTCTAGCTACAACTGCAGGAGAGATCCAAGCTGATTTATGTCATGTTTATTCATAATTTTCTTCCGAAATACATGAAGGTAAGCAACCGTTTATCTGGGAGAGGAATAGAAAAAAAATCTAGTAACATAAACAGTGTGTATCTTACGTGAACAAAGTACATTGTCCAGTTATATTGAAAAAGAAATGATATTGCAATCTCCATAAACATCTGTGTGTATTTTACAAACCTTAAATGGTATGTTTTGCTTGTAGTTATGTGTATTTAAATGTCTGAAACCTAAAACAAATGTTATTTGTTTAAAAGCACGGATTGTGATTAATGACAAGCGCTGCACACCCATTTCTGTGCCTCAGTGCATGCCGTCAGATTTGAATTTTAGCAGTTGATGACATGCACTCTGAATGATCTAATCACACTGGTGTGATCGTATGCTTCAGGGACCAGCCAAGGCTGATCACACCAGTGTGGTTGTATGCATGAAAGGGTTATCCTCTTTAACATTTAGTTTGCAGATGTTGTACTTTTTTCCTGCTTGTATAACAATAACTAGAGCTAACGTCAATAGTTGAGCCAGAAACAAAAACCAAGAGTGTTTCAAATGACACTAGAGTTCTAGAGTTTTAATTTGTGCATGTTTGATTCCCTCCCATTGCGCTAAATAACTTCAAGCCAATATTCAGCAGCCCAGAGCATGTTTCAGCGCTGTTCAGCTCCACAACCCACATTTGGGCTGAGGATCAGAGCTGACCTGTTTTAAATGGTGACCCATTTCAGTCCACAGGAGACTTTCTGTCACAGACAAACCCTTTCAAAAGCCCAGAGTCAAAACTCACAGCCTTTGATTCAGCAACTGTCACATCTACAAACAAAAAGAATAAAAACAGTTTAATCTTTTATGTACTGTGATTTCAAAAGTGATTATGCTCTGCATGCAATGAGCAGTTCTAAATATAAATAGTTTTATACATTTATAATAATTATATCCTTTTATTTTAAAAATGTAACATTTAAAATTATTCAAATACTTTAGGTTAACATTAAATATAACATTTTTTTGTACATCAATAAATATGCTTACTCGTTTAATTGTTTGTAAAAAAAAAGAAACTAAAATATTACAATATATTTTGGGATATGGGACATAATGTTAAATTCAAAATATTTATATAAATAGTGGTGGCTCAGTGGTTAGCACTGTTGCCTCACAGCAAGAAGGTCACTCGTTCGAAGGCTGGGTCTGTTGGCATTTCTGTTTTGGAGTTTGCATGTTCTGCCTGTGTTGTCATGGGTTTCCTCTACGTGCTCCAATTTCCCCCACAGTCTAAACACATGTGTTATAGGTGAATCGAATAAACTAAATTGTCCGTAGTGTTTTAGTGTGTGTGTGTGTGTGTGTGTGTGTGTGTGTGTGTGTGTGTGTGTGTGTGTGTGTGTGTGTGTGAATGAGTGCGCATGGATATTTCGCAGCACTGGGTTGCAGCTAAAACGGCATCCGCTGCGTTAAATATGTGCTGGATAAGTTGGCGGTTCATTCCGCTTTGGTGACCCTAGATAAATAAAGGGACTAAGCTGAAAAGAAAATGAATGAATGGATTATTTTTTAAATGTTCTAAAATGTTAAATGTTAATGTTATGATTTATTTCACATACATTGTAAAACGTGAATCATCAACTTTTTTTAAATCACTTGTTACACCTAAAAACATTTTTGTTTTTTGGAAACAGTAAAAAAAAAAACTACTTAAAAAAACTACTCAAATCAAATATATTTCTTATTTGTAATTCATTCTGTTCTCTATTTAAATTAATACAAATCTTAACCTTTTTGTACTATATACAACACACACACATATACATATACACACATATATATATATATATACACACACACACACATATATACACACACACACACACACACACACACACCAAAAATACAAATGAGCATCTAAAAACTCATATAAAACATACAATGGTAGCTTAAGATGTACTTTTTGCATGCATTTTTCATAAATCATGAGCTAATACTGTATAATCGCAACATTATTGCAGTGACTCATAGCATTTTAGTTGCTCTTAAAGTCCCATTAGGTCTGGAAAGAGCATCAGGGTCCCGCTGGTGATTAAATTAGCCCGGTTCGTCCGTGTTTTAGCAGCGTTTCAGTCAGTCGGTGGAGGTTTAGACCATTAAAGTGTGTTTTTATGAGAGCCGCTGAACACACTAAATTACCCAAGCATTTGAAAGCCAATAAAACGCCACTTTCAAAGGCATCCCAAATCCTCACAACACAGAAGACACGACAACTGAAATGCAATAAATGCTTAATTTGAAGTTTTGAAGAGTAATTACAGTTTCTCCACAATCACGTCGAAATGTTTATATGACTTTAACAGTGTACTGAAGCTGAGGGGAAACTGCACAGAGAAGTACAAAGACTGAAGAAGAAAATGGCCAAGAAATAAAAAAGAAAATGGCCAAGTTTATACAGATATATATATATATATATATATATATATATATATATATATATATATATATATATATATAAACACACACACACACACAAAAAAATAATATTTTAATTACATTTAAATCACATATATAATTTCTTAATAAATATTGACTCTATTATTATTTCTAGAGCAACACACATTTTTATTTTAATTGTTATGTATTATATTATTAAATTAGGGTTGAAACATGACATTTCTTTATAGTTTTTAGTATCAGTGTGTTCAAAACACAGGTTATATATAAACATAAAATTTGTTCTGAACCTCAAGTCACCAATATCTGCCACTTTCAGGGTAAATCATTTCCAACTAGATTAATCAGTGTCATAAAAATTATTTCTGATACCAAAAGAAAAAAAAAAAGCTTGTACTGGAAGTCAAGGTGAAATCCCATCAGTCAAACATCTGTTTAATTATAATGTAATGAGAAATAATGTGGAGGCCATGGAAATCTGAAAAGATAAGACAGTGTAATTGAATCAGTTAAAGAGATTCTCCTCAAAGATTCATATTAGTCTTCATTAACGTCAGTCTCTACTTTCACAAAGTGTTTTATCTAGGTGCACTAATCTATACTTTATGCCTAAATATAGACATGTGATGAAGAATTTTGGGATCCATGTGTATAAATCAATATATTTTTTATAAAGATGCTTTTGTCCTGAGACTGCAAGACGCAACCTTTTCATATACATACTGTACTGTATCTTGAATCTGATGCAACACACATGCAATGGTTTGTGTTTTCGCTCCACTCCAGTACTCTTGATAGTGCAGAACAACTCACTAAATCCACTCAACTGCCCTGAAAACTACCAACCACATGCTAGAATAACAACAGATAGCTTAGTCATTAACAAATGTGCCCAGATAACGACAATAAACACCTTTGGACATACATAGAATATCGCTAAATCCACTCCAAGCTATTAACTTTTATAGAAATTGCTGTGAAAACTACCAAACACAAACCAGAATTGTAGCTAGAAACAGATAGCTTAGCCATTAGCAAATGTGTCCAAGTAATAACAACAAACACCTTTATAATTGCATTGCTAAACATACAAAACACTTCATAGCATCTGACCTGAAAACTACCAGCCACATGCTATTGCAGCAACAAAAACAAAACAAAAACACCTTTATGACTAAATTCACTAAATCCACTAACATACTTTAAATGTAGCTTCCCTGCAAATTACCAACAACATGCTCATAACGACAAAACATCATCATGTAAAAATGCAGTTACCAACAGATAGCTTAGCGAGAGGTTAGCACACTTTAAATAGGCCACAAAACACACTGGAAACTGCATGACAATTTTCTCTAAATACGTTAACTGCATACAGTAAACAACCATAAACTGCCCATGACGACAATCAAAGCTAACTACAAATAGCCTTGTTGTAATAACAAAGTAAATGAAAAGCCAATAATAGACTAAAAAACATTCATTTAAACTGTGTTAAATCTAACTTTAGAATTAGTCTTTCTGTGATGCTATAACACAGAAATTACTAAAATCATAGTCAAAGTTTTAGGCAGTGAAATCTGAAGCTAATCGAATTTAATGCTCTGTACCTGCTGTTCAAATGGTTGGCATATAAAGGAACATTGCATAACTCAACTCTGCCCTTTGGGCACAGCATAAAGGCATCAAAATACCAACTGATATAAGATTTCATGTCTTGGTTGTCACAACAAATATCTTGTGACGGTTGAACAAGAGTCACATTCTAAGGTTAATCCGTTCCGATGGGCTCCATATTCTTTTCCTGGTGAATGACAGAATTATTCATGAAATGATAATATATTTCATTGTCATCATTCCGAGTTAATGGCTTGTGTCAGGCCTCAAGATCTGACAGGGGTATCTTATGGAAACAAAGTGATGTACATACAGAAATTGGCACAGTCAGTGGTCCACAGCGTCGGCAGATGAGTTGGACACGTCCGGTTGTGGAAGGCAGGTTATGAAGGTTGGTTTTCCACTGTTTCTAGCTTCCCGCTAATGAGAGACAAGATCAGAATCAATCATTTTCACTCCAACCCTGCTGAGAGAGATAAAAACAGCATTTGTATAAGAATATGGTAGGTTTTGATGCAGGTTTTAGCTGGTTCTTGCTGGTCATGAGCTGCCAAGAACCAGCAAGAATGATAATGTCCTCGCTGCAGCCTGTAGCACGATGATGTACTGCATCAAGTCCAATGCGCAGTAGATGTTTTGACACTGACACTGTGAGGGTTGGGTTAAGGTGTAGATGTTATTACACACAATGTAATGGGTAGTTTAATCATTAATACAAATAGTTCTTGTTTCTAGTAACAATTAATCACATGTTTGACTTTATCCAGTACGTCATTGTGCTACAGGCAGCACACTCGCAAGAACCTGCAAAGAACCAGCTTAATCCAACTCATCACCGGCAAGAACCAGCATAACCCAGCAAGACAGCATCAAAACTTAAGGCTGATTTATACTTCTGCATCAAGTGCACGTGCATGCTCCGGCGCAGCCTTCGCGTGGTCGCATAGCCCTTGCCGTGGCTGACGCGATGTAACGCTCGTCTTTAAATCAACGAGATACACAAAAATAAAAATAACAAAAACGATTCAATTCTCTAGATCTGGTATTCAAATTTTTATCATGGATTGAATAAGTAATCTTTTTTCCCTTATAGGGTCATAGTACTCTGACAAATGTCCTTACAATCAACATTAACACAAACAACATTCATACAATAACACAATACAAAAATGGTGAATCCCGTGTGTGTGTATGTGCAAAGTCCAAAGTCCGTGTATGTGCAAAGTCCAAAGTCCGTGGATGTGTGTGCGTGCAAAATTGATTGCTCTCACCGAAATGTTTGAGTCCGGATAACAGGTACCATATGTAGTTTCTGCACATCAAATGTCCTCCATGGATAGTTTTTTTCAAAGTTCTGCAAGAGACAAGTGTCCAACTGATGAGTCCAAAGAGAAAAATCCACACAAACTGTTGTCCTCAGCACACCAAAAAAGGTAGATTAGGCAACCGGCCACTCCATGTGCTTCTCTGGCTTCTTCAGAAGTCCTACTGAGAAGTGTCCAAGTGCCCTCTATCTCCCCCTAGTGGTGTGTATGATATGTAAATGTGTGTATATATATATTAGTATTAGTAACATTATTTTAACAAGACTTATCATATTAGTAACATTATTTTAACAAGACTTATCATATTAGTAACATTATTATAACAAGATTTATCATATTAGTAACATTATTTTAACAAGACTTATCATATTAGTAACATTATTTTAACAAGATTTATCATATTAGTAACATTATTATAACAAGATTTATCATATTAGTAACATTATTTTAACAAGATTTATCACATTAGTAACATTATTGTCGGTAAGTGCAAGTTCTCAGTCTTCATCAAAAGTGCTTTTTATAGTCTATTCTCAGTCTTCAGATTTTAACAAGACTTATCATATTAGTAACATTATTTTAACAAGATTTATCATATTAGTAACATTATTTTAACAAGATCTATCATATAAGTAACAATATTTTAACAAGATTTATCATATTATTAACATTATTATCGGTAAGTGCAAGTTCTCAGTCTTCATCAAAAGTGCTTTTTATAGTCTATTTTCATTCTTCATATTTTAACAACTTATCATATTACTAAAGACATGCATAGTTAAAATAATTAAAAACGGTCCTAACCATTTAAAGATGCCTTTTTGATGTTTTTATGTATTTATATGTAACATTATATATTCACATAAGAAGTGGTAGCAAGTTGTAGTCTATATAAAATAAATAAAAATATAAATGATAAATAAAATACATAAAATCTAAATGAGATTTCGCTGCATGTGTATATATATATATATATTACTAAGGCGCTATAAACTATACCTAATACAACTCCAGTGAACCAATAGGATCACCCAGGGTCCTAGGCGGACCCAATTGTCAGGGGGGCTCGATTTCTCATGACAACGGCAACAGTTCAGACAGGAAATAGAATACAGATACATTCACCTCACTTCATCACTTCAAAATAAAGAACATAAAATAAAAGTCCATTACTCACTGATATATCTGGGGATACAACAACTAAGTGCAAGTATGCTTAACTGCATGGCCTATTCACACATTCAATGAATTTTACAATCAGCATATACTCAATTATGTGGCAGCGCTACAGCGCACCTCTCAAAAAATGTAGCTACATGTCACAATGATGCATAGCGCAAGCTCTGTGATTGGTCGGCTTGGTAGCTGTGACCAATTTGGGCGGGACTGAGAGCAGCGCAAACCCGTAGGAGTGAGTGTTTACAAGTGTGGTGTCCTGTGAAGTAGCTTTAGATGGAAACTGTTGTTTTGTGTTTATCTTATGACTAATGTTGTTGCACATATGTCAGTTTTTAGCTACTTGTACATTAAGGTAGCATTCAGAAAAAACAAAACATTCATAAAGAAACAGGACACAGAGGAACACAAAAAACCTACTGCTAGCTAGCATTCCGGAAGTGTTATTGCAGAGCAACACAAACAGCACCCAGAAGAACAAAAGCACGACTACGCGCAAGGCAGGCACCCTGGGTTACATCGATCCCTCAACACAGAATAATAAATCAGGCTTTACCTTACCAGCATATGCTACTTTTTCAGCAGGGAAGATGTTGAAAGAGGGTCTAAGTATAGAAGAGAAATTATAATAAGCATTACTTTCTACAACTTAAAATTCTATGCATCGATGACATTTCTAATAATACAAGTTCCAACATATAAGGGTTCAAAGTAACTAAAGCCCAATATAAACATCATAAATATAAAAATGATGTATTCCCTTCTTTATCAGGGGTTGTCACAGTGGAGTATAGTATCAGAATGCAATTAAACAAGCCCCAAGAGTCATTAAGCTAAAGTAAATCAGGTGTCTACCAAAGTAAAAGGGACCTAGAAGCACTTAATAGCTTTATGCATCTTTTTATCCTGTAAATAATCAAAAATACATTGCTAACTTACAAAATAACCCCTTTTTGAATGCTACTGGGTGGATTTGAAAGCATTTAGCCCCCCTCAACCCTTCAGGCCACTATGGAGTATGCAATCGATACTATTACAGACTCTGTTTGTGAGCTTGAAGCAGAAAAAAACGTTAAAAATGCATTTATATTTGAAGGATACCGTCCACTTTCCCCTCTCCTACATAGAGCCACATTGCAATCAATGCTCATGTTCTTGTTTTTAATGTTCGAGCTTGCTAGCCAACCAGCTTATGAAAGCGAATCCTGGCGGATGTGAGTGGAAGGTTGCACAGTTCAACAATCAATTAACCGATTCTCTTTGAACACTTATGCGCTAATGTTTAAAACAAATTAGCTGTGGGCTTCCAAGCGCTCTGAAGATAGCATAAACTGCCGTTGATTACTTGCAGTGTGACTTCCATCCAATTCATTCTTCATCATCAGCTTAAGAGAACATATCATCCCTTCCTTGTTTTTATCCTCTAATATCATGTTGCATTTCAGTTTGATCAGTATTTGGTCTCACGAGAAAACAACTATTTTTATGTATTGGCAGAAAAGTGGCCAATTCGTACAAATTCATATGATGTCATTGTTTTTAAAAGAAGGTGCGACCCAAACTCCACCCCTAAACCCAATCGCCATTGGGGGATGAGCAAATCATACTATAATGTACAATTGAGATCATACCAATTCAAAAGATTAAGCTACTAAATCAAAATGTTATGAATTACCGTAAGCTTGTCTTGGATGCTTCTAGCATCTGTCAATATCGTGTCTCTTGAGATAACTGGAGTGAGGTTTACCCATGCAGCTCTTACTAATTGGCCTCAATTACATTTACCCCCTAAACCTCACTCCCACCCAGGTCATGCCACCAGTGTAACACATCCAGTTCGACTTGACCTGCACTGAGCGGGACTCGAATCACTGAATCCGTCACAGAAGGTGGGCGCACTAACAAGGATGCCTCCTGAGATCAGGGGAGTAAAGTTCTCTTTACACAAGCAGTTCCTCCATCCCTGCTGCCCAATGAACATGAATAGCAGCATGTATAATTACTATTGTGCAAGTTCTGAGCATATTCAGTCACAACCTTCCTATATTAAGTTTCTACATATTGATATGATAAGGGCAGATCCATACAGTAAAGACCTCACAATGTTGGATAATTGGAGCTTAACATCAAAACCAGGACCTGGACTTGACTTTTTCTCCTTATGTCAGAAGAAAAATCTTTTGATAAATCAGCCAAAACTTGTCTGTTTTTTTTAATTGGAAAGTGTTAGTTCACCCAAAAAATTATTAAATTATTTATTCACTCTCGTTTCATCCCATAACCCTGCGACCTTTGTTCATACTCAGATTACAAATTAGACTATTTTAGATGAAATCTGAGAGCTCTCTCGTCATCTGTAGACACGAATGGTCCTCATTTAAAGTCTGGAACAATAAAAACATCCTTAATACAAACCAGAAGCCTTTAGTGGTTCAATCGGAACATTATCAAGCTATGATAATCATGTTGTGTGCATTTGAAGCAAGAATAATGACTTTATTTAACAGTTTCTTCTTCTCAGTGTCAGTATAGTGCGCACATTCATGTGTTTCGTTTGTTCGCACCTATGATGCATTACCTCGGATGTGCCTGTGCTTATTTTTAACAGAGGAAGTCTGCACAGGCATCTGGGTTATACATTCATTTAATAATTTTCCTTTGGATTAATCTCTGTTTCAGAGGTTGCCACGGCTGAATGAACTGCCAACTATTCCAGTATATGTTTTATGCAGCAGATGACTTTCTAGCTGTAATCCAGTATTGGAAAAAACCCATGCACTCATACACTGCGGACAATTTAGTTTATTCAATTCCCCTATAGCACATGTCTTTGGATTGTGGGGGAAACCAGAGCACCCAGAGGAAACATGCAAACTCCACACAGAATTGCCAACTGGCCCAGTTGCAACTCAGGCCCCGTTTACACTAATGCGTTTTCGTTTTAAAACGCATAAGTTTTGCTACGGTTACGCCATCCGTCCACACTACGCCGGAGTTTTCGAGCCCCAAAAAACTGAGCGTTTTGAAAACGCTGGAGAGGTCGTTTTCATTCTAAAACACTGCTGCTCCGTCTCAGTGTGGATGGGGGAAAACAGAGACATCTGTAAACGGAGGCGTGGCTGCTGAGATTCGCTACCTGTTTGGGGCTTTTGGGTCATTGCGTATCCTTCCCTTATTCGTCAAGCCCCTATCACGTGACTATAACGCTACCGAAAGACGGCAGACCAGCCTTCACTGTAAACAACATGGACACAGAAATGGGAGCGTTGTTTGCACTATTGTCCGTTTTAGGTGCCATTGTGCAGTTAAACTGTGCCTTTTTTACTACAGCAGCTGCATATAGTCGCAAGAGGCAAGCAATTGTTCGAGCACTCGCTAATCGCTCGCGTTCATCGTTCAACCAGCATTTGTTGACTAACAGTAACCAAATGCCGAGCGAGACACATGCTTTCTGTTTATACTTGAACGCGCATGCCCAGAGTGCGTGAATGGTCACGTGATATACGTTTTTGGTGGAGTAGTGTGGACGGAGATATGTTTAGAAACTCTAGATGAAACGGTAGTATGGACGCGAATCGTTTTTAATCTAAAACGCTGTTTCAAAACGAAAATGCATTAGTGTAAACGGGGCCTCAAACCAGCGACCTTCCTGCTGTAAAGCAACAGTGCTAATCACTGAGTCACCGTGCTGCACTTCTGGGGTATACATCAGTATACAAAGCTTGTGAATGCGGTCTCAGGGATTTGGAACCACACGAGCTTGAGTAATTAATAACAGAATTTACATTTTTGGCTGAACTAATGCTTTAAGGAAATTATGTAAATTCTAAATTGACAAAACACAATTGATTTAGTTTAATTGTGATTTCATTGAATCTCTACTTTTTTTGTTGTTGGTGTCGTCATACAGGAACGTATCTGTGAAGAGTCAGAACTCTTAACTAGATTGTGAAACAGTCTTGCAGGTTGATTGGGGAGTCATTACTGAATCTCGCTTCTCTGTATTCCAGGCAGGTACAGCGAATGGGTGTTTCAATTATAAATGGTAGACATTATCCCCTGCATCAAGAGTTTCAACTGCTTCCATCTAAACAATGGTTTAGGGTACCACAGGGTGTAACAAAATGGTTTAAGAACAGCTTTGTCCCAGTAGCAATTAATCACATGAACGGTAATAAGATGAAGTAATGGTTTTGTTAGGATGTTTTTAGCGGTTGATGTCTTGTGTTTTGTGTCTATTAAATGTATGAGAAGTTGCCTGCACTTGCTCACTGCAGCCTAATTTACCTATGGGTATAGAATAAAGTACTTGAAACTGTGGTGTGATCCTGGTTTTACCTGCACACTGTAAAAAAAATATCTGTTAATTAACAGGTTCTGTAGTTTGTGATTTGCAAGTTTTCAGTTTATTTGCATAATTGCGTTATGGGACCTTTAGCTCTGCTCTGTCTACTTTTCCTGTTGAATATTCAACTGTGCAGATTAACAAAGTCACTTTTATTGACATTTTAGTAGTTTGAAACAATATATTGCATAACAAATAATATATGCAGAATTAAGTCTGTAAAAATCACAGAAAATGGGTCACACTTTATTTTGATGGTCCATTTGTTGAAATATGTTACATTGCATCTACATGCTAACTAGTTCTTATTAGATTATAAGTAGACTGTTAGGTTGGGGTTAGGGTTAGTGTAAGTTGACATGTACTTTCAAAGTTTCGGTAGCACTTTATAACTACACACTATGAACTATTTATTAAGCATTAGCAAATAGTGAAATCATTATCTGTTAAGCATTAACTCTACATTAATAAACGATTGTAAGCAGTTTAAAACTGAAGCTACAAATGCTGTATTATTGACTTACAACCACATTTATAATGTGCTTAATAATTGTACCTTCATAATTTGTTATTTATTTATTTTTTATTACTACATTAAGTATTGCATTATTTACAAACCATTTGTATTTAAGAGTAGTTGGAGGTTTTTAAGATAATTCAGAATGAGTTAGTTTATGATTATTAAACTATTAAAATCAACATTTATATATCTTATTATTCAGGAATATAGAAATGGTTACTATAGATGTTAATGAATGTTTTATCAACTCATCTTCATGCAGTTTTGTGACCTAATCTAAAGTGAGGACTATTTATGCTTTATAAATCTCTTATAGATGACAATTAAAGGCTTGGTATCAACTGAACAATAATCTTTGCAATCTTATCTAAAAAGTAAAATTCCTGTAAAGTTTAAACTTTTGCAGAATAACAGGAGTGTCAAAATACAACATGAAATTGGATAAAACAGCAATATAATAATTTAACAATAATTAAGATGCAATGTTTAAACTGAACAGTAATTTTATTTTAGATAAGGTTGCAAAAAAAATATTTCATTTGATTCAGTTTCATTTGTGTATCTTTAAATGAATAGAAATGAATAATGTCGTTTATGTTCTTTTTTCCTAAAAATATGTGAGCCTTTAATTGTCATTAATAAAGGATTTATTGAGTTAATAAAGCTTTTATTAACATACAAATTAGCTATTAGTATATGCCTGAATAATAACAATTATAAATGTTAATTTCAATATTTTATTAATCATTTACTAACTCATTCTGGATGATCTTAAAAAACACCAACTATGCTGAAATAACTGGTTTATAAATAATGCAATACTTAATTTAGTAATGAAAATCAAATCATTAACAAGATATGAAAGTACAATTATTAAGTACATTATAAATGTGGTTGTAAGTCAAGAATACAGCATTTGTAGCTTCACTTAAAAACTGCTTATTTACGTTTAATAATGTAGAGTTAATGCTTAACTGATAATGAATTCACTATTTGCTAATGCTTAATAAATGGTTCATAGTGTGTAGTTATTATAAAGTGTTATACAGGTTTTCATCATCCTAGACCAGGCCGTATCCTGAGCAGCTGCTGTGGTGCCATGGTGGAGTGAGAGCATGAGACTGATTCCTGTGATGCCCCAGGGACAGACGAGTCTTCGCTGAGGTCCAGCTTCCTGCGCCTAGACTGCAGCTCTGCACAAGACGTCTGGCCATAGGAGAAATTGTCATGCCCAACTGAGCCAGGTTTCTATCGAGGTTTTTTAAATCATCACTTTCGCCAATTGGTGAAGTTTTTTTTGCCGCTGTCGCCACTGGCTTGCATGGTTCGGGATCTGTAGAGTTGCGCATCGATGGATTTGCTCTTCAGTGTTTGGACTCTCAGTAGTGAATATTAACCCACACTGACCTGAGCTAAACTAAACTGAATTGAACTTAAACTCTGAAAACTGAACTGACACTGTTTCAATTCACTATAATCTTCTATGTGAAGCTGCTTTGACACAATCTACATTGTATAAGCGCTATACAAATAAAGATGAATTGAATTGAATTGAATTACCAAAGTTTCTTATAGGCAGTTAAATGTCTGTTGAAGGAGCAGTAGCAACAGATATTAAGCAGACAGTCTACTAACACTCAAATGGACCATCAAAATAAAGTGTTACCGAAAAATGTACTAGATACCAAGTTTTTGTACCATAATTTACAAGATCTACACAGACAATATAGCACTTCAAACTATTAAAAATGTCAATAAAAGTTACACAAACAGAAAAAAAAAATGAAAAGGAAATAACCATCAAAATACAGAAAACTGTTAATTTACAGATTTTTACAGCATTTTCCTTTAGTCTGTTTGACAGAAGCCTCTCCCCTTTCCATTTCTTTTATATTAACTTATAGAACAGCATATTGTATGCTTCACCTGCACCCCCTGTTTGCTATTTTGTGTTCTCAGTCATCCAGTTTAAAATGTAGACCTCAAACATGGAGGTCTTTAGCCACTGTGCCTGGACACTAATGGGAAAACGAAAGTAACTCACTTCAACTTAAAGTGTCATAGAACACCAAAACGCATTTTTTGAGATGTTGACAGTCATATATATGTCCCACATTGCTAAAAAGACTATTAGGACAGGACACTATGGCTACGTTCACACAGCAGGCAAATGTGGCCCGAATCTGATCTTTTCGCCCATATGTGACTCAGGTCTTGACAGTGTGAACAGCCCAAACCACATGGATGAAAATGAAGAAGTGAAGAGGGTTGGGGAGTCGCAGAAGAAAGTGAAAGAGAACAGCGGACGGGGGAGGAGGGTGGTTGAGGAGGGAGATCAGTAAAATGAGGTGCCGGATCAGATTTCAGAGGTGGATTCAGAGGCACAAATTAAGCCCTGGCTCTGCGTTCTGGTCTGTTATTGCATATTGACTTCAATTCCGATTATATTCTGTTTAATTTATCTATTTATTTTAGCCCCTTAACTTAAGACATGATTTGATTTGTGTGTGTGCCTAGTGTACAAATGGTTGGTGGTTTAAACGATTATTAAAACTTAAAAAAAGTACAAAAAAAAAAAAAAACATGCGATTGTCTACCAAACATTTCTTTTTCTATTTTAATATCTCACTGTTAGCTACTCTTTCAACAAATAACAATATAAGAATGATAATTATAATGATGATAATAACAGGGAGGGAAACCCCTGTATTTGAATTATATTTTGCTCAAAAACTGTTTAATAAAGTTTTAATAAAGGGTTTGACTCTCAAGTAACCATTTATGGGAAAATAGCAGATATATATCGTATACAGTCATTTCTCCTAAAAATACAGAGATATGATTTTTTGCCCATATCGCCCAGCCCTAAGACATACCTTAGTCAAAATGATTTGGTTACTAAGTTTACAGTAATATAACTACATTATAATAGACTGAAAATCCTCCACATCCACACAGCTCTCAGATCCGCTGTAAACACTGTGTTGCTGCTGTGAAAATCAGCTTGTGCACGTAATGAAACTCCCCTTTTCATGCAATCCCCTCCCTCTTTCGCCATTCAATACTCACACCTAAACAAAGCTAGACTCACCCACTTTCCTGACTTTTTTCAAACTAGAGGTGGGGGCGGGGGGGTTCAAGGCCCTTTAACTATTACTCATTAAATCAGTCAAGCTTACCTAATAGGAGAAAACTGGGAGTGGCCTTTGATGGTGTTTTGGAACTCTGTTTTCTCTAATCAGGTAGCACTGATTCCAATTGTTTATGTTTTTTTTTTTACCCTTCTACTACATAGGCAGCCAAGATCTATTGAAAGCCCTTTGGTAAAGCACCACCTTAAGGGAAATATTCAAAGCCTTCAACACTGTTAGACTCCACTATCGCAAAGAATCTCCCTTACTCTCTGAACGGAATGCTTTTTTTTTTTTTTTTCTCGTCCTAATTGGTGCACAAAAAAATCCACCCACCAGCTGTCAGGGGTCCTTAAGGAGAGCAGCAGCACGAGCCAATTACTGTCGGATCTGGAGTGTTCTGGACGGGGCTGGTCTGTCACCCCCGGCTCCAACCAGTCCAACTCAGACCATGCGGCTCCAGCTGACGGGAGGTCAGATGCAGTCAAATAGCCAAGCACACTACCATAACAGTGTTGATAAATGTGGACAGACCCGTGATAAAGGCTTCAAGGAGTAAAAAGGGAGGGAGAGATAAAAGCAAAATGGAAAGGCGGTGCTTCTATTGAAGACGTGAGATAATCTTATTTAAAGAACCTCCGCTGAAGGACCTTCATGAAAAAAGCGAGTATCTTGTAATACATAATGCTTTGGCTCTGTTCCAAAATCTAGTGAGCTGCCTATGTATGAGGGACTTTAAGGCATCATAAGCACATTCTATTTAATTAATAATAACAACAATAATAACAGTAAATTAATAAAGAAATTTAAAAATTGACATTCATTATTTAGTATTCTGCTACAAAACAAAAGGCCAGGATTTTTTAGAATATATATACAGTACTGTGCAAAAGTCTTAGGCCACCACCAGCTTTAGTAGCCTAATGATGCGTTTACACCAGAAGCTGATGAAGCATCAAGCGAGTGATGTACATATTAAGTCAATGCGAAGACAGAGAATAGACGTGAGTATTAGGAGTTTGCTCTAGTGTTCAATTCATGTTTATTTATATAGCACTTTTTCAATATAGATTGTGTTAAAGCAGCTTAACAGATAAGTTCTATTAAATTGGAACTGTGTGAGTCCAGTTTTCAGAGTCGAAGTTCTGTTTAGTTCAGTTCAGTGTGGTTTAAATTTCACAGCTGAAAGTCCAAACACTGAAGGGCAAATCTATCAATGCACAGCTCCAAAAATCTCAAACCAAGCAAACCAGTGGTGAGGAACAAACTTCACCAATTGACGAACGTGAAGGAAAAAAAAACCTTGAGAGAAACCAGGCTCAGTTAAGTACGACCATATCACCTCTGGCCAAACTTCCTGTGCAGAGCTGCAGTCTAGGCACCGGAGGCTAGAGAACAATGGACAACCATTGTGGAGAACTGCAGGTGTGAGTAGGTCACCAGCGGGTGATCATACTGGCCCATGGGATCAATGCAAAGACTCATCTGTCACTGTGGTCTTTCAGGAATCAGTCTTATGCTCTCCGCTTCTCCATGACCGATGCAGCGTCAGCTCAGGATATGGCCTGGTCCAGAATTGTGGATACCTTGGCATCATTTCTTTACAGGTCTTGGATCGCATCAATGGCGCTGCACAAGTATGGGTGTGATTATGACGTAGCGTCTTTTGTTGGTATCCCGAGGGGAAAATCCTCCGGAACCATCATCATCATTTTAATACAGTGTAAATTCCGTAATGTTGATTCTGGACCATTATCATGATTTAAAGTGTAAATTCACTAATGTTGATCCTGGACCATCTTCATCATCATCATCAACATCATCATCATTTTAAGTGTAAATTCACTAATGTTGATTCTGGACCATCATCATGATTTAAAGTGTAAATTCACTAATGTTGATCCTGGACCATCATCATCATTTCAAAACTGTGTAAATACACTAATGTTGATTCTAGACCATCATCACCATTTAAACTGTAAGTTCACTAATGTTGATCCGGGACCAGCATCATCATTTAAAGTGTAAATTCACTAATGCTGATCCTGGACCATAATCATCATCATCATCATCATCATCATCATCTATTAAAGTGTAAATTCACTAATGTTGATCCTGGACCATCATCATCACTTAAAGTGTAGATTTACTGATGTTGATCCTGGACCACCATCATCATCTTTTTAAGAAAGTGTAAATTCACTAATGTTGATCCTGGACCATCTTCATCATTTAAAGTGTAAATTCACTAATGTTGATCCTGGACCATCATCATCACTTAAAGTGTAGATTTACTAATGTTGATCCTGGACCATCATCATCATTTATTTACAGTGTAAATTCACTAATGTTGATCCTGGACCATCAGCATTTAAAGTGTAAATTCACTAATGTTGATCCTGGACCATCATCATCATCATCATCAACATCATCATCAATTAAAGTGTAAATTCACTAATGTTGATCCTGGGCCATCATCATCATCATCATCAACATCATCATCAATTAAAGTGTAAATTCACTAATGTTGATCCTGGACCATCATCATTATCAACATCATCATCAATTAAAGTGTAAATTCACTAATGTTGATCCTGGACCATCTTCATCATCATCATCAACATCATCATCATTTAAAGTGTAAATTCACTAATGTTGATCCTGGACCATCTTCATCATCATCATCAACATCATCATCATTTAAAGTGTAAATTCACTAATGTTGATCCTGGACCATCTTCATCATCATCATCAACATCATCATCATTTTAAGTGTAAATTCACTAATGTTGATCCTGGACCATCATCATCATTTAAGTGTAAATTCACTAATGTTGATCCTGGACCATCATCATCATTTAAAGTGTAAATTCACTAATGTTGATCCTGGACCATCATCATCATTTAAAGTGTAAATTCACTAATGTTGATCCTGGACCATCATCATCATTTAAAGTGTAAATTCACTAATGTTGATCCTGGACCATCATCATCATTTAAAGTGTAAATTCACTAATGTTGATTCTGGACCATCATCATCATTTAAGTGTAAATTCACTAATGTTGATCCTGGACCATCATCATCATTTAATTATTATCATCATATATTTACTTACAGAGCTGGGCCACACATCTGAAAGGATGTAGTGGACCAAAAACATGGTGCCGAAAGAATCATCGCTGTTTTTCAGCTTTCCTAAAGCACATAAAGCACAGCTACTATCTGAATAAAATCCATGTTAGTCACTGGGCAGACAGAAGCCCTGCCATTGATGCAAATCGACTTCTATTCTGAAGTGAATTTCACACGCAAATGAAGTGAGTAAACTCAAAATGTTCATGTGTCTACTGTATTTAAGCGCTAATACCGCGATTTATTCACAAATGCCCCGTCTGGTGTGAACACAGAATAAGACTGCACTTTGCAAAGCTAGCCATCTAAAGCACAGGTGTCGTCAAACTCCTGTCCCCAGTTCCTGGAGGGCCGCATCTCCGCACAGTTTAGTTCCAATCCTAATTAAACACAACTGATCATACTAATTGAAAGCTTTAGGCTTCTTTGATACCTACAGAGAGGTGTGTTGAAGCTCTGCAGGGCTGCAGCCCTCCAGGAATTGAGTTTGACACCCCTGATCTAAAAGGTATGGAGCAAGTGCAGGGTCTATACTTTTGGGTGAACTATACTTTTAATATACAAACAGAAAATATGGGAAATATGTACACAATATTCAGAACAAAATTACTTTTGGAAATTAAAATACTAGCATCAAAAATGTTTAACATGACCTCTTTAGCACCAAGCAACAGCTTGCTTATTTGTTAAGTCTTTCCTGATATTATGTGCTATATAATATCAAGCATCTTCAATCTAAGATTTCTTCCTTAGATTTAGAATGTTCAGACTTTCTTTTTTTCTCAAGGTGAATCCCATACTGTCTATAATATTGCCTATACATACATACTGTATATAATATACAGGTCTAGACTCTGTGGAGGCCATTTCATGACTGTCTATCACTTGTTTGTCTTTCCAAATATGATCCCAAATTAGGTACTTTCTAGTAGGAATTACACGATTAATTAAATCCTGTCTGCTCTTTTCAGCATTCATAATCCCATCAATTCAGGCAATACTGACAAAAGCTCTGGCTGAAATGCAGCTCAAACCAAGACAGAAACTCCAGTATTTTTCATTCATGTATCTTTCTCTAGCACTTTCTTTTATGTCTTAAACAATTAGACCCGACAAACTCAACTAGAACCTGTATTTTCTGCTTGTTTTTTTAATAAAGAGAATGAGAAGTAACATATAATGTCATTATACACTCACTAAAACAACTTTTGCACAGTAGTATATATATATATATATATATATATATATATATATATATATATATATATATATATATATATATATATATATATATATATATATATATATATATATATATATTTAAAGTTCTAGGTTTTAAGTTCTATGTAAAAATATACCTTGAAACATGATTTAAACAACAAATGTTGCAGTTTCTGTATTAATATTTTAGCATTTTGCTTTAATATTTAGTATATTTTGAAGAGCTATAATGCATAAATTTGGGCACTGAAAAGAAAGTACAAATGTCTGTGGAGCATGTGAGGGATGAATGCAAAACAGGAAAAAGAGAGTGAAACGTGACAGACGTTTCAGAGAACGGCAGGAAGTGGATATCCATAAGGAGAGAACAAAACCATGTTCATCTCTCAGCGCTGACAGCTTGAAATTAACCCCAAACACAGAGTCCAAGGGCCAATGCTTGTTGCAGAGAGTGGGATGAAGGGGAGGAAATGAGACAAATGACAAGGAAGATGTTGTAGCAGGTGTGAGTCAGAATTAGCAACACAAAGTCAGAATAAGAAAGCAGAAAGAGTGTCGCTTAGCATTTTAGTTGGATTTAGATGTCACAGTACAACGTTTATCAGGGTGTTTACACACCAGTGATGCATTCTAAATACATAAAACCATTTTCCTTTGTAGTTTTAAGAAGTTTTGTGTACAGACAACAACACTGTCAAAGCCATTCCTATACATATAATATGTTAAAATGACTCAAAATATTGTATTATGCAGTGTCACTAAAAGTGCCTGTGCACAAATGGTCCTATAGTCCACTAATGTTTTGGTTATCAAATACTTGTGGATACCTATAAACCGAACACATATTTGTACAAAAAAAAAAACACATTTTAACACTTTAGATAACACTTTAGCTTCAAAACCTTGCATTATAAAGCCCCCAAACACCTGTCATGTAAATGGATGGTCAAAACAAATACTGTACAATGTGTTCAATTTTTACGAATACTAGTATTAAAATAACTCAATTGGCATGAGCAAATTAGTTCCATAACAGCTGATGGAGGTTTATAAAGGTGAACGTACTGCAGGTGTGTTCCCTTTCTACCCAAAACTCCTAAATGGGCCCATCTGTTGAGAAACGGTGTTGTTATGCAGAGCTAAAAATAACCATCTGTCTCCATGGCAAGCTAAAGGTTGAGCGGCTGCCGGACAGACAGGTAAGGACGCGCGGCTTGAGGCGATACACACATCACAGGGAATATGTGAATACAAATTTCTGTTTGTAGTCATTGCTCAGCACAATGTGTGTGCAAAGCCGTAAACATTTATTTTTTTTGCTGCTGCTAGCACACACAGGAGACAATGGAAGCCAATGTTGCGTTCAAGATAACCATTACTGGTGGTTTTTAATTTAAACAAACTTCTGTGTGAAAACACTTACATTAGCATTTTCCCAACTAGAAAAACTACATGTTCAGCCAGACCTTTTTTGGTCAGTTCTTGCCATATTTTTCCATTTTAAAAGTGTGGGAGATTGTTTTAGTACTAAACATGTCATACTTCTACAAACATAAAACAAATCATTCTTTGTATCGAAACCTTGAATCTTTGCATCTACCAATATAATTCTGCAAAAGAGATGTTTGCAGATTGAAGTTCTCACATACTGTAGTTGACAATTAAGCTAACTTAAGCTAAGTAGGGTTCGACCTGGGCACTACCTGTTTGGGAGACATCTTGGGAAAGCTAGAGGGATTTTTTGTATTATGCAGTTTGAGGAACTAATTCTAGGAACTAGCCATTAGACTGTTACCCCAACAACTAAAGTTTACCCCTCTAGAGCAGTGGTTCTCAAGCACTGTGCCACAGATCGGTACTAGTCTGTGGATCAATTGGTACCAGGCTGCACAAAAAAAATCATTAATTACTTCCATTTTATTTATTTTTTTTTGAGTCTGAGCTATCTTTTATTTAAAAAAATTTTTTATTTGAAAAAAATAACTATTCTCTCGCTTCACATCTCAGTCACCCAAGCGCCCAAATTTAACCCACAAGCAGCAAAATGAGTTAGAAACATACGTCTTTTGAAAGTTTCTTTGCTAAGGGGCAGGTACGTGCAGAGACCTTTTAAGGGGCAGCGGCTCAAATGGAAAAAAGGGCACTTTTTATTAAATAATAGTAATAATTGTACTTTAATAAATAAAATATATTATAATGAGAATATTAAGGAGATTTCACCCTAAATTCAACATATACTCACCCTTAAAAGGATAGTTCATTCAAAACTGAAAATTCTGTCACCATTTACTCACCTTTTACTTGTTCCAAACCTATTTGACTTTCTTTTTCTTCTGTTGAACACATAAAATAATATTTTGAAGAAAGCAGGAAACCTGTAACCATTGACTTTCATGGTATTTGTTTTTCCTACTCTGGAAGTCAACGATTTCAAGTTTATAGCTTTCTTTAAAATATCTTTTTTAATCTTTTATTCGTTAGTGTTCAACAAAATAAAGAGACAAAGATTTGGAACCACTTGAGGGTGAGTAAATTTTAAATGTTTGGGTGAACTATCCCTTTTCAATCTATTATTTTATGAGTTTTTTTTTCTGTTGAACAAAATAAAATATTTTGAAGAATGTAGGACACACTGATAGCTACTGACTTCCATAGATAGCCTATATGTACATGTTTTATAGCTTCAATTGACATTATATACTCTGTGTGACTGCAAAAATGAGAGGGCAATCATTTCACTAGCCAGCTGTCATTTCTCCATTACATTAGCCTGTATGCCTATGATATTGCACTGGCTAAACTTTAGCTAACTTAAATGCTTGTTAATCAAGAGGATGTTAGCGAGACAAAATGGCCTATTTGCTTTTGGATAAATAGCTGACGTTAAATTTGAGCCTCAGGTAGTCTTTTGTTAACTGTTACTCACCTCCACACAATATAGATGAATGACGGATTAATTTACATCGCTGGTTCTGTTGATCATATTGTGCTGTCATAACGGAGGTCAGCTAGTAATATATGTTTTACCAGCCTGATCTCACGAGGAAACGTATTTTACGTTTTGTCAGTTTAGTGGCTAATTCGTACGAATTTGTACGAGTTCAGTCGTACAAAAATGTAAGATTTTAAAAAGGAGGCGTGGCACCTTACCCCACCCCTAACCCCAACCTTCATTGGGTGATGAGCTAATCGTACTAATTTGTACGAATTAGATCGTACGAATTCATCCGAATTAGCCACTAAATCAAAAAGTTACGAATTGCCGTGAGATTGCGTTGGTTTTACACACACTCTGTCTGCAGACTGTAAAGCTATGGCCCAGATGCAGTCCGTGTGCAATGCGGATGCAGGAGTTGGCACAAGCGATAATAGATGTTACTCCAATGTTGACACCTTACTTTTGAGGCAAGAGCAACAACGTAAATAGAGTCTTCGTTAGAGCATTCGCTTTGCACGTGGTTTTTCTTTCCAAATCGCCAGTTCGAGGCTCGTTTGGAGCGGCTAGACTAAAACCAAGATATACTTTAAAAAAAAAATTTATTGTTTGACAGGGAAAGCTGTCCTTAAATAGAACACGCATTACCTTATACATATATTATTAGTAGTATTTAAAAAATAAATATTATCCCCAAGAAAAAAGGGCACTTTCTCTCCTGGAGAAAAAATTGCAGGGTCTCAAGCACCCAAAGCCCCCACCTCTGCATGTGCCTGCTAAGGGGAAAAGACCCAGTGAAGGACCCGTGAACTGCCAAGGAATAGATCGGCAACCCATTTGACAACAAATCAGGTGAATCCAGCAACATTTCAGTAGACTAATTATCTTAGACAAACACAGAACAGCCAAACACTGCAGTGCTTTGTAATGTTCTCCATAAGTAAAACTTGTATCAGAGTGACAGCTACCTATGAACCTCCGACCACCCCCGATGACCGGTCCTCAATGATAAAAAGGTTGAGGACCACTACTCTAGACCATTTAAACTGTAACAAGGAACTCTGAAGAATCATGAATCAACAACTGGAGGATGGACAACTAAAGTAAATGCTAATAACATTAGCTTTCGGTTTGTGTATGCCTTTTAACAAAGTAAGATTGAGATTGCATAACTTTTACTTCCTATTATGTTTGGTTAGATCCTACTAGTCAATAGGAGCTAATTTAGTACCCCTCAAAAGATGTTTCTATGACTAAAATGGTTTCTAGCTCCTTCGGTCCAAACACACCAAAAACATTGTTGCAATACTGTCTATTTTGTACTTTTGTACTATTTTGTCGCAAATACAGTAGTTCTAGAAACTATGAAAAATTTAATCTAGTGCAAAACCCTTTTAGATTGCTGATTGAAAAGGTGGTAATGAGGCCAAGAGGGGATGTCCACCTTGTTATCTGTGTCAGTCCATTTAGCCTTTTAAAATGATAGTGACAATACTGTTAAAACGCACTATGAATTAGATGTATAATCAAGTTTCTGACTACAGTATCTGTGGTGATTGAGGGTGGGACATTGACGACCTAGACAAATTTGCCCTTTGGCCCCTGTCCTTCCCAATATCTACATAGTAGTTTGTTTCACCACTCTGTTTACTCTACCAATAAGCTGACATGTGTTCTGGGGCAATATGGCTGCCATTGTGCCATCCATGCCTCACAGTGGAGCTGATTGAGATTTTAAGCTCCTTGTACAATGCTTTCATTGCCAAGAAAAGTGCTACATAAATTATTACGAGACAAACACTTCATAATATGGTTGTACAGTACATTTGCATGATGTCAACCAACTGAACTAATTGATTGTATAACCTTCTTTTTCCTACCCATTTTGCAGAGTGAAATGGTCATTATAAAAAACATTAGGTTTACCAACAGACTCCAAGTGATGTTATCATGCCAAGCCTTTTCTCTTTGCCACCAAATAACCAAATCACTGTTTCTATCTTTCAGAATGACATATCCCACTTATCTTCATTGTGCATCTGATTAGAATTTGTTGCCAAAACGTAGTCTGGCCTGGAACACTGCCCACCTTTTGACTCCCCTTGGACTCGTTTGGCTCTGAAAACAGCAGAAATTGAATTAATTTGTGAAGCTACACATCAGTGTCTTCAGCCATCGAGCAATGGTCCATTGAAAAGATGAACTACACTCTAAAAGTGATAAAGTTGGAGCTCTATGGATGTGTAACATAAAACTTACTTTAAAATCAAACTGCTTTATTGGCTGTAAACAAAAGACAAATTTACAAAGCCTTAAATGGCATTTGATGCAAGTTCAAACCTTGCTTGTGGCATTTTCTATTCTGTTGCGCATTACTGTGCTGTCAAAAAAAATTCTAGAGTAGTTAATCTAAAGTGTGGCTTAGCTTGACATGAGAAATAAAAATGGATAAGGATTACATTTCTACATCATCTGATTCAAAAGTTGCATGCTTAAACATTAAATATTGAAACACTGTGGCGCTAAAGGGTTAGAGATACAGACCCCCAATTTGGCACAAAGAACAGTGACACCCAAACTAATTATTATGCTTTTGTCCTGTTTTGGCTCTGAAAAAAGCAGAAAGTGAATTTTTGAAGTTACACAAAACTATGGTACTGGTTGGCGCTAGAGAATTAGAGATACAGATTTAATTGGCTGTAAACAAAAGACAAATTTACAAAGTCTTAAATGGCATTTGATGTAAGCTCAAGTCTTGTTTGTGGAGTTTTCTATCCTGTTGCCCATTACTGTGTTGTCAAAAAAGAACAAATTCCTTGAGTAGTTTGTTACATAATCAAGTTACTAGTAAGGATCCAAAAATGCAAGTAAAAATGCTTATTTGATGCTGTCAAAATAAACAGAGACAGGGTGATCAAAAGAAGGAAAACTGGGTAGGGAAGGCAGGGAACAGAAGGACGAAATGGGTCCCAACAGCCACTCCTCACAGTCCTGAGCACAGACAGAAATGCGTAAGCAAACACAATGAATTGACGATGAAACATAGAAACGTAGCCCAGATATAGACAAGGAAATAAGTCTCAGCTGGCAGGCTAATCAGAACAGCTGAGTCCCGTCATGACACGTGACATAACAAATACATGTGACAATAACAAATACACATGGACGACCAAAACAAAACAAACTCACGTGACAAAACAGACACTCCTGATGACGCACAAACCTGCAACCGTGACATAGTTTTCTTTAAATCTGTACTATTTGTAATCTAAAGTGTGCCTCAGCATTACATGAGAAATCAAAATGGATAAGGATTATACTTATATCATCCAATTCAAATGTTGCATGCTTAAACATTGAATATTGAAACACTATGTGGCGCTAAAATGTTAGAGATACTGACCCTCAAATTGGCACAAGGAACAATGACACCCAAATTAATTAATCTGCCACCTTTTGTCCTGTTTTGGCTCTGAAAAAAGCAGAAATTGAATTTTTGAAGCTACACATAAAACTATGGTGCTAGTTGGCACTAGAGAATTAGAGATACAGACCCATAAACTTGCACTAAAAATGAAATGCAAATGATAAATGTGTGTCTAATTTTGGGCTGTTTTGGCTCTGAAAGCAGCAGAAATTGAATTTGTGAAGCTACACATCAATATCCTGAGCTATTGAGCGTTGGCCCATTAAAAAAGATGGACTGCTCTCTAAAAACTGACAAAATTACAACTCTGTGGATGTCTAATTTAAAACTTACTTTTGGATCCAACTTCTGGAGTGTCATTAACAAATTACTAATTAACAAAGTTCAAGTCTAGCTTGTGCCATACTCCTGTCCCTTTACCCATGCTTATCTCATTAATTAGATGTCAACAAACTTAAATTCATAGACAATAAGACTCACCATGCCCTAAGGAATCAGAACATTCATTGTTTCTATACAAATCGACTTAAAGTTCTGGGGACATGGTGGCACTAGAGAATTAGAGACTCCCCAATTGACACTAAGGCCCTGTTCACACACACAGATGATATATATTTTTTAACTGATTTGGCCATTTATTCACATGAAAACACAGAATGAGTTGACTGAAGGCGAAACTTTCTAAAAACTCTGGCCAAGATAGCTGATAACTGACTACAATTTTGCCACCACACAAACTACAAATCCTGTCATGCACCTCACATACACCTGTTCCTGTTTTACATTGATTACACTTACACAGCCGGAGGATCATAATGAACTGATTACATGGACTAAAAATACTCAACACTTTTGCATACACACAGGGCTGAGTCTTGTTGTTCCTGTAACCATTATAAAGCATTTTCATTGCCTTTGTTTTCCCATTGCCGTGTTGCTAGACTCTTGCTTTGTTCATGATTTTTGATGTTAGCCTCCTGAACCAATCTCTTGTCTGTTTTTGATGACTCTTTTGGATTGCTCTTGATGATTCTGTTTGCTCCTGTGATTGACCCTTGCCTGCCTGACTATTCTTTGTCAATAAAGGCACTGCCATTAGATCCTCACCTCCATTGTCAGAACCGTATTGTTACAGAAGACTCAGCCCTGTGTGTGCAAGTGTGGTGTATTTATAGTAATTACTCAATGTAAAATAGAAACAGGTGTGTGTGTGAGGTGCATGACAGGATTTGTAGTTTGTGTGATGGCAGAGTGAAAGTGATGGTTCTCCAGCGATCTGTAGTAGCTAGATCACTGGTGATTGTAACAGTAACAGTTTGGTCATGTGGCCACTAAAACCAGAGGTTTTGCCTCATGACATCAGCATGCACATTGTTTTCTCCTTTCTGAATGGCCAATTTATTCTAATGTTTGGTTTACACCAAATGGAAAGTAGCACATTACTCTCTCCAGTTTACTTACTAGATGTTTTTTGTATCAGGAAAATTGCCCACTCAAGTAAATTTTTTTTTAAACTTGCGCTAAAGACGCGATTAAGGCGAATTCAGTGTTATTGCTCATTCAGCCTTATTAGCACCTCCCAGCGATAATTTGCCTCTATATGTTGCTTGATCACACAAATACTTATTCCGTGTTGGGTGTGAACCCATCGAAAGGCACTTATTGCCACTTGTTGATTCGGGATACTCCTGACAGTGCCTCTCACTGTGTGTTTTTACATTTCATGTTGACTTTTAGCTCTGAAAACTGGATAAGGATTACATTTTTACATCATCCAATTCAAAAGTTGCATGCTTAAACATTACATATTGAAACACCAAATTGGCACTAAGAACAATGACACCCAAATTAATTAATGTGCCACCTTTTGCCCTGTTTTGGCTCTGAAAACAGCAGAAACTAAAGCTGTGCATACAACTATGGTACTAGTTGGCTAGTTTCGCCTAGCAGAATTGGATTAACTGGAAACTAAAACTAAACATCCACAGAAATCGAGCAATGATTCACTGAAATGATTAGCTGACTAAATCTTAACTTTATGAATGTCTAATTTACAGCGAAAGAGAAACTTCTGTAGTGCCTATAATCATAAAATGTAAACATTAATCAATGCCACATCATCTTTTGCTTAGCACATGCTTACCATATTTCCCCACTACTCTGTGGTAAACACAAGACTGTATTAGGAGCTCATTTTACTTCAGGACTTCTTTTCTTGCTCATGGACACATTAAAGTTAACTAACCATTGCAGGCCGCATACATTGTCGCAGTGGTTGAATTTAGTGTGGGTGGCTGGGCACTGAGAATGATGGAGGTGTAAACATCTGCGTGTGTCTGAGGAAGTGCGAAGTCTGCATCTCTCGCTGGCACTCATGAATGCTTTATTTCCCACAATATGTGTTCACTTTGAGTTTAATGACCAGCGATGCAGCATGGCCTCTCTTTCCATCCCCCCCATAAACCCCCGTTAATGGCGGAGAGGGGAGAGAGACTCCAATCCGCTAGTTTTTCCTGTTCATCATAAAAATCGAACATCACTTCATGGCTTTCAAAATGAACTCCGTGAACGTCCATCACTTCTAAATCAGTTAGCTAAGTGTGTTTTGTTTACAAAGACTGTGCGTTGTTCGCAATTGCTATTCGTTTTAATTCTTTTTTGGATTCAGGACATTAAGAAGTTTTTCCAGCGTCAGCACTTAGCTTTGGTCAAATTATACCGTCGTGCCAGAAGATACCTGGAAATGAGCTGAATGAAAGTGATGAGCGGAAGACAGCAAGGAATGGCTAAGCGGGAGAAATGATGGTGCTTAAAAGAGAATGAACAATGATAGATCAGCAAATGACAGTGCAAGATGAGAGACAAAGGGAGAGAGAGGAAGAAAATATAATTATAGCTGCAAGACATTACAGGACAAGCACACTAGTGGATTATATGGTATCTAGATGGTTTTTTTTGAACATAAAGGCTAAAACTAAACACAATATTTTTTACATATTTGGACTATTATGTGGTTTTGGATTTGCATTACGTATATCAGTTCTAATAAAGCAAAGGAAAATGTTTGTTTCTAGCATGAATTAGCATGTTTGTAACAAGTATAACAGAAAGTTAGCATGAAATACCATGTCGCTAACATGAATTAGGATATTGTTAACATGTTCCTAGCATGGTAACTTTAACGCATACCTGCAGTATTTCTTTACTTTAAAATGAACCAATCATAAATTAGCACATTAGCATGTTTTACCATTTTATGTATTACTAACATGTTACTAGCATGTTCAACAAAACACTAACATGGATTAATATGCTAACATTCATTAGGATAATTTTACCATGTTCGTAGCCTGGTAAACATAGAAACATGATAAATGTTTAATAAATATGAATTAACATGTTGCTATAATAAATTAACATTGTGTTAGCATTTTACATCATGTATTACTAGCACGTTTCAATATTGTAACATGTTTATAGCACATTTAACAAAACACTAGCATGAATTACCATGCTAACATTCATTAGGATAATGTTACCCTTTTTCTAGTCTGGTAAACATTGTTAACATGTATCATGATTCTAATATGAATTAACATGATGCTACAATAAGTTAGCAAGTTGTTAGTATTTTACATTATGTATGAACATTTCAATATTGTAACATGTTTACAGCATGTTTAACAAAACACTAGCATTAAATAGCATGTTTTACCATGTTGTGTATTACTAACATGTTTCTAGCATGTTCAACAAAACACTACCATGAATTAACATGCTAACATTCATTAGGAATTCATTAGGTTACCATGTTCCTAGCCCTGTAAACATTGTTAACATGTATCATGTTTCTATTATTAATTAACATCTCGCTATAATAACTTAGCATATTTTTAGCATTTTGCATACTAAAATGTTTCAGTATTGTAACATGTTTATAGCATGTTTAACAAAATACTAGTATTAATTAACATGCTGACATTCATTAAGATAATGTTACCATGTTTCTAGCCTGGCAAACATTGTTAACATGTGTATAATGTATCTAATATGAATTAACATGTTGCTATATTAAATTAGCACTGTGTTAGCATTTTACATTACGTATTACTAGCACGTTTCAATATTGTAACATGTTAATAGCATGTTTAACGAAACACTAGCATGAATTAACATGCTGACATTCATTAGGATAATGTTACCATGTTCCTAGTCTGGTAAACATTGTTAACATGTATCATGTTTCTAATATGAATTAACATGTCGCTATAAAAAGTTAGCATATTCTTAGCATTTTACATTATGTATTACTAGAACATTTCAATATTGTAACTTGTTTACAGCATGTTTAACAAAACCCTAGCATGAAATAACATGCTGACATTCATTAGGATAATGTTACAATGTTTCTAGCCTGGTAAACATTGTTAACATGTATCATGTTTCTAATATGAATTAACATGTTGCTACATTAAATTAACATTGTGTTAACATTTTACATTACGTATTACTAGCACGTTTCAATATTGTAACATGTTTATAGCATGTTTAACAAAACACTAGCATGAATTAACATGCTAACATTTATTAGGATAATGTTACCATGTTCCTAGCCTGGTAAACATTGTTAACATGTTTCATGTTTCCAATATGAATTAACATGTTGCTATATTAAATTAGCATTGTGTTAGCATTTTACATTATGTAATTCTAGCACGTTTCAATATTGTAACATGTTTATAGCATGTTAAACAAAACCCTAGCATAAATTAACATGCTAACATTCATTAGGATAATGTTACCATGTTCCTACTCTGGTAAACATTGTTAACATGTTTCATATTACTAATATGAATTAACATGTTGCTATAATAAATTAAAATATTGTTAGCATTGTACATTATGTATTACTAGCCAGTTTTAATATTGTGACATGTTTATAGCATGTTTAACAAAAGACTAGCATAAATTAACATGTTGCTAGCATACAATAGTATATTGTGAACATGTTCCTAGCATGTTAAACATACTGTTAGTATGTATCGTGCTTCTTATATGAATTAAAATGTTGCTATCATAATTTAGCATGTCATTAGCATGTTTTATGTTAGGTATTACTAGCATATTTTAATGTTGCTAACATGTTTCTAATAGAAGGTCAACATGCAATAAATTGTTGCTAACATGATCCTGACATGTTTAGCATGTTGCTAAAATTAACTAAACACTATTCTAGCATATCAAATGTGTACGCATTAACCTCTATGCTCTCATGATGTAAAGTTAAAATATATATTTTTAGCAGACAAGCTAATTATAATTGCAAACCACCTTATCAACTAAAACTAACCTTCAATGTAACAAAAGAAATACTATAAATGTTTAAATATAATCCATCTGGAAATAATAATAATTGTCTTATTGCATCTACACCCCAGATAGCAAGAACATTTGGGCCAAATGTGGGTGATAGCTGGCACATGTGGCTTAGGTATGGCATGGCTGAACAGATAGGGGCCAGATTATTACCATATATGTTTTGCCATACATTCAGAAAAGGCGGGAATGTTCTTCTGGTTCACAGCTTCTTTTGCAGTATGTGGGCCAGATAACAAAAAACACATCAGATCCTAGTAAGGCTCAGCTACGGCTGACATCGGTAAACATCGACTTCTGGCTGACTTTGGGATTGCATTTTGAAAACACGCGAAACTGAACACAGGTGTGTCGTTAGCAGACATCTGCCACACCACACTTCAGTTGCCAAGACTTCTGTGTGAGTTTGACATTCTTCCCCTCCTGTCATTTGCTTCAGGTAAGTGATAATTTAGCATTTAAAGTGAGTTTACTTAAATATTCAATATTAAATATGAAAGTTAGAACTCATTGAGTGATTAGTTATTCATTTAATTAAGAAATGCATCGAGTTAAATAGTATTTTCCTCTTTAAATGTGGTGTTTACATAACGTTAGTGCTCCAACAGTTTGCTGTTTAAATTAACGTTAGCATTAAAGTTATTGCCAATTTCCAATTATGACAAAATATGGTTTATTTATTATAGATAAATATCAATTTGTGTAAATGTTTAGTCACGCTTCAGTGTGGTTTAGTAAGGTTTAAAATAAAAGCGATCCCATTAGGCCTAACATGTTTGTGGAAGCCAATAGAAAAATTGTCTTATAATTGTAAAATGGACTAGCAATAGGTATAATGTTTCTGTACAATATAGAGCCAAAACTCAAAACAAACATTTATGAATCAACGAATTTTGGTTGTCTAATGGTCATTTGATATCATTAAATGTAATGTAACTGATTTCAATAACTTGGTTTGACCAGCGTGGCGCTGTAACTGAGACTGTTTTCACCTCCTCTGGGTTCAGTTCAAAAGATGAAGAGACCTTTACTCTTAATAACAAACTGGACAACGAAAATGACAGCACTTAGAAAGCATTTAATCATAACGATGTGATCATGGCACGATGCAATCTCTGCAATCGTCACTGCGACCACAGTATGTTCATTTATATTAAATTTATACAATAGATTTAAAGCAAACATAATTACAGTATTGATCCTAAAGAAATAACAGTGAAAAGTTTAGAAGTTATTAAGCTGCTCAAATATAAATGTAAAAATAATATTATTGCATGTGTCAGTAGTTTGGTTTTTAAAAGATTAATGTTAGCTGTTTTGATCATTTTAACAGTTATAAGGATAGTTCACACAAAAGTTGTAATTGTCATTATTTACTCTTCACTTGTTTCAAACCTGTTTCATTTCTTTCTTCTGTTGAACACAAAATAATATATTTAGAAGAAACCTGGAAACATGTAACAATTGACTTCAGTAGTATTTGTTTTTCCTACTATGCAAGTCAATGGTTACAGGTTTTCAGCTTTCTTCAAAATATCATCTTTTGTGTTTAGCTGAGGAAAGGAACTCATAAAGGTTTGAAACTTTGTGAACTTTATTACATATTCAGGTAAAACAGTGCTAATGCGAAACACAAAGGCAACATAAGTGTTTGGCAAATTGGGATTATTTTTATTTATTCATGTATTTATTTATCATTTAATTTAGTCAATACACTATAAAAATGCATTTATTATTTTTTCCTTGTTTCTAGTCCAAATATAATAAATAAATAAATAAATAAAAATCTTAAATCAAAAAGTCCTGCCGCTTTATTTTAAAAATCTGTACACATAGTCTAATGTGTCAAAACCCAGAAAGTGTCAAAAATGAGATCCAGGCAATGTGGGCTGAATATTTAAGTCAAGTGCAGGACAGAAGATAATGACCTAGTAACTAGTGCTTGGGTTAATGTTCACAAATCTGGAACACTTTAGATTTGCAGAAAAGTTTAAACTTAACTGGGATGTTAATCATTACTAATGTATATCAATTGTTTAAATAATGTGTAATCAGTAAAAAACGAGTTTTAAAATTGTCAATATTTGAAAATATATAATATTTGAATGAATATTAAAAAACGTAACAGATTACATGTATTTGGTTTCACCACACAGTTTAGCATTTTGATTTGTATTGTAATTTTGCAGCTGTATACCTCCAGGTTGTATTACTGATCATATTATTTAAATTCTTCTTCACTGCAGGTGCTGTCAGACAGAAACCCCTTACTCCTCTCATTGAGCGTAAAACAAAAATGTTGCTGTGAATGCAGTCTATGTCCAGTCTCTAAAGAACTTTCGACTGCTTTTAACTCGACCAACAACTTGTTCAAGCACTTGAACAGAAGGCATTCTAGGACAATATTCGTCACCAAGGAGGACACCGGCACCCAGAAACACAGAGGCCCAACTCAGCCTAAACAAGCTAAATTAGACCTTTGTGCAGGATCGGGAGTGAAGGTATCTTCTGAATGAGAAGAGAAGTGTAGCTGATATGGGGCCGTTCACATATTGCATCTTTAGCGCACGCGGGATCACATTGGGATTGCATATTGTGCACGCTCACATTTCCCAAGCTCACTCAGTTTAAAACCACGAGTCACGCAGCAAGAACTGACCGATCAGCTTTAGGCTTTGTATGGAATATACACATTTCAGTAGAGTAATTACCTCAGACAAACACAGAACACCCAAACGCTGCAGTGCTTTTTCATACTATGGTTGTTAATAGTTACAGTTATCCAGTTTTCCTCTAAATGTCGTATAAAAAAAGACACAGATTTGGAGCAAGTGAATGATGAGAGAATTTTAAGTTTTGGGTGAACTCTTTATGTCTTTTGAATATGTCAAGCTTCTGTGATCAACCCATTGTAATGTTTCTCAGTGAATATTAAATTACTGAAAGAGCTGCAGTTTATTTTGTATTGTATAGTTACATTTTATATGTTTTAAAAGTCACTTCAAAGTAAAGTAATTAGTAATCTGATTTTTTTTACATGAAGTAAACTATTACTAATCTATTCACTTTTTACTACTGTAATCTATTAGTGTTTTTAAGTAACTTACCCAACACTGTATATTTATATACACTACCAGTCAAAAGTTTAGGGTCAGTTTAAAGAAAATTATTCCATTCATTAGGGTGGCATTTATCATGTAAAAAAAAATCTTAAATTGTTAAATATTTATTAAAATTGTAAATAACTGTTTTCTTATTGTATGTAGTTTCAAATGAAATGATTACCTCAGTTATTATTGCTTTTATTACCATTAATAATAATAATAATAATTAATATTAGAGTGATTTCTCAAGGATCATGTAACTCTATAGACTGGAGTAATAAAGCTAAAAAGTCATCATTAAAATCACTGGAATAAATGATTAAATTAGATGATAAACTACTTTAGAAGTTATTTTATAGTGCAATAACATTTCACAATTTTACAATGTGTACTGTATAAATGCAGCCTTGGTGAGCAGGAGAAGCTTATTTTAAAACATTTAAAATCATACTGACCCCAAACTTTTGACCGGTAGTATGTGTGTATATATATATATATATATATATATATATATATATATATATATATATATATATATATATATATATATATATATATATATATATATATATATATATATATAAACAAACAAAAAACTTTGTGTACATGTAAATGTACATTTGTATGTATTTATGTATGCATTATATCATCTTTGCATCAAATATATAATATTTATATTTAACAATTATTTCTATTTTATGTCTATTTTGTATTGTTCTGTTTGGTGTATGTTGTTAAAATGTTTTCTAACTCTTTATTTGTACACATTTTCTTCAGTAATTGTTTTATCTGAATGTAATTTGCATTGATTAAAGTAAACTATTTGATTGTAATTTTTGTTGTGTGATTTACTCAGTATATGTGGTCAGCCACATGTGGGCCACATAAGGGCCACAGAACTCAGCCTTACTAATCTTGAATACAAGGCCCATATCTGGGCCACATAAAAATGTATTACTTGGCTCAAGCTTGGTGGAGTTGTGGCACTACTTTGGTTCAGTTCTGGCTAAAAGGATGTGGGCCAGTTCTGGGCCGGGGAACACTAACTGATCTGGGCCACATCTTAGCTGTTGATTTGGGCCAGATCAGGGCCAAAGGAAATTTGTTGACTGGGACCATTCAGTTTACCATTCAACAATAGACTTTCAATATGGCCCTAAAAATAGAGACCTAAATGATTAATTGTGCCAAATTTTCACCATTTTTTAACTTGAGGTCTCCACAGACTCCCAGCCAGACATTGACAAATGATAAGAAAGTCAGCCGATACAATAGATAGCTACATACTTTCTCTGTTTAGTCCCTAATTAAACCACACTTATTGAAGCAAAAAACAGAGGGTGGTAGAAGAGTAATACATAAATGTGGAAGTCATGTGACAGCCATGGCTACGACGGCTTCTCAACACAAACCCTGAGAGAATGGAATAAGCAAGTGTTTTCCCTCGGGAGGGTAATTAAGGTTTGCAGAATGTTGACTCTTAACAGCCTGTGGCAAAGAGGGAAATAAATGAAAGCTGTTCCCTAAGCAACACAAGATCTTTCTGCATTCCCACTTCTTTGATAAAATAATGCTAATATTTATATTAATACCGTTATGAATGATCATACATTTATTTAACAGAGTGTTACAGGAAGATAAATCAAATTCAGGCTATAGGAACCACGTTAAAAAAATGCACTGATTTGCACCTAGATATAATAGATCCTTCAGTCTTGAATTAAATATAAAATAAATGTTTAAACCATAAGAAATGGTTAGAAAAAGTCTAATGAAAGAAGTAAAACAAAAGTACTGGCTGTGAAAACCAGATAGGAAAGACTCGTTTATACATTAACTGGTTTTATAGTCTGACCGTAGTGCCTCCAATGACATTACGGTTCCGCGATCTGGAAAACTGTTTGTCAGACATTCAGATGTGTGAATCCCCACCGCGAGTTTAAAAACCAGGGGAGGACACTCAAATGAATCCTAAATGGTGCAGGTAGCCAGAACAGTTGCAATTTGCTTGACAATGGTGGGTCTTTATGGCATTTACTATCAATTTTGCACAGCAGGCTAGTCTGAAAATGGGATAATTCGTCCTCCAAATATTATTTTGATTCTGAAAACTCATTTTATGGTCTAAAAGGTTGGTATAGTCAACAAATAAGTAACAGATTGTTCTAGCAGAAAAACTTAAACCAGCCTAAGCTGTTTGGCTGGTTTTAGCTGGCCAACCAGCCTGGTTTTAGAGGGGTTTTGGCCATTTCCAGGCTGGTTTCCAGCCATTTCCAGCCTGGTCTTAGCTGGTCAGGCTGGAAAATGAACAGCTTAAACCAGCTAAAACCAGCTTGACCAGCCTGGTCAACTCCCAGCCTGACCAGCTACGACCAGGCTGGAAACCAGCCTGGAAATGGCCAAAACCACTCTAAAATCAGGCTGGTCGACCAGCTAAAACCAGCCAACCATCTTAGGCTGGTTTAATCTGGATTTTTCAGCAAGGTTAAGTGGTCCTGATGATGCTAAAATATCTTTGCTAACGGAACAACATGCTAGTAATGTGTAATCACAGTAGAAACATTCCAGTAAAGTGCTAAATCCTAAAAACTTTTTACAAAATGGTGAAAACATTAGCAATCTGCTAATTATAATACTGTAGATACTCATCAAATAAGTAACAGGCTGTTCTAGCAGACAAAAAGTACATTTTAAAGAAACTATACTGGAAAAAAGTATTAAGTGGTCCTGACAATGCTAAAATATCTTCGCTAACGAATGCTAAATACAACAGTCAACTTGTTACAACATGCTAGTACTGTGTAATCGCAATAGAAACATTCCAGTAAAGTGCTTACAACTTTTTTCAAAATAGTGGAAACATTAGCAATCTGCTAATTATAATAGCAATAAGTTAAACATGCTAACCTCATGATCAATCATGCTAAGATGCTACAGTAAGTCAAGTATACCTTAAAACTACTGTTTTTGTATGTTTTAGCTAACAATAAAGCTAACTAAAGCATACTAGCCATGTAAAGCATGCCAGAAACATGTTACAAGCACAGCTGGTGTGCTTAATGTGCTTAAACATGTTAATATGTCAAATCGTAAAAAAAAAATCAGCAATGTAGGCCATTAAAATGTTTACAAATCTGCAGAATATATCGGCTACTCACAGTGACATGTTAGCATGGCTAGCAAAAGTCAAATCTTAGCTAACAGTGTTAAATCATGCCAGTATTGTGTAAAACATGTTAGAAACGTGCTAACAGAATGTAAATCACAATAACAACATGCTAAGCACATTAGCTAAAATATGTGTATAAGAAAATTAAGTTATAATAGTAATATTTTATAAAATATTTATAACCCTGCTAGCAAAACAAGCATAATTCCCATCTTACATGTTAAAAACATTTAGAACGTGGTAGCAATCATTATTATTTTTTTACACATGCTAGAAAAACATGGATAGTTTTAATTCATCAACATTTTCTGACAGGTTTTATTAAAAAAAAAAACCTTCAAACTTCAAGATCTTAAGTTATTTGAAACTTTCAAACCACATTTATCATCTATCTATATATTTCCATTATCATGACTTCACATTTAAATCGAAGAAATTAACTTTATTATAAAAATACCTACAGTAATTTCTTAACACCGCATGGAGAGCATTGCTAATTCATTCTCCCCAGTGTACGACAGAAATAGATATAGAGATAAAATGAACGAGGGAGTGAGAGAAATGCAGTGCGAACAGAGTCCAACGTTTTGCGCTACTGAAGAAAACGGTTGAAAAAATGTCACGTACAGTTCTGGCCGTTTAGGTGACTAATGCTAGCGATTACAGCACGAGTGATAAATGACTCTGATTAACCTACAGTCAATGTGAACCCACGTCTCTCTCTCTCTCTCTCTCTCTCTCTCTCTCTCTCTCTCTCTCTCTCTCTCTCTCCCTCTTTCTCTCTCAGGTATTTGATTGCTGTGGTTGTAGACACTGGAGTACATGGTGCAGCTCAAGGGACTGCAGTAATTAAATTCTCACCTGTGGAGCCACTGCACCGCACAGCAGAGCCACAGAGGAGTTCGGATGTCGGTACACATGACATTGTAGTCCAACGAGTCTATTAAAATGTGTCCTGTGCTTTTTGGATGCAATATACTATATATATACTGTATTATTTATACAGTTGAAGTCAGAATTACTAACCCCCTTAAATTATTAGCCCCCCTGTTTATTTTTTCCCCCAATTTCTGTTTAACGGAGTGAAGATTTTTTTTCAACACATTTCTAAACATAATACTTTTAATAATTCATTTCTAATAACTGATTTCTTTTATCTTTGCCATGATGACAGTAAATCATATTTTACTAGATATTTTTCAAGACCTTCTTGCAGTTAGGCCATCTTGCTACTCACTGCGCCACCGTGACAGCCTATTTTCCTTTTGATATTGCAAGTTAAATAAAAAAGCATACTGTTTAAAAAGATAATAATCTATCAGCATTTACTCATCCTCCACTTGTTCCAAAGATGTTTGAGTTTCTTTTTTCTTCTTCTTGTGAACACAAAGTAAGGTATTGAAAAATACTGTGGGGAAGCAACCATTGATTTCCATTGTATTTTTGTTCCTACTGTGGATGTCAATGGCTATTTTTTTCAAACATTCATCAGAATATATTGTTTTCAACAGAAGAAAACAACTCATGAGGAAATTTTCATTTCATGCTAAATTTGGAAGTAGAAAGACTGAGAACCTGAAAACTTCAACCATAGTATACAGTATTAAATAGTGTATTTTAACACATTGTCACCTTGGAATTATAAGGTTTTACCTGCGTTCTGAATGATTTTGAGATATGGAGCTTCAAAGATTTTGCATTCCACATAGCAAACAATATGTGTGTAACAGTTCTCTTTTATACATTAACATGACAGAGACCCTACATGTACTCTACATGTAAATTATCAAAGTTCTCTTACATTTGCAAATTGGAGTAAATAAACCACGGTAAATGCAGATAGAACCTTCTAATTCTGAAAAGTCATTTTCCGCTTGGAATTATAAGGTTCTATCTGGCAGATCAATAATTGAAGCATTACTTTTCAAGAAATACAATCAAAAAATATATAATTTGGTGCTGTAACAATATGTTGATGCTTGAGAAAGTACAATCTTTTGCTTTATAACATTTATTTAATGTTTTAGGATGAATATTTTTTTCTTGTTCAAATTAATCATACAAGGCTGTGCTAAGTATTTTGTCCAGTGCAGATGTTAATTTTATCTAATTAATATGTTAATATTTATTCAATTTTATGCTTTATATGAATTATTGAATTATATTTATTGGATTATTTGCCCTAAATTAAGTATTTGTCCTTCAAGGCTTAATATCAAATTTAAAAGACTTTAAAAGAACACAGACAATGAGCAAATGAGTTTAATAAACACTGAAAAATGTTTCACTGACTATATACACAAATACACAAAAAAAAAATTTCAACAATGTAAAATATAACATTTCATCTCAATGTCAAAAATTGCTTCTAAATTACACATTTACACACATCTTTTCAGTTTCAGGTTTCTTCTCAATTTTGCGTAGTGCACTATTTAGTCGACTGACTTTGTGTTATTTTTTTATCTTTCTGGTCTTTCCCGCTGTCAATGGAGCAGTCCGGAGAAATGACAAAGAAAGCTGATCCTGATTGGTCCTCGTGCGTGCATTGAAAAATGCTGATTGGCTAACAGAAAGAAACTTATAGAGCCAAGCTAGAGTTTGACTTTGTAGATAAACCGTTTTTGTTTTTTAAATAAAAGTCCTAAAATGTAAACAACATATAAAAAAAACATCACATAATGTAAATAAGTATATAGGAATATGTCAATAACTCAATTTTGACAAAAATGTCAGATAGAACCTTATAATTCTAAGGTGACAATATACAGTACAGTAAGTAAAATATAATGTAATAAAATGAGAAAGACTAAAAAAGGGCTTTTTTCAAAAATTTGAAAACTTTGTGAACAACTTAAGAAGACCCTCTAGCATCAAAATTATTGTGCAATAGAAAAACGGCCACTTCAGGATGCTTTGAATAACCAAAAAGGCAACACTAAAATGCTGTTTCCATTTTAAGAAAGCAAAAAGCACAAATCGTGATCCGGTTAAACTAAAAATAATGTCTGTTTTTCCTCTTAACCTCCGTTCTTACCCTTCCTCTCCATCAAGAGATATTTTAGAATGATCTAAAAACATTTCCGTCACAAATTCCCTCAGGGTTTCAGCACATATTACTAAACACAAGAATCAAACGCTGTCCATCCACGCCTTCAGAAGAGGTAATTTTAGCCGTGCCACTAAACTGCCACTGGATTTTGCGATTGAATTGAAATTCGAGAAGGTTTTTTTTGGATTTATCGCTCTCTCTCTTTCTCCTTTATCTCTGGATCTGTCCATTTGTGATGGGCAGCCAAGCAGCAAATTGTCTGTCAACCAACAAGTTACTTTAAGAGGGTGAAGAGCAACTTCAAAAGATGCTTGAGGAAAAAAAAAAAAGGAGAGAGAGAGAGAGATGAACTCAAAGAGGTATAATTAAAGTCTGTTCATGGGCTGCTTTGATTGGATAAAAGCACTATAAAAGATACACACTAGACAGGTCTGGAGGAACAACAAACACTCACACTTGTATATGTGGTTTACAAGGACTCTCCATAGGTGTAGTGTATTTTATACTGTAAAAAACACATTATATGGCCTTACCCTACCCCTACCCTTAAAGGTGCTGTATGTAAGTTTTTGATTCTTCTAAAGCATAAAAATACCATAATATGTTTGCAGATATTTAAGAAACATCCCAAGTGAACATACTTGTTTAACTGAAAAACAATGCTGAAGTCAGATATTCTGCTTTGAAAATGGTTTTTCCGTGCCGGAACGCTGTCTTTGTTTAGGTCAAGTTAACCTGCAGAATGCCAGTTTAGCCAATTATAATTCAGCACTCCGGGTTGCTTTGTTGGAAAACAGCGTATTTCATTCATTCATTCAGAAAGGCTCTGAAAGCATGCGCCCGTGACCGAAATGGACAGTATCAGACGTCGAAATGAGACAGATTCAGTTCCACATGAGGTTATTAATTAGCAAATGATATAAATATTACGAACGTAAACATTAGGTGAGCAGGTTACATTGTAATCTCGTGTCCTAGCAACACGCAAACAGCAGTTTGACTCTTTGCACCAGACGAAACACGACAAAAATGTAAATACAGCCTTTCAGAAGCACAGAATAAGCACTCACTCACGAAACGGTAAGGTTTAGAATCCATTCAAACTCACATTGTTAGCATTTAGCACTGAATAAAACACACGAGGCTTACCTGAGGTGCACTGTCATACAGTAGGTTTCACATGTTGAGCTGTGAGAAATAGAAACCGTTTCTAATATCTCAATTCGAGGTGTTGGTTAGAACTAAAACACCTTTTAATATGGAACATAATTCCTTCTATCGCGTGTCGTTGATTTTATTTAGAACACGGTTTAAATCACTCGCTCCTGTACTCAATCTCTGGCATCCCACGCGTGTGTTTATTTTGATCTAGGAGTGCAATACCCAGTTCAACCACTGGGTGTCAAACTTACATACTGCACTTTTAACCCAACCCTCACAGGACACCTGTGGCAATTCTGAATGTCAAAAGACCCTGTTAAGTATGATTTTTAAGTCTTGTCATTGATCCCAGTTGTAAGAGCAACAAATAATAACTTGACTTCTAGTTGATCAATTAGAAAAGTGGCAGAAGGTAGATTTTTCTGATGAATCATCTGCTGAACTGCTTCCCAATCATCACAAATACTGCAGAAGACCTATTGAAACCCGCATGGAGCCAAGATTCTCACAGAAATCAGTCAAGTTTGATTTCTGTAGATCTGTAGAGTGGATAGCAACATCATCAACCTGAGGTATCAAGACATTTGTGCTGCCCATTACATTACAAACCACAGGAGAGGGGAAATTCTTCAGCAGGATAGCGCTCCGTCTCATACTTCAGCCTCCACATCAAAGTTCCTGAAAGCAAAGAAGGTCAAGGTGCTCCAGGATTGGCCAGCCCAGTCACCACATATGAACATTATTGAGCATATTGAGCATAATTTAACATTATTGAGGGTAAGATGAAGGAGGAGGTTCATTCCAGATGGCTTTATTAATACGTTTTAGACAATTTTATATCTTTTACTTCATTGTTTTAGAAATAAACTGTACTTGCAGGGCTATTTTATTTAGCAAAATCAATAAAATAAACAAATTGTAAAGAGCTCCATTCTATCAGCCCAATGGCAGAATCAGATGAATGGGCGAAGGTTAAATCTGTGTAAGCCTTATCTAGCATTTCTGAAAAGAATTCTGTTATTTTTTAGAATTTATTTATATTTATTTCCAGCTCCTAATTTAATCTGACACCAATTTTAAGTGACCGTTAGATTTAGACTGTATTTCTTAATAGGACTTCTAAAAACGATCCATGTCCACATTATCTTTTTCAATTCTTTCCGTCATCCACACTGATGACTAAAAACACTGTCATTCATGTGCTGCGCATGCACAGATGTACTTTTAGCTTTATCATATTTGTTTGCATTTTATTCATTTTTTTATAACGAACAGCATCCAAAACATCTGCTTTGCAATAAGTGCGTTCGACTTGAACCACGGCTGCAGCCGCCAATCAACGAGATTAGCTGAGCGCAGGCAGGGGCGGAGCTGCAAACGAGACTGTCAGGATGGACACCTCAGGGCTCATATTTTGCTGCATGATGACAAATCACATGACGAGATGAATGCTTGATTTATTTATTAATCCAATCACATTAATCCAAAAAGATTGAACAAAAAAACATTCCCAAAATAAGTGAGTTACACTTTTAGGGGAAATATCACAGAAAAAGCAAGATATATAAATGTTACTTTTAAATTTCTTTAAAAAAAACGACTTGACAGGATAAAACTATTTTATAAATGGATCAAATATTTTAGAATTATTTTATAGAATAAATAGGTATTTAAGTTTGAGGACAAACTTTATGGTGGCTTGAGAAAGCCTAGTCTGAAAGTTTGAAGTCGTTTTAAAGTGTAAATAACTGAAGTAGTTTTTATGAAGTTTAAGAAACAGTCGGCATAGATAAGTACATATATGTTAGCATGTTTCTAGTATAGATTGGCATTGTTTCTTGCTAGGCGGTTGATAGGGGGTTCTGAATGGTTGCTAAGGCATTGCTAGGGTGTTCTGAGTGCTTGCTAAGGTGTTGCTAGGTGGTTGCTAGGGTGTTCTGAGTGGTTGCTAAGGCGTTGCTAGGTGATTGCTAAGGTATTCTAGGTCATTGCTATGGTGTTGCTAGGTGGTTGCTAGGGTATTCTGAGTGGTTACTAGGTGGTTGCTAAGTCATTGTTATTTTGTTGATAAGGTGTTGCTAGGCAGTTGCTATGGTGTTGCTAGGGGGTTGCTAAAGTATTCTGAGTGGTTGCTAGGCAGTTACCAACATAAATTAGCATGAATTATCATGTTACTAGCATGTTTCTAGCATGAATTAGCATGTTGTTAGCATGGTTGTAGCATGAATTAGCATGAATCTAGCATGAATTAGCATGTTACTAGCATGATTCTAGCATGAATTAGCATGTTACTAGCGTGTTTCTAGCACAAATTAGCATGTTGTTAGCATGATTATAGCATGAATTTGCATATTACTAGCATGATTCTAGTATGAATTAGCATGTTACTAGTATAATTCTAGCATGACTTAGCATGTTACTAGCATGTTTTTAGCATGAATTAGCACGTTACTAGCTTGTTTCTAGCATGAACTAGCACGTTACTAGCATGTTACTAGCATGTTTCTAGGATGAATTAGCATGTTGTTAGCATGTTGTTAGCATGACTAGCATGAATTAGCATGTTACTAGCATGATTCTAGCATGAATTAGCATGTTGTTACCAAGACTCTAGCATGAATTAGCATGTTAATAGCATGATTCTAACATGAATTAGCATGTTACTAACATGTTTCTAGCATGAATTAACATTTTGTTAGCATGACTAGCATGAATTAGCATGTTACTAGCATGTTTCTAACATTAATAAGCATGTTGTTAGCATGGTTCTAGCATGAATTAACATGCTACTAGCATGATTCTAGCATGTTTCTAGCATGAATTAGCATGTTACTAGCATGATTCTATCATTAATTAGCATGTTACTAGCATGTTTCTTGCATGAATAAGCATGTTGTTAGCATGATTCCAGTATGAATTAACATGTTACTAGCATGAATTAGCATGTTACTAGCATGATTCTATCTTGAATTAGTATGTTGTTAGCATGATTTTAGCATGAATTAGCATGTTACTAGCATGTTTCTAGCATAAATTAGCATGTTACTAGCATGATTTTAGCATGAATTAGCATGTTACTATCATGTTTCTAGCATGAATTAGCATGTTACTAGCATGATTCAAGCGTGAATTAGCATGTTGTTAGCATGATTCTACCGTAAATTAGCATGTTACTAGCATGTTTCTAGCATGAATTAGCATGTTGTTAGCATGATTCTAACGTGAATTAGCATGTTACTAGCATGTTTCTAGCATGAATTAGCATGTTGTTAGCATGATTCTAACGTGAATTAGCATGTTACTAGCATGATTCTAACATTAATTAACATGTTGTTAGTATGATTCTAGCGTGAATTAGCAGGTTACTAGCATGTTTCTAGCATGAAGCCACCATAATTATTTATCTCAGTGTGTTAAGATAACGTTATGGGGGTGGCACGATCGATGATGAATATTATATTACAAGTCTGCAAGACTTGATTGAACTGATACTTGATTATTCACTAAAATATATAATTTAAATATGGAGCTGTATACAGTAAAGGGTCTGTATATGAAAATTGTCGAAAATAAACTTATGTAAACAATCTACCCTTTATAAACAATTTGTTAAACAAAAAAGATGATTTGGTCAACTGCAGTTAAATATTTGAAGTCGTTAATAAGCATGATGTGTACAAGATAGAGATGGTATAAAAAGTTAATCGTTTGTTTAGAAATTTGTGAGACGGAAGTTGTCCAAAAATAAACCCAAAATGCACATGGTTGTTGTCATGCTGGCAATCCAGCCAATCGTGTAATATCGGTGTCGTCATCGCAGCTCCTGCAGTCGCTCTTCAGATGCTGCACCGGCTGAATAACACAATCTCACTTTGACCAATCTGCATGAAGTCGAACCCACCTAATGTCACTCACCATGTTGGCTGTATTGGTCGCATGACTGCATCACATGACTAAAATGCGTCATCGTTTTCGAAAGCCTCTGTTTTCACAGTCAGAAAATGCCGTTTTCAAATTTATGCACTTTATCCATTTTCAAAAACACACAAATATGTTTCGTTTCCTAAATATGACGTCTCTTTGTGAACGGATTGCCAAAACGGATAAAAAAAGAAGCGCTTTTAACGAAAACGTATTTGTGTGGATGAGGCCTAAAATCTAACTCTGTGAACTCAAAAAACATAAATATAAACTTGAATTGGAATATTTTTATGATTCTATTTGTAAACTGGACTTGTTGATTTGTTCTGATTGGCTTACTTCATCCAATCGGCATCTGAAGCGATTTATTTCCAGTAGATTTTCCTTGGTGCTCTGATTTAATAAAAAAAAATCCATCTTTTAACAGTTTGCTAGTTATAAACACGCCAAACAACATTCTAGAATTTATAAACGACAGATTGATGTCAAATTAGCGAACAGTGTGAGTTAAACACAGGCTGACAGCAGTGCGTCAAACAAACACGGGAGGCATCTGTATTTTTTCAGAGTGAGGAAAAGAAGCGTGATTGTGTGTGTGAATCATGTTTTCATCAAGTGTGAATGTTAAACGCTTGAGGAACGAGCAGAAATCGATGAAGCAGGAGCTCATGGGAATGTGCTCTCACCTCTGAACCTGATGATCTGGGAAATGAGCTGCATTCACTGGCCAGTAAATAACAATCCTCACAAACACAAACGCCAGTCAGAAACACCGATAATTGGCCTGTTTTGCTTTCTTGAACTGTAAAAACAAAAAGTGATCGTTAATACACCAGTCTTGCTTGATTGACTTTCTTTTCTTCTTGTCGAATTACAATGTGTTGAAATATTCATTGACATATTATTAAATGCTTTATGCTTTCCAAATCTTTTTTTATATACAGAAAATAACTTAATGTAGTGAATTGTTTATTAAATATACAGTTGAAGTCAGAGTTATTAGCCCCCTTTGGATTTTTTTCTTTTTTATATATTTCCCAAATGATGTTTAACAGAGCAAAGATATTTTCACAGTATGTCTGATAATATTTTTTCTTCTGGAGAAAGTATTTGTTTTATTTCGACTAGAATAAAAGCAGTTTTTAATTTTTTTAAAAACATTTTAGCGGCCATATTATAATATTATTATTAATTTTATTATCTACAGGTGTCCAAAAACAGGCTCTTGAATGGTTTAGGTCATACTTAGCAAACCGTTACCAGTTTGTGAATATTAATGGACAGCTTTCACAAGTCAGGCCAGTAAAGTACGGGGTCCCTCAAGGATCAGTTTTAGGCCCCTTGGTGTTTACAATATACATGCTTCCCCTGGGGGACATTATTAGAAAACACGGGATCAGCTTTCACTGCTATGCAGATGATACTCAATTATACATTTCAACTAAACCTAATGAGATGTCTGAACTGTCTAAGCTAACTGAGTGTATTAAAGATGTTAAAGACTGGATGACCAACAATTTTCTTCTCTTAAATTCAGACAAAACAGAATTATTACTTATTGGGCCTAAATCCTGTACACAGCAGTTCCCACAACTCGACCTGCAACTAGAGGGATAAAAAGTTAGCGTTAGCTCTACTATAAAAGATCTGGGTGTCATATTAGACAGCAATTTAACTTTCAAAAATCATATATCCCATGTCACAAAAACTGCTTTCTTTCATCTGAGAAATATTGTGAAGTTACGAAGTATGCTATCCATATCAGATGCAGAAAAGCTAGTTTCATGACTTCTAGGCTAGACTACTGTAATGCTCTGTTTGCTGGTTGCCCAGCATCCTCTATTAACAAACTCCAGCTAGTGCAAAATGCAGTTGCCAGAGTTCTTACCAGGTCTAGAAAATATGATCATATCACCCCAATTTTATCCTCTATACACTGGCTGCCTGTTAAGTTTCGTATTGAATTTAAAATATTACTCCTTACCTATAAAGCTTTAAATAATCTAGCTCCTGTTTATCTAACCAACCTCCTGTCTCGCTACAATCCAACCCGCTCTTTACGATCTCAAAACTCAGGGCTTCTGGTAGTACCTAGAATATCAAAGTCGAGTAAAGGAGGCAGAGCCTTCTCATTTATGGCCCCTAAACTCTGGAATAGCCTTCCTGATAATGTCCGAGGCTCAGACACACTCTCGCTCTTCAAAACTAGATTAAAAGCCTATCTTTTTAGCAAAGCATACACTCAGTGCAGTACATAGCGGTATGACGCATGATGTGCCCCACACATGATTTTGGTTCTCGTTTATATACACTATGAACAGCAGCTACGCTAATTATTCTCCTTATTCTGTATTTCCACATGGGGGTACTCATCTTGAGGCCCTCAGACTACGCAGTGCCACTGACGCGATCCGAGACCAGCGATGAGATGATCCCAAGGTTTTCTGGACCAGGCCGTATCCTGAGCAGCTGCTGTGGTGGTCTTCATGGAGTGAGAGCATGAGACTGACTCCTGTGATGCTCCAAGGACAGACGAGTCTTCGCTGAGGTCCCGCTTCCTGCGCCTAGACTGCAGCTCTGCACAAGACGTTTGGTCATAGGGGAAATGATCGTGCCCAACTGAGCCAGGTTTCTCTCTAGGTTTTTTAAATCTTCGCTTTCGCCAATTGGTTAAAAATGTTTCAAATGTTATATTAAAATAGGTTTATTATACTGATAAAATACAGAATTTTTATGTAATTTAATTAACAGTCTTTCTGTAGCTCAAACAGCTAAACATGATCTAATCTAAACACTTAAACCATAGTTTAGTATGATTGTTGTTGTTGTTATTTTGTCCAATATATTATTCATTCATTCCTTTTCCTTCGGCTTAGTCTCAATTTCAGAGGTCACCACAGCGGAATGAACCACCAACTATTCCGGCATGTGTTTTACGCAGTGGATGCCCTTTCAGCTGCAACCCAGTATTGGGAAACACCCATATACACTCATTCACACACACACACACACACACACACACATACACTATGGTCAATTCAGTTTATTCAGTTTGCCTGTACCGCCTGTCTTTGGACTGTGGGGGAAACCGGAGCACCCAGAGGAAACCCACGTCAACATGGGGAGAACATGCAAACTCCACACAGAAATGCCAACTGGCCCAGCCGGGACTCGAACCAGCGACCTTTTTGGTGTGAGGCAACAGTGCTAACCACTGAGCCACTGTGTCACCCCCAATATATTATATGAATAAAAAACCCTAACCCTAACCCTATATGAATAAAGTTATATTACAAAATGATATATGAAATCATGTTAAATTTAATATGTGACTTGTTCCAGAATTGCAGGTATATTTTAAACATATTTTCATTCACTTTCTGGAATGATATCCAACAAATGTATAGTTTACAGCAAACTGAATCCAATTTTAAATGTGATAGGGAACATTTATTTCTGTTAGTAATTATTGTTTAGTTTATTGTTAAACTTTAAGCCTAACATTTTTGACAGCAACACAGTTGTTTTCCACCATTTTGGGCTTTAGCTCAAGATGCTAACCTCAAACCAGATACCACATGGCAAGTCTAAAACAGAAATGTATGTATTTTTATCGTTTTAAAAGAGTGAATGAGAGATTTGCTGAAATATCACAGTAACAGAGTTGACATAATAAATAGACTGTTGGTGTCTCCTATTTTGACAAATTAATGAGAGCAGTATAAACAACATGCCTCAATGCCTTTTTTCAATCTGTGCTTTATGCCTTTTATAACAGAGTTGACCAGAATGCAAGGACAGACACAAAATGTATTTTTTATAGCTGAAATTAAAAACAATACAGAAAATAGATGTTTCATGCAGTTTATTTAACTTAGTAAACACACACAAAGAAATGAAATTAGACTGAATTCATAACGACTAAAGTTGAATATATACAGTATGTATAGTCACAGACTGTAAGTTAATATTTACACATACAAATATTATTTTTTTATAGATAACAATACTATTTGTGCATTTACTCAAAAATGTTTCATTATAGTGATAAATAATAGAAAATAATAATTTATCTAAGAGGTGCAAAACGTGCCCACAATCATCCATATATACAGTTAGAGAAAAAAGAAGAGACAACTTGACAATTAACTGTTGCTGTTTTTTTTTTTTGGATTTAATACAATTTTAAAGGTATCTGTTTAGATAAATGTTAATTTTTCAATTATTTATTCTTTAAAGATCTGAGAATATGTATTCCAAGTTTCAAATTCAGAGCAATTTTAAATGACAATTTGTCAAAATTTAAAAGAAAATGTTTTCATCATTGAATTTGAACATCAGGATTGTTCCACCAAACAAAGATTTTTGTGTTAAAACAAGGGTACTGTATGTTATTGTCTAAAAATGTATACAAACATGAATGAAAACACAGCACCTTTTTTTGTTATTTCTATGCCAATTTTTTTTTTTATCTAAATGACAGCATATTTATTTTAAATTTGGCAGAAATGCCATCAGATTGCATTTTTTAGGCATGGAACAATAACCTTTTTCAAGGTATACTGCGGTTTGGAAAAGTCAAGGTTTTAAAACTGCCTAAATTTTCTGCTATACCGTTCCTAAGGTATGTGTAAGATTTTTTTATTTACGTTTTTTTGGGACAACAGCATCCCCAGCAGAAAATATATTCAATGTTCATATGCTGTTTTAAATTGTAAAGAAATTTGTGTTTTTGAAACAATTGAAGACAGCAGAAGTCAATGATTCATATTCATTATTCAGCCTGACATGTTTACTGCTCCAAAATATTTTAAATGTTTCTCAAAATAAAATATTTTGTGTTAAAAAGAATATATTTTAGAGCAGTAATCACAATATCATAAAACCATAATATTTTTAGCCAAGCTTATCATACTGTAAAAACCCAGAGACTGGCCCATGCCTAGAATGATTAAAATAATTTTGACTATAAATTGTAAATACAAAGTTATTGAGAAATTTCCAGTGGTTTCTTAATTTTCCCCATAGCATTATATGCAGTCAAGCACAAAATTATTCATACCCAAGGGTATTTCATATATATATATATATATATATATATATATATATATATATATATATATATATATATATATATATATATATATATATATATATATATATATATATATATATATATATATATATACATGGATGCATATTGTTAGGCTATTTTTCAGCCTCATTTGTACCTGCTGTGGTTTCTTCAGGGGACCAATTAGTGTCCTGTACATCTGCAGGAGGATCACCTGATGAATGACTGATAAATATGAAAAGCAACAACACCAGATGATTCAGCTGAATGTGAGCGACTCTGTTGAGATTTATCCATCAAAACAATGCTTCAGATTGCCTCCCTAAACAAACATCGAACTAATGATCAAACAATGATTATGCAATAATGTCTTTCCGGATTAAATTAGCACTGTTTTGCTGGATATGCATGTAAATACAAAAATCTATTTTACATGAACAAATAATGGACTAAAAATGGTATTAGCATTAGGATGATTTTATTATCGATATGAATCAATTTTAGTTATTAATAATAGTTTAGTCTTTAGTTTTCAAATAGTTTGTACCTTACTTTGCATAACTGTACACTGAAAAAAAGGTTTCACTATATTTATAATTTTTTTTTTTTAAGTGGTTGCAAACAATTTTTTATAGGCTGAATTTAAACAAACAAGTTAAGTTAAACATTACTAAATTTAATTTGTTTGTTTAAATTTAGTCCACATAAATAGTTTGCAACAACTTACCTTAAAAATAAAAATGAGTAAATCCAATGAACAAAATTTTCAGTGTATTCAGATTCTTTGCCCTTTTTTGGCAATACTTAAAACAGAGAAAGAAACAGTGGGGGGAGGAGGGGGGAATATCTACTGAGGCTCTTGAGTACAAGTGGTGCTTATTTTATGTTGAATTATTGATAAGGTCCGCCAGGGATTGAGTGTTTGGGTGGTGAAAAGATAACAGGAAAATATACCATAAGCGATGCTGTAAACGCATCCCGATAATCCTGCGGTTCTGTTCTTCTCCTTCTCCCGTTGCAAACAAACTGCCAGAGTCAGTTTTTTTTTCCACATCTGTATTCATACAGCACTTAGTTACTATAAAATTACAATATATACACACATTGACCTTGTTTTGAAATGTAAGCTCTTTTCTGAATTGTTTTAGGATTTCTTATTCATTTGCCTATAAGAAATGGCAATAAACGGTCAAAGTACTTGCTTTACAAACCAGTGTGTTTATGACTATAGATAAAAAATAAAAATTATATAATAGGAAAATACCAGTACAAACATAAAGCAGCAAAACAAGCTGTTTTTATAGGTAAAATTCAATGAAATTGAGGTTCAAATGGCTGAATATGCTCTAAAGTGAAAGAAAAAGTCAATATTTATATGCAAGATGTGTATCTTAAAGTTTTTACAATTTTAACATATATATATATATATATATATATATATATATATATATATATATATATATATATATATATATATATATATATATATATATTATAGGTGGGCATAGATTAATTTTTTTAATCTAGATTAATCTAGATTAATTTCGAAATTAATCTAGATTAATCTAGATTAAAATGGCTCATTTGAATTCTGCCGAAGGTATTCAGAGTATGTGTGTTACCCAAATAATAAGTCTTTGAGAACAGGTTTCTCAAGCCGGGTGACGCATTAGACCAGGGGCTCATCTCCAAAATGTTTCCAAAATGCATCAAAAACTGCTTGAGAAACTGTTCTACTATGATAATTGGTGATGAAAATAAATCATGTTCAATAAGATGTACTTGTGTTTACTAACTGTTTATTCAGTTAAACATGAATGTTGAACTGTAGGCCTACATAAGCTCCAAACAGCGAATTCTGATGAGCTTAATCTGACTAAAGTCATCACTGACTGAACTAAACAGAAATGGAATTAAGACGTGGAGTATGCAGATATTAGTGGCATTATTGAAGTAAACACCGCGGTCTTTAGGACCTTTCGCCATATTTTCCGACAAGGTCCACACGCGGCTGTCAGTAAAGGACTGCGCACACACACATACACAAACACACACACATAGCGAAATGCGGAAGTTTTTTTTTCTTACCATTTGGCATGCGTCATAAAATTCCATAACTCTCTCACCTGTCCTTACTCCGTATTTGCGTCTAATACCCCAGTTTGTCACGAAGGAATAAATGAAAAGTGAAACTGCCAAACTGCAGTTTGAGTCAGGCATCCTGTTGACTTGATTCAAAAGAGCAGACGACGGCTCACCGGTCAGGTATACATCCGCGGTAATATATCATAGCTTGCGTAAAATAGACCCAGCTCCCAACCCAACTTTGAGAATAGATTAACGGCGATATTTTTTTTATCGCGCGATAAGAGTCTCGCGTTAACGCAGCACGTTAACGCCGTTAACGGCCCAGCACTAATATATATATATATATATATATATATATATATATATATATATATATATATATATATATATATATATATATAATTTATTTAATTTATGCCCACCTATAATATATCTATCTCTCTCTCTGTCTGTCTGTCTGTCTGTCTATCTATCTGATGTGGAGTTCATATATTAGTGACATTATTGAAGTAAACACCGTGATCAAACTATTACCGTCATGTAGGACTTTTCGCCATATTTTTCGACAAGATCCACACATGCGGCTGTCAGTAAAGGACCGCACACACACACACAAACACACACGCACACACATCGCAAAATGCGGAAGTTTTTTTTCTTTCCATTTGGCATGCGTTAATAAATTCCATAACACTCTCACCAGTCCTTACTCCTTATTTGCATCTAATACCCCAGTTTGTCACGGTGGCATCCAATGAAATGTTTGTGAGTTAAAGTGAAGTTGCCGAACTGCAGTCAAAGCCAGGCATCCTGCTGATTTGATTCAGAAGGGCACTCTTTTGTCAGACGGCTCACCGGTCAGGTATACATTCGCACTAAAATATCAAGGTGAAAGTCATCATAGCTTGCATAGAATAGACCCAGCTCCCAACCCAACTTTGAGAATAGATTACCAGCGATATTTTTTTTGTCTTGTGTTAATGCAACATGTTAACGTCGATAACGGCCCACCTCTAATATCTCTATAATATATATATATAAAATCAGACTTCTTTTGGGTTGCCCACTTTAGATAGTTGGGGTTGGACTTGGTCAAAACCTAGTGTCAATGGGGGACATTTTGGAAAACTAGGTTTATAAATTATAGAATCACCATCCTTCGAATAAGACATGAAGCCCTGACTTTTCTTTCCCAAAACAAACAAACAAACAAACAGACAGAAAAAATTCTTTCCCGGATGCAGCTGAAAGGGCATCTTCTTTGTAAAACATATGCTGGATAAGTTGGCGGTTTATTCCACTATGGTGACCCCTGATGAATAAAGGGACTAAGCCTAAGGAAAATGAATAAATGAATGAATGAATCATTCAGGATCAATGAGAGACCAAACTGAAACCAAATAAGAAAAATTGCTCAATCCATGTGATTAAAATAAACTATCCAATCCATTTCTATGAAATGAATTGTTCAAATAAATTCTTTAAATTGGATCTCTTGAACTGATTTAAAGAAAGAAAAAAAAGGTCCAAACTAATTTGGCAAAATAAATTGTTCAAACCAGTTCAATAAAACCATCCAAACAATATAAAATGAACTGCCGATTCTCTAACAAAGAAATGAATTCCAAATAGTCCAAACAACAATTCTCTGAAATGAACTGTCCAAATCATTTGACTAAAATGTACAAAATAATAAACATACGCAAAGAGATTTATTAAGATGAATCGAGCAAACTGACTCCCTAAATTGGCCATGCAAACTACCTCAATAAAATGAACAACCTAAAACTATTCACTAAACTAAACCTCCCAATCCAACTCGCAACAGTGAATCATCTTAATAATAATAAATCAATAAAAAATAATCGACTGACCAAATTGATTTTTTCAAAACTAAAAAAATTATATACATTTAATCATTTCACTAGCTATGTTTCTATCCACCTATTTTTATGCACATTTCGGATGTTCACATAAAAAAGGGTTGATGGAAACGCCATGATGAGCATAAATGTTGTAAATGTGCATAAAAAACATATGCGTATAACTGAGAAGGATAAACCTTTTATTCGATAAGAAAAGATGCGCATAAACTACAATGAAAACCTTTTTACCAGACAAATTCCAGTATGCGCATTAAAAAAGTCATGTGATTTTGTTATAAGAGGTCATGTAATTATAAAAATGTGTGTGAATGGACAAACCAGCAGGCTGACCGCATTGTAAAACATATGAAATGTTGTTTTGGTCATTCTAAAACATCTTAAATGTTTCAGTATTAGTGTTATTATATTGTTAATTACCTCTAGAATCAAGAGCGTCTGTGCTCCGCGTCTCATGCCTTCAAATGCCAAAAGTGTTCATTGCGTGTCGGGATTGTTTTCTGAGGCGCAAGTCATTTACTAAATAAAGATAAGATTCACGCAGCTTTTCCTACTGCAGCAAATTCTGTTTTTTGTGTTTATATTTGCCGCCAGTTTATCAGGAATTTATGATTTTTTGACTCATTGGATGGAAACACTTTATTCGCACATCTTTAATGCGATATTCTAGTTTTGCGCATACATTTAATTCACATCTTTGAATGGAAACCGATACTGATTTGCAAAGACAACAAAACTGCATACTACGCACTATTGGGATTTAATTATTATTTATTTTGGTATGCAAAAGCTGCATTTTTCTTAAGCTAATTTAAGCAAAATTACTTAACGAAAATATAGCTAAGGTCCATCAAAAAGTAACTAGTAGTAATTATTTCATACACATTAAAAAACTTGCATTAAATAATTTTACTCTCATAAAATTCAAAGATCACTTTCTCTAAAGCATTGTCCTACATCTTTATCTCCAGCTGGACTGCTTCATCGCAAACTCCCAGAAGTTGTATAAAGTCGGACTTGCAAATTATACCAATATATTCCATGCAAGACACCCGGAATTGTCGTACACTGCTGGGAACACGAAGATAACAGCTACAACTCAAACAAAGACAGACAAACAACAGTAATGAACTCATTGACTCCCCTGCTTCCAAAAACGAGCGATTCAGTAAGCGCAGCCTAGTTTCCCCAACCACCTGGTGTAAGAATAGAAAAAAAAACAATCATATTTGTCCTATTTTCCTGAAAGATCAAAGATAGCGCGCAAGCTATTCAGGTATTAGCAAAGTTCCCGCCAAACTGAAGTTGCTGTCATACGGGTCAGTTTAAATAAAGCGCAATTAATTCTCTCCCATGCTGTTCCACTCCGGCTGTCAGGCCTGAGTAAGATGTAAGCTGAGAGATGCATGGTAATTAAGTCCGGAAATAAATTAGATATTGACATTCTCCCTACATTTGTGCCGTAATGTTTCCGTAAGCAGCTTAGCAAATGGCAAATATGCTGTGCTAATAGGCTAATCCTCCAGCTGTCTGCTCAGAAACCCTCTCCCTTTCTTTTTCTCTCAATCTCTTCGCCAAGTTGTAGGTTCAGTCTTTGAATGGAAAGAAAAGGTTGAGCCAATAGAGACATAGGGGTTGTTTATACAGTGTTTCCTAACCCTGTTCCTGGAGGCACATCAACAGTACATATTTTGGATGTCTCATCTAATCTGACCGATTCATTTCAGAGTTTTGAGTCTCTTCTAATGTTCTGATTCAGGGGTGATTGGTTAGGGAGAGGTTGAAAATATGTACTGTTGGTGTGCCTTCAGGAACAGGGTTGGGAAACACTGTTTTATAAGACAAATTTTCATCCAAAAATTTAATTTTTTTTTTTTTATGTTTTGTCTGTTCGTTTACATGACAACACTGTTTTTGGGACTGAAAACACATACATTGGAAAATGGGTTTCAAAGTTGTCATTGTCATTTGTGTAAACATGCTGAAATGAGAATATTTTACTTGCCATTGGAAAACCAGTAATGCTAACCTGGGGTGCGTTTCCCAAAACCATCGTTAGCCAACTAAGGTCGCAAGTTGCATTGTTACAAACATAGTTGGTTGAATGGGCGTTTCCCAAATACATCGTTTCAACGAACATTCGCAAACTGCGACGCAAACTTGTGCACTTGCAACTACACCTCTGGAGCTGTAGTTAGAAACATACTTCCTGGGTTTGTTCTATTCCCACTTACCCCCCCTATGCCCTATTCATTTAGAACATTCTAACATTTAAACTTGGAATTTATTATTTGTAATTTATTTATTATTTATTAATAAAAATAATAAAGCATTAAAGTAATCTCTCTTAGGTGTAATTTGCTTTCAAAGTATTTTTACAGTTCAGTTTTAGCAATCTTCAAGTTTACAATTGCGCTCCCTTCGCAGTGCATTTTGAAATCATTGATGTCATTTTGAACACAGCCTCATGACGAAAGCTGTAGGTGACCAAATATTTAAAAGCGGAATTTATGTTACGTCTCCAAAGCTTGTGAAAACAAAAAAACAAAGCATACGTTAATGCTTTTAATTTATAGTAGTCTGTAGTCTGTAGTCAGTATCTGTACTGTATATGACCTGTTGGTTAGAACATTTCTGCAGTGGTTTGCATGTGTCAAATTGTAAAAGTAGACTTTTCAAAAAAATAAAAAATAAATAAACAATAAAATCATCATCATTAATATTATTAATATTATTACTGTCTTAAAGTATGACATTTTAATTTCCTAATAATTAATAAATATTAAATTTCATTTCTTAATAAATATCCTATTTATTTATTTATAAGAATTTTTAGCCTGATCTCAAGAGGAAACGTAAGTATTTTACGTTTTGTCAGTTTAGTGGCTAATTCGTAGAAATTCGTACGAGTTCAGTCGTATGAAAATGTACGATTTTAAAAAGGAGGCGTGGCACCTAACCCCAGCCCTAACCCCAACCGTCATTGGGTGATGAGCAAATCGTACTAATCTGTACGAATTAGATCGTACGAATTCATACGAATTAGTCACTAAATCAAAACGTTACGAATTGCCGTGAGATTGCGTTGGATTTCTATATGATATTAGAATAGTGTTAGCCTTTGTAAGTGATTTTATGTTTTAGAATAGAATTTGTAATGTTCAACTTCTCAATAATATTAGTAAAGCAAACATAGGCCCTATATGTGCCATTTACATATATAGAAAACGAGCGCATGTTTTTAGCAAAATTAATATTAGATTTTATTTTAAATGCGTGATTGTGTAAAACAAGATAATTTGCACAAAGAAATTATCGGGTTCTTCTCTAAAGAAGTTGTTATTTCACCCCGTTTAGAGCATCATTATGGGCATTTTACGTTATAACTACCGTGGTGCAAACAATGGATCTGCGACAGAGAAACTACGGGTTTTGGGAAACACTCGTCACTACATCGTTCTTTTCCCAACCGATGCATCATACTATGGTAGTTCAGCCGCGAGTTACATTGTTGTTTGGAAAACGCACCCCTGGTCACATGAAGCACATCTTAGCCAATCAAATGGCGGCTTTTAGTCTCCTTCCCTGCTACTTGCCTAATGATTTCATGTTTGTTTAATGTTTGCTAACGTTTCATCATCAAAGTGTGGATTTACTTCACAATACAACCAACAGCAGAGGTTTATTATTATTTTATGCATAAGGCAAATTATAAATAGAGCTACTGATTGCATACCAACACTTCCTTACAGCACCAAATACTAGCCTGGCATATGTAATACAGTGTTTTGGGCCATTTTTGTTGATATGTGTACAGTGCTCAGCATATATGAGCACACGCCCCACAATTCTTTCATTTAAATTTATATTTTCTAAAGGATGTTTTACAATATTATATTTGTGCATATACATTAGTTTAGTCAGTACTGAAGCCAAATCTGGAGCTAATCTAACAAAATAACTTACAACAATGGTTCAAAAATTAGTAGCCCAAATTTATATGTTAGGGGAAAATATTAAATACAATTTTCAAAAATAGCAAAAATCAAGAGAAACAAAAAATATGTAAAATTTTGTTGAAATGTAGTTTGTAATTTTTTTTTTCAATATTTTGCATGAATTTAAACGTATTATCTTTCCATTTCTAAAGATGTTCTGTGACTAAAATATTTTTAAATAAATATGTCTGTTTAATAAATCTGTTCTGTTCAAACGCACCAATATATATTACCCATATTCACTGAGAAATGGATATAAATATTCATTTTCAAAATGGGGTGTACTCATATATCTGCTGAGCACTGTAAATGCAATCGTTTTGAAAACGTTGTGAAGTCGTGAAACGTTTTCAAAATGCAAGGGACACAACTAAAGATATTTCAACCAAAAACATTGTCAGAAAATTCCCAGTGACTTCAATGACTCAACTGTAATCATTTGACGCTCCAAGAACAAATCTGCAAATTTTCAGATTCATTCATTTTCCTAAGGTTTATTAGTCCCTTTTTTATCAGGGTTCACCACAACGGAATGAACCGGCAACTATTCCAGCATATGTTTTACACAGTAGATGTCCTTCCAGCTGCAACCTAGTACTAGCAGACACCCTTATACTCTCCACTGTGCCACCTCACATCAGATTATAATGCATATTTACTATGGTTGCATGCTGCACTGTTGACTCTAATGGCAATAAGTCATAATGCCAATAGTAAACGCACATCGTGACCTCTTAAATAGAGAAGACAACGGCAAACAAAGTCTTTTTTGTGCACAAAAGTGTTCTTGGAGCTTCGTATGATTACAGTTGAACCACTGAAGTTGCATGATATATTTTAACAAACTTTTCTGTTTATTTTCTGCACTCAGAACAAGTCAGAACAATTGTCCTGTATGAAGGATAAGAGAGCTCTAGGATTACATCTAATATTTTACAAATATTTGACAATAGAATTTTTTATTTATGGCTGAACTAACCCTTTAAATAGTGTTCTCAATCTTCTGCATTTTAAAACCGACATGCTTAGCTGGTGAGGTTACATATCTCTCCCTCACGACCTGTGTTTGTAGTCCCTGAGCTCTGTAAAGCTCATCGGAAGTGCTGTGAGATCCGCGTCGAGACCTGAGTTAGAGTTTAATTGGTGTGAGAGAGACTCAAAGGGTCTGAATAATAGATATCAAACCTGTGGAGACACTCAAGAAAAAAAAAGCACAGATGTTCCTGAGCTGCGCAGTGGAGGTTTCCAAATATTATAAATGCAAACAGGTCAGAGAAGAAGGTGTTTTTCCTCCAAAAAGGTATGGTTGGATGGATGGAGGCTGTCACAAACTGGTTTGTAGTTTTGTTGAATGTGTTTTAATGAGCTCCATAAATCCAGTATCTTTCTCAGGCATTAGTCAACATGTGTCTGAGTTTCGGGAGTTTTAGGGAAGGGTAAAAAGATGCTTCTCAAGGCTTTTATGGTTATCCAGGGCTCAAAACTTTATCTGCAGGCACATATGTTTAAAGATCAGATGTTGATCTTAGTGGCAACAAAGCAAACATGTCTTTTTTTGTGCTTCAAATTTTTCATTTTAATGAAAATTGTGACTGTTGTTACATAAAGTTTGAATATATTAATGCATTTTGAGTGTTTTGTAATATATGCTAAATAATGGAAAGATAATTTGAGAGATATCTTTCAAAAATAAAAAAAAATTAACCACCATTTAACATGTAACTACCTTTAGCATTTCACCTTTTATAATAAAAAAGGCAAAGTACATATAAACATCCCTGACGAGCCCCCACAATCTATAAAAATACAATTATTAACTTACTAAACAAGTAAATTTGAATGATAATTATTAATAATAAGGCTTAATTTAAAGTTAATGACAATAAAAACTGTTATAACAAGCTATAAAAGTTCAAAGGTAGCGATGTCTATCAAAATACAACTGTGCATTTGTGAACAAATTACAAATACCAAAACATTCAGGACTAATTAGGAATACTTATCACATTTGAATGGGTAATGCTGGGTGAAATCTAAACAAATCTGCATGCATAATGTGGGAGACGTCTCGGGCAAAAAAGGTTACACACTCACCACTGATTTCTTCTCAGTTCATTTCTTGATTTGTTAAGTTATTTAAAAAGACAAACAACAGATCCATGCATCTGAAATCTCTGCATCATCAGGCGTAAAAGTTGGCTAATTGGGATAAACAAACAAAAAGAAAACAAATAACTGAACTCATATTTCCTATTAGCATATAGCAAGCCAAAACAATTATACATATGAATCTGATTGACTATAATATGAAATTATAATATAAAAAAAACATGCTCAAATTATGTTGGGATGTTGTTTCATGTCATAAATTTACTTTTCTTCATAAAAGCATACATACAACAAAATATCGTACTATTTTTGTGTGTATTAATACAGATTGTGGGGGCTCGTCCGGGATGTAATTTTACTTTACATCTGTAAAAACAGTTAAATCAAATATTCATCATCAAAGTTTTTATTTTTATTTGAAAGTGTATTTGGGCCTTTTAGCATATATTTTATTGTCTCACACCTCTTTAAGAACATGTAGAATGGCATTCAGAATAAGTCAGTCTTGTGAAATGCTTGCGTTTAGCTGGCTAAGATAGTCAGCATCAGCAGAGATGTTAGTATTCCTCACACATGTTTCCCTCTGCATATTTAATACAGAACCTCTTTTCACCCAGCGGCTTCACAGGAACATCTTACCTCGCTGTTGAATGCCGTCAGTCACGTCTTGTCGCCTGTACTGCTGAAAGCTTTAACGCAACACTGCTGACCCCTCTGAATATTCAATCTTAAGAGACTGGATCTGCGCGTCCTCATGTTGTTTGAAATCATTTTTCTTTCCCTGTGGAACACAAGAGATGCTATTTAGCAATATTGAGTTAAATGTAAGACTTATGTTACATGTCAGATTTGATTTCTTTGTGATAGATTTGTTTTCTTGTTGTGGTACTTTTATTGTTGATGTAGACTGTGTTGAGTAAGTTTCAAAATCTATATGTTTGAGATAACTATTACTTCAACATTTACAACAGCAGTTTTGTAAAATAATCAACATAGGCTCATTCTGAAAACGTAGCCCTATATACTGTACATTTCTGGAGATCGCAAATTGTGTAGCCAGAGGAACGTGTGGCTGCATTTCGTATTTAAAACGAACACTACAAAGTGGTATTATGTCATTCTTTTTTGTGCTAGCAGCTCACCACTTATCTCTGTATGGACGGCTTTCCCGCTGTTACCAGTTTGTCCAGTTAGCTTGCCATGTACTTTGGCGGACATGAGATGCAGAGAGAAGTTGACCACCACAACAGGGTTCGAATCCAGCGAAGAACGTTTCAGAAAGCAGTTAAGACAAAAACAAATGCCAAAAAATATTTATATATATTGGTCTACGTTTTCAGAATGAGCCTGGGTTGAGCATATTACGTTTTATAAGATTTAAAAAAAAAGATTTAAAAAAAAAGATGGACTGTTTTAAAAATAATCTCATTCTTAAAATAAGAGAATAGTAGCAATTTGAAAATTGTGAAAATTATGATAATAAACTAATACAAACGCAGCATAACAAAATGAAAGTAAACAACGATACAACAAAACAGAAACTATTAAACAAAATTAAACAAAGTAAAACTAAAATGTACAACACTATATGACATAATAAAAATGAACAAAAACATCTGAACAATAAAACAACAAAAACAGCATGATAAAAGTAATAAAAAAATAGCAAAAATCAAAACTACGAAACAACAGTAAAACTAACCAAAACTAAAACAAACAAACAAAAAGCTTAATACAACAACACTGCACAAATAAGCTAAAGACTACAGTGCAAAAAACAGCACGCTGAACATTTATACAATGAAAAGCAGACTAAAATTAAACAATAAAATAACTCAAATTACTAAAACAAAAAATAAAATAAACAAAAAATAAAAAAGCTACAATACAACAAAGTACAATAAATACATAAACCAAACTAAATGGTAAAACAAAACAACACAGCACAAAGAAAGTAAATAAAGGTAACTCAACTACAAACTACAAAAAACAGCACATTAAACGAATCTATAACTAAACAAAAACTACATTACAACAGAACAACATTGAACAATGAAGCTATACAAATGGCAATCAAACAGTAAAAACAAAACACAATTTATCCAAACAGTAAAACAGCTCAATGAATGCAAAAACAAACACAAAGGACAACAAAGCAAGACACAATTAAACCTAAATGAAACAACAAAAAAGTACAACAAAACAACATTGCAGAGTGAAATTAAATAAACAACTGAAGTACAACATATCATTCATTCATTCATTTTCTTGTCGGCTTTGTCCCTTGCGGGGTCGCCACAGCGGAATGAACCGCCAACTTATCCAGCACGATTTTACGCAGCGGATGCCCTTCCAGCCGCAACCCATCTCTGGGAACTTCCACACACACATTCACACTCATACACTATGGACAATTTAGCTTACCCAATTCACCTGTACTGCATGTCTTTGGACTGTGGGGGAAACCGGAGCACCCGGAGGAAACCCACGCGAACCCAGGGAGAACATGCAAACTCCACACAGAAACGCCAACTGACCCAGCCCAGCCGAGGTTCGAACCTGCGACCCAGCGACATTCTTGCTGTGAGGCAACAGCACTACCTACTGTGCCACTGGGTTGCCCACAACATATCAAAGAAACTAAAAAAAACAAACCACTATGACAACACAGATCAATAAAACTAAACAAAATGAACATGGTGAAAACAAAATAAATAAAAAAAGAACAATAAGCAGTTTTTAAAATCTTGCAGGTGATTAAACAGTCATGTAATGTGTAATATTAATGTACTAAAAAGATTTACATTGGGATACATTGAGAGTGAACCTCTAATTCTCAAAGTCCTTCCTCAGAGGTAAATACATTTCAAGCTCCAAAAGTGAAATACGTTGTGAATGCAATTTAATGTTGACTTTAAATGCATCCACCACCACCTTACGCAAGTATTTTATTTTTGTTGTCATTTTCTTTTCATTTATTTTTTTCTCCCCGCACCCCCCTTTCTCATTTTCTGTGCAGTAAGCATTTCAGCACCAAGAATTTGGAGGAGAATTTAAGCTGAACACCAGCATCATAAATCACGGTTTGTCTACGCCCCGGCATATATGTATCCCTCAGAAACCTTTATGGCTCCTCTGTAAAACAGTTGTTTGCCCCGCGTGCGATGGTTGCAATAACTCCTAACCTGCGTGACCATATATCTTCATGGGCTCTCATTAAAGTGCTTGCTCTTTCCGGAGCACTCATCTCTATAGCGCTTCTCTCTCACAAATTTAATTGCTAGAGCCTATAAGTTCTTCTCTTCTGGGTGCTGGCCCATATTTTTTTTTCTCACCCCCCTTATGATATGTCGTGCATAACTGTATGGCCAGTAATGAATATGCTTTCAAGCAAGACATGCATTTTTGTATTGTAAAAATAAGGGGTACACTGAAGAGAAAGAGAAAACATAAGGCAACAGTTTGCATGGCTTACAGTGAGTTACTGTTTTTAATTAAATATTATGACTGAAGTTGAAATATAAAGTGACATAAAGTTTAAAGTCCAAACAAACAGATTAAACAACAGCAAAGCTAAATAAAACAAAACCGGCAAAACAAACTAACAAAAAAGCTAAACTAAGGTTTTTGTTTTTTGTTTTTAAAAGACCTCTAATAGCCATCCAAACATGAACATCCAATAGATGTTTAACAATAATTCAAAAATAGTCTATAATAGACAAGAATGAAAGACTTCACATCTCTTTATTCCATGACCAGTGTTTGAGGTAACGCATTACAAGTAATATGAGTTATGTAATAATATTAATTTTCTTAGTAACGAGTTAAGTAATGCATTACTTAAAAAAAAAGTGATAATATTTGAGCTACATTTGAGTTAAATTAATTAGCTTTTAAAAAATAAATTGCTGAATTGAAATTAAAGCAGGCGACGCGGTGGCGCAGTAGGTAGTGATGTCGCCTCACAGCAAGAAGGTCGCTGGTTTGAGCCTCGGCTGGGTCAGTTGCCGTTTCTGTGTGGAGTTTGCATGTTCTCCCTGCGTTCGCATGGGTTTCCTCCGAGTGCTCCGGATTCCCCCACAGTCCAAAGACATGCGGTACAGGAGCATTGGGTAGGCTAAATTGTCCGTAGTGTATGAATGTGAATGAGTGTGTATGGACGTTTCCCAGAGATGGGTTGCAATTGGAAGGGCACCCGCTGCGTAAAACATGTGCTGGATAAGTTGGCGGTTCATTGCGCTGTGGCGACCCCAGATTAATAAAGGGACTAAACTTTTGCGTTTAAATAATTAGCTTTTAAAAATAAATTGCTGAATTAAAATGAAAGCAGTCACAATGAATCATGCAGTCAATGGGGAATGTGTTCATTATTTTGCACGCATTTAAGAAAAGGAAATGGAGAGTGATTTTACTTAAGACAAATAGTACTTAAGTAGCAAACACATTTCTTTCAATAAACTTTCAATAATCTGTATATATGGCATGTATAATTCAAATTAACTCAAAAGTAACGTAACGTGTTACCTTACGTTTGTGGGAGTAACTCAATATTGTAATGCATTACTTTCAAAAGTTTTTTTCCCTAACCCGGTACATGACTAGTCTATTTTTTAGACTATTGATAGACACATATTATGTTTTCACAGAGCACCCAATTAAGCATTGTTTTAGACAAGAAGACAAAATTCCTTGTTGAAAGCACCTCACAATGACACTATACAATACAAAACAAGCCAACAAACCAAACAAAACAAGCTAATCAAAACAACAACAGCACTCAAAAAGTGATGATTGTTATTTGTTCAAACTACTTGTTTAAAATGGACTGAAACAGCACAATTCTTGAGTTTTTGGGGGTACAACTTAATTTTTTTATGTTCAATCCACTTAAATTTGTACAACTTAATAAGTTAAAGGTGCAGCAGGTGATCTGCCAAAATGCTAACCGGTTAGCATAATATCTTTGAAACAAAGTCCCTTCTCTGCCGTCCAAAGCCACGCCTCCTGAAAACATGAACGCGCACACCGCGACATGACAGCAGACAACCCACTAGTTCATGTCATTCACCAGTTAGAAATGTAGTTAGTGGCTGGCCGGCGGGGTGCAGGAATTACACTTATTACTAAGCAATACTTACATGCTATTTCAGACCGAATATTCAGAGTAGCATGGAAAACAATATAGGGAGCGTGTCACAGGCTGTCATTGTTCAAAAAGGAACCAATGGGAATATAAAACCAACTTCACCTCAGTAAAGCAGGATATGTGGAATAGCACTATTTACTGATGTTTTGTTGTTAAAGGGCACCTATGGTGAAAAATCTACTTTTCAAGCTGTTTAGACAGGCATATGTGTAGGTATAGTGTATATACCGTCATATTGCGGTGATATAAACACACCCAGTCCTTTTTTTTCAATTTAACAACATAAAAACGGTGGACCAATTGGAGCGGTTTTGAGACCGACCGCAACTTGACGTAGGAGTGCGGTCACCCCGCCCACTGAATTGACTGACAGCTGCGTATTAACATGTCTCCATAGTAATGTGTATAATCATACCAACCAGAGGACGTGCACAAACTAAGCAACTAAATAAAAGTCTGTTCAGTTCGCTAGGATCACCAATCATTATCAAATATGATCAAGAGTGAGTTTTACAAGTTTAAAATATTTTAAAATAGTGCATGTTAATGAATTACAACGATTTACTTCATCTTTACTTCATCAACACAGCCGCGTGTCAGAACAATTATAAAAGACGCTTCAATCCCGGTTTGTGGACATTCAATCATGTTTATTTTTTACATTAACATAACAGATATCCATACAGCAGTGGATATTAACGTGTATCCTGTCACATTTGCATGCAAAAACAGTGCAAAGCTAAACGCGCGCTGTGTTTGTGTGCGCTATGTGTGTGTGTATTTGTGTGTGCGTGAACTTTGTAACGGCATTGTGTGTGACTCATCCTTGCAACTCCACAGCATGCATCAAATACTTATTGGTTCTTACTGTAATTTTTCTCACAAACTTACGTGAGATCTTATTCCTTCTTGTTTGTCTGTTGTCTGACGCAGCCGAGGTAGCTGCTGACAGGCACGTGGAAACGGTGGGCATGAAGGACTAGCCTTAAAGGCGCAGGTACACAAAAACCGCTAGCTGATACTAAATGCTACAAATGAGTAACTTATGAAAGGTATATTAAAAAATCTGATGGATGTTTTGAGATGAAACTTTACAGACACATTCTGGAGACACAAAAGACTTATATTAAATCGGGAAAAAGTGGTAACCTAGGTCCCCTTTAAACTAAAAAAAAATCAACATTTTCGATGCTGTAAAAAGTCCCTTGAAATTGAAAATAGTCACATCAATCTTTCGCCAGGAGATTTCAGTGGCTGAACAACACTTCTGTGCATATAACCCATTCGTGAAACAACACAACCTACATAAGCTTTGCGTGACTGAAATAGTTTTAAAACATAACAATACCTGTCTAAAAGAAATACTTCAGCCATGGTGTCATCCTTCCTCCAGCGTGCAAAAGTAACTCCAATATTGATTTGGGATCTTCAAAATTTTTGATTCAGCATTTGATTTTACCGCGACTGTGATTGTCTCTCGTGTACATGAACGTGAGGCGCACATGCAGGCATGCACGCGCAAATGGCGGATCTTCGTGAACAGAGAGGCACCGTTGTACAAATTTACATTTGTTGACAGACAGTTTGGGCTACTAATAAGAATTATGGGAGATGTCGGCCCGACAATATTTAATTGGATGAACATTTTTTTTAGTTTTATGACTTACTGTAATCATTAATATTGGAATGTGAAGAAAACCAGCACAACAAAAAATGTTTCTGAAGACAATCACCTACTGCACCTTCATTTCTTCATGTTTTCCCGACACAAATCGATTGTGTGGAATCTAGCATTTTTTTGCAGTACGCATAATAAACACTAAAAAAATAATGAAAATAACTACTAACCAAAAAAGAGACTAAAATAATTGATAAACAAAAGCAATATAAAAAACACATAATTTAAACAAACAACAAATCAAAATAAAAGACCAGCACAGCATAGCAAAACTAAACAAAAACAAAGTTTTGCTGACTACTGCCTTGTTTGCATTGCTTAAAACAAAACAAACAATAAAATCAAAATGTAAATGTCATGGAGTACAAAAAACTGTACGTCTGGTAGAAGAAAGGATGCGTATTCAATCCCAGATAGATGAATTAAATAGCAGTATCAGTTCAGTCAATCGATTTTAATAAATACTATAATGTTCATATCATTATTATACCTATCACCGCCTGTGATAATAATTTATATGCAATGCAGTCGGCATGTTTATTTAATAAGACCTGTAATCAATATGTCAAATATTTAATGACTATTTACGTCTCCACTGTAAGCTCTCAAGCAAATTATAATGAACAAACGCAAATGGCCTGAGGATTAAAGCTAGTCCTTTGAAATTTACTGAACTAATTTATTCGCATTAGCATATTGTCGAATCCTTTCTTAATGGTACATTTGCTCGGAAATATCCTTAATAAAATTTCAAGCCTGTTACTGGTCTGATAAGCGGAGAAAAGGTAATTTGCACACCTATTGTTTAATTCTCTGTAAAGAGTCTCATAATTAACCCACGCTGATATTTCATAATACATGTATTACATGCTAATATTAATTAAAGTCACTATAGTTTGGATATGACGCAACCTTTCTAATTTATGTAATGCAAAATGTATGGTATTTTACGCATTATTTTGATTTTAAAATTATTTGTTGATGCTTGCTAATGAGTCTTATAAAAAACACTGATGTTTTATTACACAAGTATTACATGCAAATCTTGAACAGCAAACCTTCAAAAACCTTCTGGAATCCATACTAGAAAACATGCTAACAACATGCTAATTCATGCTGGAATCATTCTAACAACATGCTAATCCATGCTAGAATCATGGTAACTACATTCTAATCCATGCTAGAATCATGCTAACAACATGCTAATTCAAACTGAAAACGAGCTAGCAGACATACAACGTCATAAGATGTTAATATTAGGTTAGATTCAGGTCACCAGCGTCTAAGGACAATGCTATTTTGACGTCCAATAACGACGTGAAATAACGATATTTTGTTGATTTTAGGTTGTGTGGGTAAGTCACCAAAATCCAACGTTGAGCCAACATCTTAAACCAACGTCATATTGATTTAATTCAATTCACCTTTATTTGTATAGCGCTTTTACAATGTAGATTGTGTCAAAGCAGCTTCACATAGAACATTATAGTGAATTGAAACAGTGTCAGTTCAGTTTTCAGTGTTTAGGTTAAGTTCAGTTTAGCTCAGTTCAGTGTGGTTTAATAATCACTACTGAGAGTCCAAACACTGAGGAGCAATTCCATCAATGCGCAGCTCTACAGATCCCGAACCATGCAAGCCAGTGGCGACAGTGGTGAGGAAAAAAACTTCACCAATTGGCGAAAGTGAAGAATTGAAAAAACCTCGAGAGAAACCAGGCTCAGTTGGGCATGACCATTTCTCCTATGGCCAAACGTCTTGTGCAGAGCTGCAGTCTAGGCGCCGGAGGCTGGACCTCAGCAAAGACTAGTCTGTCCCTGGAGCGTCACAGGAATCAGTCTCATGCTCTCCACTCTTCCATGACCACCACAGCAGTTGCTCAGGATACGGCCTGGTCCAGGGTTATGAAAACCTTGGGATCATCTTGTCGCTGGTCTTGGATAGCATCAGTGGGGCTGCATAGTCTGAGGGCCTCTTGATGAGTACCCCCAGGTGAAAATAGAATAATTAGCGTAGCTGCTGTTCATAGTGTATATAAACGAGATGCAAAAAACCTGCGTGGAGCACACTCATGCGTCATACCGCTAAGTGATGCACTGAGTGTATGCTTTGCTAAAAAGATAGTTTTTTAATCTAGTTTTGAATTGCTAAAGTGTGTCTGAGCCTCTGACATTATCAGGAAGGCTATTTCAGAGTTTAGGGGCCATAAATGAGAAGGCGCAACCCCCTTTACTCGACTTTTGCTATTCTAGGTACTACCAGAAGCCCTGAGTTTTGAGATCTTAAAGAGCGGGTTGGATTGTAGCGAGACAGAAGGTTGGTTAGATAAACAGGATCTAGATGATTTAAAGCTTTATAAGTAAGAAGCAATATTTTATATTTTATACGAAACTTAACAGGCAGCCAGTGTAAGGAGGATAAAATTGGGGTGATATGATCATATTTTCTAGACCTGGTAAGAACTCTGGCAACTGCATTTTGCACTAGTTGAAGTTTGTTAATAGAGGATGCTGGGCAACCAGCAAACAGAGCATTACAGTAATCCAGCCTAGAAGTCATAAAAGCATGAACTACCTTTCTGCATTTGATATGGATAGCATACTTTGTAACTTCACAATATTTCTCAGATGAAAGAAGGCAGTTTTTGTGACATGGGATATATGATTTTCAAAAGTTAAATTGCTGTCTAATATGACACCCAGATCTTTTATAGTAGAGCTAACGCTAACTTTGTATCCCTCAAGTTGGAGGTCGAGTTGTTGAAACTGCTGTGTACAGGATTTAGGCCCAATAAGTAATAATTCTGTTTTGTCTGAGTTTAAGAGAAGAACATTGTTTGTCATCCAGTCTTTAACATCTTTAATACACTCAGTTAGCTTAGACAGTTCAGACATCTCATCCGGTTTAGTTGAAATATATAATTGAGTATCATCTGCATAGCAGTGAAAGCTGATCCCATGTCTTTTAATAACGTCTCCCAGGGGTAGCATGTATATTGTAAACAGCAAAGGGCCTAAAACTGATCCTTGAGGCACCCCGTACTTTACTGGCCTGACTTGTGAGAGCTGTCCATTAATATTCACAAACTGGAACTTGATATTTATTCGTCAAGTATGGCAACCAAAATCCAACGTCTTATCGACGTCATATTGTTAACATCCACACAACGTCAAGCTGTAACACCATTAGACGTTGATATTTCATTTATATAATTACAATCAAAATGCAATGTCCCCTGTGTTGGGGTATAACTTCAATCTGACATCATGTTTTTATATATATATATATATATATATATATATATATATATATATATATATATATATATATATATATATATAGCAATTTTAAAAAATGTTTTTTATTTCTGTTTTTAACTTTAAGTATTACTATCATTATAACTGAAGTAAACAATAAATGAATGTTCCTACAAAAGTGTATAATAAAAAAGTGCAAAAAATACATGACGTAAATGACATTTTGAACTTTGAATTTAAATTCAAAGTGGTTAAAAAATTTAATTACTGTATTCATATTTTAATTAAGCATGAAATATTACTGTATTACTATTATTAAAATGGAGAGATAATAGATAAATGTGGAAAAGTGCAGTCTTCCTCTTGGAGATTCTGTGTGTGTAAGGTAATAACACCCGCAGGTAAGACGATCCATTTTGACGAATGAAAATAAGACTTCGAAACTTATCAAAGTCTCCGACTCTATCAGCACCAAATTACGTTTTCAGCCAGCTGAAATGACCAGCTTATTAAAACCCGTCCAAAGTAATGGCATTTAAATAAATAAACTAAAAGAACAGAGAGCCGCTGTTAGCGTGTAATTGGACACATCCCCTCTGGCCAGCAGAGCAGTGAAACTCTGGCTCCGTGAAAGTGGAAAACTCAGGATCCAAATGGAGAGTTTTGCGATTAGAGGCTTCTGACAAATTGCAATCGTCAATTGATTGCACTTCTAAATGGGGCTCTTGTAGATTTGCCAACAATGAAAGGGCTCTGCGTTTGCACTTATGCTTGTGTTCAGTTTGTGTGAGTGCTAATTTTTCCTGTGGCAAGAGTGTACATTCTAAAAAAGAAAAAAGGCTTAATATTAAACACATTCTTTTCATGTTCACAAAAATGTACAATTGGATATCATGGCTGTGCTGTGCTGAAAAAAAAAGGCATATACACTTTCCACAAGGATTTCTAGTAATAACTTCACAAACAAATATAAAGGAATGACAAATTAAAAGTAAAATATTTGAAGCGGAAAAATTAATTAGCATTTTCTTGTAAACATACAGTAAGTTTGGCTAATTGTTTTGTTCCTTTTTAAAATGCCTTCTCTCCAGTAACATGCTAATTTTAGTAACAATTAGCATTGTAGCACAACCATATCACACTGTGATGTCCACATGGAAAATAAATACTAGTAGTTTATAGTAAATACTACAGTGTTTTTTTTAATTCTACTGTAGAAAAATACTTGAATTAATCTGTTGTGGTGATTATAGTTGCTATGGTAACACAACAACTATATTAACTAGATGTAAATAAATTACTCAATATTGTAGTTTTCTACAGTTAAATTGTGTTATTATATATTGTAGTAAAATACAACAGTATAATACAAGTGTTCTGTAGCATTCATTTAAAAAAGTTCTGAAAATGCAGTAGCCTATATAGTACACGTTACTATAGTATGGTTCAAAATCACTTGTGTTTATTATAAAATACTACAGTATTTTTCATGTGGGTGCACACACAATTTTAAAACAACCCTCTCTTTTACAAAGCTCATGTTGCTAACATAAATAGACTGAGGCTGCGTCCGAAACCGCCTACTATTCAGTAGGTACTGCATTTGAATTTAAACGTACTACTCGGCCGTTGGAAAAGTACGTTCTATACAGTATGAATGTGAGCAGTATGAATGGAATTCGGACATACTACATCCGCCATTTTGTCATGGTCACGTGACCTATCTGCGTCAGTTGCGTCGCTTCACGTCCATTCATAAATTCTCTCGCGGGGCATCATGGGATAGCGCAGCGTCCATGGGATGCGCACTTCAGAATCTCGCCGGAAGTAGTAAGTCATCCGGGTACTTCTCGCATACTGATTTTCGAATTCTAAGAATTCGGACGTACTACTCGGCTCGCATACTGATTTAAGCGTACTGTATAGTATGGAAGTATGCGGTTTCGGACGCAGCCTGACTGCTGTTGAACTAGCTTAACATGCTAAACCCTGGTTTCACATAGCCCAAAATGTGTACTCCCTGCTGAAAAAAACAGGTTAAACCAGCCTAAGCTGGTTGGCTGGTTTTAGCTGGTCGGCCAGCCTGGTTTTAGAGGGGTTTTGGCCATTTTCAGGCTGGTCTTAGCTGGTCAGGCTGGAAAATGACCAGCTTAAACCAGCTTAAACCAGCTTGACCAGCCTGGTTTAAGATGGACATAGCTGGTTTTGGCTGGTCAATCTGTTTTAAGCAAAAGAAACACACAGTGTACTTTAGAAATAGCAAATTAGCACGTTAACATGCTATTCTGAACAGAGCCTGCGTGATTTCTCACTCTCTCTTCCTCTCGTTTATCCTTGTTAATTCCTCATTTGTATTCAAATGAGACTAAATGTACAGAGAGGCTAAAAGTTCACCGTTCATGGCCTCGTTAACAGCACCTTCCACTTTCTGTGGGGGCATGACTGAAAAAAAACTGTTGAAATTATGAAGAATCTTCTCTGCCAGTTTCTCTCCCAGTGCCTTCACAATGTGCAGATTTCCAATTAGGAACATTTTTCATATGACACAGTCAACAGGGTGTATAACGTCCCTCTTAAATAATGTAAAATCGCTTGAGGGCAAGTCAAAATGTCCATTCTATATATTCAAACAACTCCAACTTGCTGTGATACATATCTCCTTCTTGGAGAAAATGCACAGTTGGCCTCCATCAATCTACAAACATGGATCCCCTGCAGCAAGACATCAGGAAAATAATCTTACGGTACGACCAAAATCATACGTCAAGTTGACTAGTATGTACAGTATACAATATTATATTTAAAATAAGAAATGAAGTCAATGAAGAAAAGGAGTCCTATTGCAACACATCAAGTTACAAGAAATAACAATCACAATTATCGGTATATTGCTAACATGATTTCTAACATGTGTAGCAGATGGCTAGCATAGCTGCTAACATTCATTCATTCATTTGCTTTTTCAGCTTAGTCCCTTTATTAATCTGGGGTCACCACAGCGGAATGAACCGCCAACTTATCCAGCATATATTTTACACAGCGGATGCCCTTCCAGCCGCAACCCATTACTGGGAAACACCCATACACTCTCATTCACACACATACACTACGGACAATTTTAGCTTACCCAATTCACCTATAGCAAATGTCTTTGGATTTGTGGGGGAAACCGGAGCACCCGGGGACAACATGCAAACTCCACACAGAAATGCCAACTGACCCAGCCGGGGCTCGAACCAGCGACCTATTGCTGTTGTTACCAATGTATAAGACATTGTTACCAAAAAAAAAATGTTAGTAACATGTTTTAACATGCTATCAAGAAATAGCATTGTGCTAAGCTGCTTAACATTATGCTGTTAACACATTTGTAATATCAATTATAATTTTGCTAGCATGATTTAACACATTGCTTGCATATTAAACATAGTAACATCAATTAACATGTTTGCTATCTTTTGATCACGTTTAACACATTGGTTGCAAAAATGTATGTGTTACCACGTTTCAACACTATGTTGATGAACTAGCATGTTGCTAACATGTTTAACATTGGTAAAGAGCCCCTATTATGGGTTTTTGAAAATGACCTTCCATGTAGTGTGTAACACAGCTCTAAGCGAAGTGAAATATCCAGCTAAAGCTTAAATCTGAAAGTGAACAGTTTTTAAAACTATCGATTCATCTAAAAAAAAAAAAAAAAAGAGTCGACTCATAGTGATTGGAATGAATCGTCTTGATAACGAGTCTTTAGCCATTTCGGAGTGACGTGGATACGAAACATAAGACCCACCCAATTGTTACGGCGCAAACCCAAGAAAATTTAAACCTGCGGCCCTGCCCACTAACACAGCAGCAAAGACAAACAGATCCTGAAGTCATGAGTAGGGCCAGACGGAATCTGTGGAAGTTTTTGGCAATTTCTGCGGAGAATTTTGGTAAAAATCTGTGGATTTCTGCAGAATTGTTTTGGAAGTCTCATAACTAAAAACTTAATATGTGAAATATGTTTAATTTAAAAACTGAATAAATTCAGGTTTACACATATTTACTCAAGTAAATAAACAGAATTAATGATGGGCTAAAAATCTGCGCAATTCTGCGCCCGCAGATTTCGTGTGGGCCTAGTCATGAGTCATGAAGACGCTTTGCTTACCTGAATATTATTGGAAGTGTGACGGAAAGAAGTGCTCCAGCAATCTACACACTTACAATAAACTTTCAGTACACAGCTCATAGATTAGTTTCTTCCTCCATTTTGTTACACTAAATTATGTGACCATCATATTCTGTGACCCTTGGCGCTGTTCTCACTGTTTGGCTTGAACTTGCTCCCAAGACACGCAAACAGTGTACATAATGTCACGTGATTGACAGCGCACATTGGGCACTCAAGGGCACTAAGCTGTTTGCATTTAAAGAACATTAAATTTTTCTGTGTGAAATACAAGGGATTTTATAGATACTATTGAACAGTTCATTCCAGTGCATTCATGTGAGAGTATGTATGCTGTTTGCAGGTCCAATCCGCCTGTGGGAGCGAGTTCAAGCCAAACAGTGAGAACAGTGCCTACTAGGGTCACAGAATACGATGGTCACAGAATGTGGTGTAACACGTGCAAACAGTTTATTAGGTACAAGTCAAACAAAGGCAGGCTGCTGCACGCTGGGCTTCGGACTGGTGCACAGCACTGGAAAGGCTATGGGAGTCCGCAAAGATAGCTTGTCAGAGGACAGAGAAGGAGCGCTGGTAAGCGCTACAACCCCCCAGCTGGGGATGTGATCGTTGGGCAAAGCAGAGTACAGGTAAGCCCTGAGAACATATAACACTTTATGCAAGAGGTGCCACAGCAATGGTTGCAAATAGAAATGATCTACAGCTGAGAAGGGAGAAAAGCTCCAAAATGAAAGATCATTAATGAAATCAGACCTGGCCCATGACACATTTCATAAGGGTAAGTAAATAGCTGCCTCCTTGTTTCCTCTAGCTTGTAAAGTATGTATTTAATTGTGTTGTTACTTGTAACCACTTGCACTGTATCAGGTTAACTCTATATTCCCATATCGCGTCTAATGCCACGTTGAAAACGCGACGCGTGGTGCTTTGTTTACGGATTTAAATGGGTTTGTGGTGTTTTACTGCACTGCTTTCGAGGGTGGGGTGTCTGAATAACACTGTTGAGAACCGGGTACTGTTTACTGTGGTGTTAGTAAGTTTACTATGAAGCGTTTCGGGCGTCCGCCTGCGATCGAATCCTATACCAATGTTGGCAGCCTGGTGGCTTAATAAACCGCGCTGGGCATTTTACTATCTCGCGCTGAACGCTGTCGACCAATCGCAACAGGCTGTCATTGGTCCAATCAGCGCAGATTAGCTTCGTGCTAAGGAGGGTTTTGGGAACAAATGAATCGCTGAACAATTCATATGGGAGTCGCTGGGATAATTAGGTAAAAATAAATGCAAATTATAGGACCATGAAAGTGTTTTTTGACCTTGCATGCATATCAGTATGTTGTTGGAAACCCATAAAACCGAAATATGACCCTTTTTAATGTATAATAGGAGCTCTTTAACATGATTTGCCATGTTGCCATTCTTCTAATGTGTGGCAGATAGCTAGCATAAAACATATTTCTAGCATGCTTCACATTAATATGAATTAGCGTGCTGATAACAAAATGGTAACATTAATTACCATGTTGCTAGCATGATTTTTCCTTGTGGAAAACCGTATGCTGGTTAGGTAGGCATGATGCTGGTTTACCACATATTATCATACATTACCAGCATATGGTGTTTTTTTTGTAGGGCTAACACAGTGGTAAAATTAGTTACCAAGTTGCTAGCATGTTTAAATATAAATGTTACGTTGGTAACATCAATTAACCTCATGCTAGCATGATTTAACATACTGTTAGCATGTTTAACACATTGGTAACAAAATGTAATGTTGTTAACATGTTATATCATGTTCCTAGCATGGATAAGCATGCTTGTTTATATGGTCAACATTAAATTATATGTTGCTAGCATGTCTTTACTTGCAAGATAACCACATTGTCATTCTGAAAGCTATACTATTGCAGTTATGAAAAAAATCTAGCAAAACTTCTAGGAATGGTATACATATAACACAACATAACACAACAGGTTAACATGTCAAACCATCACATTGTGCATACTGTATCATTCATCTTGGCAGCAGCTTCACTGAACTGGTCAAACCCCAAAGATTGTTCAGCAGAACTGATCATTACCTACAAGAATACAAAACCCATCACATCACCCATCACAGCCGCAATATTGACCACCTGCTCCAAAACTGCCTTAATAGTCCTATACCATACAACTGTCTTTAACGGAAATCAATACGCTAGCAGACCAGTCTGTTTACAGCATATGCCCCAGTCGCAATCATTACTGTGGCATCCGAGAGCCCGCTTAGTGAAGTAGAAGAAGAAATAAGCTTGGTAGTGAATGATTCTTCTACATGAACGCAGTCGAGACACTTGATTTTAGCGCTCGGTTTATTCCAGCAGAGCAGTTTGAGCACCTGCGGTGACAGCAGTGAAACTACAGCTGAATGAACTTTGCCTATTAGACATAATGAGGAGAAGTACACGCGCTTCACTGTGAATGAATGCTAATGCACACTGATATCAGCTTGTGCTTAATATGTTTAATTGGTTATGGGGCTCAGTTTGCAAAAGTGCTGTTAAAAATGTGTGATAAATTGTAAACATGTCTTTGGTGCTTAAATAATGGAGATTGTGGACTATTTTAAATCAAATGGTAGGAAATAATGAAATTGTGTAAACTGTTATAAGAACAAATGTCTTAGGAATAGTTTCATTCCTTTTTGATTGAATTTTTTGTTGTTTTAAGTGTTAAAATAACAACACAAAATATACTAGGGATGGGGAGTCGACTTCAAAAGAGTTGATTCTTTCGACTCTCAATAGACCTATTACCGGAATCAACTCCCAGAGTGTTTTCAGATCCTCCAGAATGAAGCAGTTACGTGCTACAGTTATAATGCTCATTCTTTAGCACGATGGACACCAAAGGCGCCCGCTTTGAATGCATGTTCACACGTTTTACACTTTTGCTTTTGAATTTCGTGACCATGAGCACTCTAGGCTATTATAAATAGTGCTGCGGGATGAAGTTTGCTTTTACTTTCAAATTCACCTGTTGCATTTAGATTTCAAAGCATTTGTTTGTATCTGCCTGCGATGTCAGGTTTGCTGTGTTATAAATGAAGTATAGCCTATATATGGATATGTGTGTGAATTTGGAGTGGATCAGATACTATTTGCGGATCGACGTCTAAATTGGCACTGCAGGTAAAACTATGATGTTATATTTAGCTATTGGGTGCTATATTCTCAAGTAAATTTTTATTTAGCCTATGCCTATTTCACAAATAAATAAATAAATAAATAAATAAATAAATAAATAAATAAATCATAATGAAAAAAGTTATGTAGCAAAGATTTATTTATTGTCACAAAATCTGACAATACATGTGGTCGTGGATTTGTTTTGGCCCTTAACGCACTTAATTTCACCTCTAATATTCATTCTTCTGTTTATTTTGTAAACTACAAAAATACATCAGAACATCAAAATTAAGATACATATTATATCAAATGAAATTTGTTTCCAAAAGAGGATTTTTAAATAAAAATATAGCCAAGGCTAAGTGTTCAAAAACAGGTCTGACTCATTCCTTTTCTTCAGGCGTATGCCATCCCATTAACCCTTATTAAATTAAAAAATGAACAAATTGCACAAAACAAACAGTAATATTTAAAAGTAAAGTAATGAGCTATTTAAAAGTACAATTTAAAAAATATATATATTTACAAGAGAGGGCAATATAATATGCTTTAGGCACAGTCATGCTGCTTCTATTTTTTATCTTAGGTTTGTTAATGTATGAATTATTTAAGTTAAACATTTCGTGTAGGGTTTAATATTTAATTGGTCATTAAATCAACTGGAAAATCTAGCTACCTTGCGTGACCGTCCGCTACATCAGATTATTTCATTCATTACTCGGTACTCAGTATTCAAGTATAAAAATATTAATAAGATATTTAGACTGTTATATATGTGTAACACAATGTAATCATTTACATTTGCTAAATGCCAGAATAATGAGAGAATTTATTTTGAGAATTTTGTATTAATTTCTAGACAGTCAACATTTCAAGTACATACATTTCCTTGGTATTTTTTATAGCTTTGCTTTTAAACTGTATAACTTTGGTCAAATGTTTTGGGTATACTTCCACAAACTTCTCACAATAGTTTGCCCATTCCTCCTGATGGAATTGGTGTAACGGAGTCAGATTTGTAGGCTCTCTGCCCACAAAATTTCTATAGGATTGAGCTCAGGACTTTGTGATGGCCACTCCAAAACATTCACTCTGTTGTCCTTAAAGCACATTTTAACTAATTTGGCAGTATGCTTAGGGTCATGGTCTGTTTGGACGACCCATTTGTGGCCAAGTTTTAATTTTCTGGCTGATGTCTTGAGATGTTGCTTCAGTATTTCTACATAATGTTCTTTCTTCATGATGCCATCTATGCTGTGAAGTTGACCAGTCCCTCCTGCAGCAAAACAGCCCCACAACATGATGCTGCTGCCCACATACTTCACAGTTAAGATGGTGTTTCTAGGCTTGTAAGCTTTCCCTTTTGTCCTTCAAATGTAACACTGGTCATTATGGCCAAACAGTTCAATCTTAGTTCCATCAGACCACAGGACATGTCTCCAAAAATTTGTCTTTTTGCCAGTGTAATTTAGCTAATTGTAATCTGGCTTTTTTTGTTGATTTTGGCTTGTATATATATAAATCAAAATATATTTAAACGTTGTTTGGGCTCAATTGGGGTGTTTTTTCTTTGTTAATGAACTGCTAAACATCTTTCCATTAAACATTTCGATAATAAATTGATGTTTTAACTTTCGGTGTCCAAGATTGCAGTGTAAGTTTCTAAGTTATCTAAACTAGACAATTAAAACATGCTGTAAAAGGTGTAGGCTTATAACTAATTTATTTTGACTGCAGATGGTTTAAACTGTTGCTTTTGTTTGAGGAGAACTGCACAATGTAAAGTTGCAATTGACATAGTAGCATTTAAGTGCGATATGATACAGCATGTTCATTCCTTGTGCTTTTTTAAGTGAATGTAAATAGAGTCGATTCTGGAGTTGACTCCAACGACTCCAAAATTAGGAGTCGACTTCCAAAAACCCAGAACCGAACACCCCTAATATATACTTATATTGACCAAAAATATTATGCGAAACTCTGAGAAATCCAATTTTTGAAAATGCTGCTCTGTTTAAAGCATGTTGTGACAAAATTTCTGCATTACAATCATCATCGACAATCAACAAGTCATTATAAATGACTAAATCAAGTCAAGTGAAGTTTCCAATAAAAAATAAAATAGACAAAGATATGGCGAGAGCAGTCATTTTCAATCCTGCCTGCCCTTTTCTCAAGTGCTCCATTTATAAGACTTTGTCATCTGCTCTTGTTTGAATTGAGCATCTGGGCTGGGAGGACACTTGATTTACATCTCAGCTGTACAAACGAGTCTGTCTCTTGATACTTGCGCGTGTGCTAACAAAGCGAGCAATCACTGCCACACACAAGCAGGAGAAATGGAGGCTTAGAAAAACACAAAATGAGGGGAAAAAAGGAAATTATTGACACTTCATCTGAAGTATGAAGCTGCCATACACGCACAAACACACACACAAAATGCTTTTCTTTTCCCCGCGCTAATTCTCCTAGCAGTGTTTACAAAATGTGCAGCCATTAGCAGCCCACCAGGACCGCACGCAGTTAGCAGAGCAGCTTATAGTGCCCTCAGACCTCAAACAGCACGCCATAATGTTCGCTGAAGGCGGTGGCCTTTGTTATTATGTGTTTTAGAGAGTAAACACAAAGTAAATGAAAACTACATCTCATAGAAACCTCCCGCTTGGGTACAATGGCCATTAAACTGTTTTTTCCCCCTCCATTTTCTTTCCACAGAACTGTTAGCAAGGCACTGGTAACCAGCAATTTTTTAACTTGAGGTAAATTAATTATTAAATACATAAAATATCGCAAAAATAAATAAGCAAATGCTGGAAAATTTTACATGTTTTTAAAACGCACTATACAGAAACTTACAAAGTATCGTAATTACAAAAAATAAATAAATAAAAAACACCACACTTAGCTGGTTTGCTGGTCTGAAAACTAATCAAACCTCTGTTAAGTCTATGCTGGAAGATAAATTTTGTCCAGCATAATATCTTAGGCTTATTTAATATGTTTATTTCAACAGTCATTTGTGAAATTTGGAGACTAGACATTTGATAACAATAGTGTCACATCCCCGGCTCGTTCCTGCTGCTCCAATCACCATTCTCCCTCACAGTCCCGTTCCCACAGCACCAATCATCGCTCCCCATCTCCTGCCACCTCTCATCACACCCGAGCACTCTCACCTGAGTAATAATTGGACACACCTGCACCAGCAATCACCGTTCCCCATAAAGCCTCCTCGATTCCAGCCAGTCAGTGGCTGGAATGGATGTCAGATGGTTTACCTTACCTTCTCCCTGGCTTGTCTTCTTCCGTGGATGTTTCCCCTGACTTAAGGACGCTCCTTCATAACCTATGGACGCACAACTGAGATTTAGGGAAGTGACTTTATACTCTGGTGATTGCACGAAGATCCTTGTTTACATTGTGAACTGGTTACACGTCTGCATTCCTACCAAGAATATACTGCACTTTCCACATTGTTTTGAATAAATTGATGAACAGTGATAATCACCCCTGTGTGACCATGACAAATAGTTTGTTGTTCGTACAGTATGTTGCTAAGATAGCAGCTTGATACTGTAAGAAGCATAAAAATGCATTGCAACGCAAACACAAAAATGGGTTAAGCAGGTCAATTCTAAGTTTATCAATTTTGTCTACTAATCAACAAATAAGTTTTCAAATTGCTCTCTGTCCCCTTTTCTTTCTATAGAACAAGGTGCTATATATATATATATATATATATATATATATATATATATATATATATACACACACACACACAGTTGAAGTCAGAATTATTAGCCCCCCCTGAATTATTAGACCCCTGTTGAATTATTAGACCCCAATTTCTGTTTTACGGGGAGAAGATTTTTTTAGCACATTTCTAAACATAATAGTTTTAATAACTAATTTCTAATAATTAATTAATTTTATCTTTGCCATGATAACAGTAAAAACTATTTTACTAGATATTTTCAAGACACTTATGTACAGCCTAAATGGACATTTAAGGCTTAACTAGGTTAATTAGGTTAACTAGGGAGGTTAGGGTAACTAGGCAAGTTATTGTATAATGATGGTTTGTTCTGTAGACTATCAAAAAAATTAGCTTAAAGTGGCTAATAATATTGACCTTAAAATGGCTTTTAAAAAATTAAAAACTGCTTTTATTCTACCCGAAATAAAACAAATAAGAATTTCTCCAGAAGAAAAAATATTATCAGACATACTGTGAAAATGTCCTTGCTTAATAATTCTGAGTTGCACTGTATATATATATATACATACATCAGATATTGTATACGGACCCTGAGCATGCGTCATTACTGCCGCCACATTTGTACAGTGCTCCCAGAACAAAAGTCATTCAACTGCACTAGTCAAGACTAAAGCCAATCTGGAGATGCTGGACTTTTGCGCTACTCACGGGTGTAGTAATGAGCAAACAAAGAAGACAAAGCATAAAGGCAGAACATTTCATAGGTAAGATTTAATTTTTTACTATTTTTTTTATGTTACGAACTTTTGTGCTCAACAAATAACGTTATTCATGATAATAAAGTCACTTACTGCACTGATCAAAAGGCAAAGTAACACCAACTCGCACTAACTACTAGGCTTATGCTAGTTTTGTTGAATAAAATCAGCAAACAATGTCAATGAAATATGACAAGACGCTGCAGTGCCAGAAACTAAGTGAAGTAACGGCTAGATTTTGTAATAACTTATAAGGGTGCCTGATAACATATGTTATATAACATGTTATTTTACCTGCACCTCAATGTGCATACTTTCCACCCTAAATGATTGAATATTAAAAATGTCAGAAAGGTGAATATGCACATTGAGACGCAGGGATATCGATGGTTCACACGAGTCGTTCTATAACAGAGATTAATTCACAAACAAATCGCTCCCTCCATTAGAATTAGAAGTGAAAGCGGGAGAGGAGGTGTGTTTCAGGACACTGATTAGATCAAATTTGACAGAGAGAGGATAATACATTTCCATGCACACAAACACATGCGCTTTGTTGGCAATGCCCATGCGATCACCTATCTATCAATGTAGAAAAGTTATGTAAAGTAATAATTTTTGTAATTTAAAAAAATATTTGCATACTGACCACTGGGAAAACTCCAGATAATAGATATATGTATATATGTGTATACATATCTCTGGCTCCGTGTGACAAGTCCTCCACTGACCTTGGTCCCACATTCATTTTAAAGGAGCGCTACCCTGTAATAAAATGGCAGATCTATTGACGCATTCCTTCCAATAGACAACAATAGCGTATAGGCGACATCTAATGTAAATATCTATGGGCGCTAACAGCCAAGCATTTTCATAATATTTTATAATCTGAGGTAAAATGTTTGCTAAATAGACAAGATAATGCAAATGACATGCTGGAAAACAGGTGAAACTAAAAAGGCATACTCAATATAACAGTTTAAGATTGTCTGTGAACACTTATAGGCATAAAACACATTTAAAATAGGTTTGCTGGCTGTTTAGGATGATTTAGTATGTTTAATTTGGCAGGGCAAAAAGTATTTTGGAGACTTATTTTAATTGTTTGCTGTTAGCATGTTGCTAGTCTGATGATATTAGATGTATAATAAAAACACATATGATAAATGGTCTTTTTTTTAATCAAACATAACACTTTTTAGAGCAATTTCATAGTGTAGTAGTAAAGCTTTAAAACTTTTCCCTCCAATTTCTTTCCAAAGAACAGTTAGCAATGCGCTAACAGCCAAAAGTATCTCACTATTTTCTCAAATGCTCCATTTATAAGACTTTGTCGTTGTAAATAAATGATTAAATAAGCAAAATAATATGCTAGAAAACATAATGTTTCCAAACTTACATTTAAATTTCAAGTGTGACTGTTGTTTGTGCTCCTCACCTGACAGCTAGCTGCGCTACACATAGAGAATTTTTCCACAGCTGTCCAAAACTGAAACTGTTTTGCCGCCTTGCTTCCCAGTCCATCAAAGACTTCACAAAAGCTTTTCTTTTCTCTGAAACTGCTTGTAGACAGGCTTACAAGGCAGTGTAATGCCATGTCTGATGATCTAGAACAAATTCACAGATAACTAAGCAAATATTTTATGACTACAATGCTTGCGTCTCAACAGAAATGGAATTATACAGTGGAATAGCATTAATAATGGATGTTTATAAATAAATTTACCTCTTTCTACTGCTCCTTCGCACTTCAACCAGCTGGCAAACCACAAGCACAGGTTTTTTTTTATTTAATGGGCAACGAAGAACACATCTGAACAAAAAAAAAAATCTATTTCCTTTTCCTCCTGAAAATAAGATGTAAAAAGTCACATTGTGAGAGGAAAAGATGGAACTAAAAGAAATCAAGACTTGTAAATGGTCAAAATAAAGATTTGATTATAAGAAATATTCACAATTACATAAAAAAAAACTTCCCAATTTTGTAATATATGAAGATTTAAAGTCAAAGATGTTAGTTATATTAGTAAGATATTAGTAGAAAACAATGTAAGGACATGAGACAAAAAAAAATGTGAGTAATTGCAAGCTACAAAAATGAGGAAAAAAGTAATGAATGTGTAATAAAAAGGAACAAATACAAATATTTCATGACTTGAATGCTTATTTATCAAGAGAAAATGGATTAATAATAGGCATATGATATGAATACATTTACCTTTTTCAACAGCTCCATCATTCGTCAACCAGCTGGAAAAATAAGCTAAATAGATCACAGATCTGATCATGTTAGGTTAAAATATTCATATTTTAGGGCAAAATACACTCATAATGAAAATTTTGTAATCGTTCTGTCTTGATTTGGCATCCAACATCTTTTGGTTGCCATTTTTATGAGTAAAAGTGCAGCATGAACATTCATCAAAATCTCTCCTTTTGCCAAAAACCCTGGTCATACAGTAAAACTCGTATATCTCTCTCAAAAATACACACATCTGAACATGAAACACTATTTTTCTCTTTCCTCCTTTTCTCAGAGGGTGGCAGAATTGTTGAGTTTCCCCATAGCAGGCTCATTATTCACGAATAAGAGTCTGCCTCCATGAGAAAACCTCCCCACGTGGGCCGGCCTGATTTATTGGCACCCAGGCATCAGTAATCAATGCAATATTTTATCCGCATCAACTGCAACAACTCAGCAGCTTCCCACAGACCCTTCCAATCCCCACCGAGAACCCCCATCGCCCGCCTCACACCGACGTCAACAACTTCCTAGTTTGGAGACTCTACCGGCTCCCTGTAGAGATCTCCAGTAACACCAAAAATACAAACAAAAGCATTAAAACTCTTTAATGAGGTTAGTCCAGGTCTTTGCATTCAAAAAGAATCTCATGACAAAACCACCACTGACAGACAAATTGATAAATCCGTCAACAAAGTCAGTTACTTTGTTCGAAGACCCTGAGGGTCATTTAACCTGCTATATTAATAGGGAATATCCTAGCCATTATCACGAAACATTAAAAATGAAATAGAATCAATCTAGATAGAGTGATAAACTTCTTAAAAGCAAAGTTTAAAACAGTCTAAGCTGGTTTGCTGGTCTACACTGGACCCAAAACCCTGTAAGACCAATTAGGGAGACAGCAGAGTAATTTGAACTCATTAAAAGTGATAAGATAAGATGACTGATAAGTTATGATGAGATAAAACATACTATATCGCTAGTTGATTGCTGTTAGCATGTTGCTAAGCTAACAGTTCTATACTCTTAGAAACATAAAATACAATAAAAACACACAGTTATAGGGTAAAACAGTCTATTTGTAGTATATTAAGGTATCATTTCAGCTTTTAAAGAAATGGGTATACTTTGTTAATCATATTTTGTTAATTGTCCTTATCGTGAAGGAAACATGCAATTGAGTAGACATTGGGTAAGAAAATTACATAATTGTAACAGCTATGTTTTTGAACAAGCACCATGGAACATGATTGTGAATTTTCCAGCTTAGTCTGCGCTGCAGGGGAGAGATTAGAGCTGCTAAATTTACAACATGTTAATTCATCAACTTCTCCCAAAGTACATGGAAGTAAGTGGCTGTTTAACTTAATAAGCATTCTAGTAACATAAACTGTTACTTTTACTGATAAAGTCTGTTTATGTTTAAAAATAATTACTGTCGCCATCTCCATAGACATCAATGTGTGTTTTACAAACCTTAATGTTATGTTGTGCTAGTATTTATGTCTATTTAAAATGTTCAAATCCTAAAATAAATGTTATTTGTTTAAAAACACTGATAAGCTAATTTATGACAAAGGCAATGCATCTTTCTCTGGCTCAGCGTGAACTATCAAAAGAGATCTGAGGGAGTTTTGAACTTAGAAGCTGATTACGTAATGCGATGAGTCTTCTAATCACACCAGTGTGATCATACTCTCCAGGGACCAACATGACTGACGATGGTTAAGTGGTTAATATATCATAATTTAATGATCAGCCAAGACTGACCATACTTAAGTGCTTAAATGATCATGCTTAAACTATCAGCCAAGACTGATCACACTTAAACCAGTATTTTAACTTGAAAAGTGCCATAAATCCTTAAATGTGCTTTGTAAGTGATTTCTGAAAAATCCTCCAGTAGTTCAAATATAGGTCGTACCGATACCCAAAACACACTTGCAGTAAGGGGTGTGTCTAGTAACAATAGCGAAGAATTCAAAAAGGGGCATGCCTGTTGGGTTATGAGTGTGTTTGTTTCAGAGCTTTTAAACATCAACATTTCTGGCTAAAATCGCTAAGTGCACTTTTAAGACCATCCTTGGAGATCAATTACGACCAACAAATATGCTTCAGCTCAGGGGCGTCGCTAGACCCAATTTACTGGGGCACGTGACCCAGTAAAAATCACCAGTGCCCCAGTAAATGCTTTGAGATATGATTTACTTCATATGCAAGTGTGTGTATTAAAAGGGGGAATCCCGGAAGAAAGACGTTATTCTCTATGTGCAACCGAAACAACGCTGGTGAAAGCAGTGTAGTTTAATCAAAAAGCAAACTGGCGCATCTCTGCATGTGCGCAGAAAACTACACCAGGGCCGTGCGCCTCACACACCGCTCCTGCTGGACCCGCGCTGCTCTTCTCCCGGTGCAAGTCCCGGTTGTTAACATGCACGGCGAAAAAAATACCCGCTGCTCACGCGCCGCTCATATGTTGTGAAACCGGCATTAAGAGTCTTTTATGTGGAGGTGACGGCACGCAGTGAGTTTTGCAAGTGGACAAAACTAAAGTTTAAACAATATGATGGTGATCATACTCAGCACGCCTCCTCATAGATTTATTTGTATGAAGCACAAAGGAGGGATGCAGTCAGGGAGGTAAAACTTAATAAACCTAATTCTCTGCCATGTGTCAAGTCTAAGACAACAGACAACATCTTTTTTTGTATTCTATAGAATTGTCTATAGAATTTCATTCAAATGAAATTATTATTCATGCAAAGATTTTTTTAATGATCTTAGCATATCACTCTATTGTGCCTTTACATTATTTTCCAGTTACATTTAGGATTAATTATTTAGAATAATAATTGTACAATAACAATAATAATTATATATATATATATATATATATATATATATATATATATATATATATATATATATATATATATATTGTTATTTTTTATTTTTTTTATTTATTTATTTTTTAAGGGGGGGGCGTGCCCCAGTAGAGCTTTATGTCTAGCAACGCCCCTGCTTCAGCTTCTTTATTATGCTAATATCATAATTCAAACTGCATTTTAGAGACCTTACTTATTCCAAAAGATTGCTGTTAACATTAATAGACTGCTCTACAACCTTTAAAACAGGGGTGATTTCCTGTATATTTTAGTTACAACCCCAATTAAACACACCTGAACCAGCTAATCAAGCTCTTTCTAGGTATACTAGAAACTTCCAGGTTGGTGTGTTGAAGGAAGTTGGAGCTAAACTATGCAGGACACTGGCCCTCCAGGACCAAGTTTGGACACCCCTGCTTTATGATTTACCTACCAGGTTTTTTCCACAGTTCGTTGCAAAGCATTGTAGGATTGGCTGCATCAAATAGGATACCTACAATGTAGCAAGAACTGGTTAAAACAGACAAGGAAATTACACAGGTATTTTAAAAGCTAAGTTTTCCACAAACAACTTAAAATGTGAAAATGTGGGCAACCACAGAGAGGCACATTTAAATATGCAACTCTAGCATGTAATTACCTTTACTCTGTGATGTGCCGGTACTTAAATATTTCAGTATTTCATCAGTAGTAGACAGGAAACCAATCTATGCTTGCTATAAAGTCTATAATTAAAGATAATGTATGGTGTGAACACAGCCTTATCAAGAGTACTCATTTACATAGATCCCTTCACATAAGTTTGGCAGGTTCACTTCAGCTAAAAAGAAAAGAAAAGAAAAATGGCGCAATTAAAATGGACTCCAATTCAGTTTATAAAATGCATCTCAAGTCAAACATTGTGAATCTGCATAGCTGCCTTATTCATCAAGGGCAAGACATAAAATTAAATAAAAACAATAAAAATGTTGTTCACAGAGAAACTTGAAGAGGATTAACTGATGTCTTTATTTCAAGGAGGGAAACACTAGAAGCTTCATCCACAATTGTGAGTTTTAACCTTTGACACACTCGGAGAATTTCTGAAAAGCTTTAATTTGCGAATTATGGCATTTGAGGATTATTCCCAAGAAAGTGTGAACCCATTAAACAGGGTCGAAAGGTGAAAGCCTGTAGCTCTCATTAAAACCGACTTCAGTTCTGCGGATCAGCAAAAGCATTTTCAAATTCAAACTCACCAGCTGCATGTATCTCCAAACCATAATAAAACCATAGTTCTTGGTTTTCCAGTGGTAACAGTTGCTTAAGAATTTGACATGCAGTACATTACTGTTGTTCATTTTTTACAGTAAGTTTATAATAACAAAATAGCATATATACTGTTAAGAAAGTCATTTGAAGAACACTCATCTGTAAAAGATGGAAATATCTTCCTCGACTCAAAATAGCCTTGTTGGTAGACTACAGATATTCCTAAAAGCAAATAATGATTTTTACAAGCAGGCTACAAATCCTAGCAGAACTGCTAAATGAGCTTATTTTCTATTGAATTGGAACAATAACAAACATCTATTTAGGTAGCATAAAACAGAAATAGAGAGACTATTAAATGTTTTAGTAAAAATCCAGACTTTTACTATAAATGTAATATTACGGTATTTCTCCAGAGGCTTCTTTCCCTACTGAGAGTATCCTTTCCACAGACACTTATTCTGGAATCTTGTATGTCTCTATAGTTGTTAAATGTGAAATATAACTTGTTTTGGTATATCTAACAGCAATATTTGGTCACAATCATCTGGCATTTGCTCCAGAGATTAGATTTGAATGCAATGTTGTGTTTTACAGCTTTATATATATTACATGTTATATAAAAATGTGGTCAAATCTTTGTATGGTTCTTGGTTTTAACGATTGCTTGAGAATTTGACGTACATTACTGTTCATTTTTTACAGTAAGTTTATATTAACAAAATAGCATATATACAGTCCAGAAAGACATTTGAAGAACACTCATCTGTAAAAGATGGAAATATCTTCCTCAACTCAAAATAGCCTTGTTGGTAGACTACAGATATTCCTAAAAGCAAATAATGATTTTTACAAGCAGGCTACAAATCTTGGCAGAACTGCTAAATGAGCTTATCTTCTATTGAATTGGAACAACAACAAACATCTATTTAGGTAGCATAAAACAGAAATAGAGAGAATATTGAATGTTTTAGTGAAATCCAGACTGTTACTATAAATGTAATATTACGGTATTTCTCCAGAGCCTTCATTCCCTATTGAGAGTATCCTTTCCACCTAAGCGCCTAGTCGTGTCTCCATCGATACCGACCCTCGCCTAGTGCCTTGGAGCAGCTGCTCAAGATGTGTTCTAGTGTCCCTGGCTTGGAACACACGGGGCATGCAGGTGTCTCTACTCTGCCCCATATGTACAGGTTAGATGGGCTGGGAAGAATGTCGTACACCCCTTGGATCAAGAACCTGATTCTCAGGGGGTTCCACGTCCAGATGTCTTTCCAGGAGACATTCCGCTCCATCGCCTGCTCCCACTTCATCCAGGCCCCTTGCTGTCGCATGGCCACTGCTCTGCTGGTTCTCTCCTCCTCAATTGAAGCACGCACCTCCTCCTGCACCAGCCTCTGCCTCTCCCTCCCGCTGGCCACATCGTACCGGGTTGCTACTCGGCTCCCAAGTCCGGCTCTGCCTTGTGCTACTGCCCCAAGGATGGCTTTGTGCTTCAGTTGGGTTTCCGCTTGTTCAACTGCCTCTGCTGCCCTCCATTTCCTCCCTGTCCTGACGACAATCCCTGCCCCGGACACCTTCGCATCTCTGGATCCAGAATACTGCAGATGTTCTCATGTCAATGCCACAATGAACTCCTCCCTGACTGAGCCAATAGGAAGTCTGAACTTGTTGGTGTTCCCATACAGAGCGATGTTACTTAGGCTGCGTGACAATCCTAACCATCTGCGTAGATAGCTGCTCACCTTTTTCTCAAAACCTTCAACCACAGTCACCCAACAAAACAAAGGAGCAAACTGTTGTTTCACCAACCTAAAACATGAACAAACTGCCATGTTTAACTATTATCATCATCTTTTAGAATATTATGAACTCGGAATGATGGAATTGCTTTCTAACAGAGGTAATATGTGCTGGTGAAGATTAAAGACATATTTAATCATGAGAGGTTTGCACTGTGGGCTATATTTCGTGTTGTTTTGAACCTAAATAAGGACTAAATGTATGCTGTGTGTAGTTTTTTTCTGTGAGTGGTAACATATCGGAGACTGTAAGGGTCTGTATGTGTTCATATATGTTGCATTTATTTATTTATTTATTTATTTTAACTGCAGAAGTTACAGTAGGCTATTTCACACTCTCATTGATCTGCGGTTATAATCAAATCATGTTCATAGAAAAGTTAGTAATAAACATTTATACACAAGTAATTATGTATACAAAGCATCTATTTTGTGAGAAGTGCTTCTCATGATATGTGAACAACGCATACTGTACAGCTTTACTTTGACATTTCCTTAAGTGAGAATGATGTCGATTGAAACTTTTCTGTCGTACACCGCGCCCACCATTGGTACCCTTTTTGCAGTGGAAACGCAAGCCTGATAAATGTGACCCATACTGACCTGTACCATACTGTACCCTTCAGTCCAGTTCAGGGCCATTAGCAGCAGCTGCTACAGTGGAACAAAGTAGTTCCACTCACGCAAACCTTTTTTAAACATTGTATGGTTATATTTAGGTTTTTTTTACACACTTATGTTATATTGCGCTTATACAACAGTTTGATGCCATAAGTAGCAATCCGATATGACTGTATATTAGCACTGCTGTGGTTTCCTATGCACAAATCCCAGCAATGCTGATAGCCATATCATACAGCTCCGCATGTGATATTGCTTGTTTATGTAGCAGTTCCATTAGAATTTTTAAGGAATGTAAAATGGACAGTCATATATTCTCAGTAGTTCATCTAATTCAGTTACCTTTGAGACATTTATTTGCACTTTCTATAATTAGATGGCTTGTCATGCTAGTCCAAAACTCCGTTTGAAGTTTATAAAGGCTAATTAAACGTAGTGTTGGAGGATAGCTTGACGTGGCGAATATGCGGATCCCTCCTGTTGTGTTTCTCCTCTCGTGTGCTTCTCTTCCCTTTGGACTTAATTTGATTCTCCTCTAAAATGAAAATGACTGCCGGGTATTTTTTGTGTTGTAATTAGTACTCCTGCTAACTGAGCCGGGACAGTTTTGGACTTAATTATGCGTCACTGTAATTGATTTGATAAAAGGTGCACATGCTTGAGATCCTTTCTACTATGAAATCTGTGCTTGGGGTTGTTTTGAACTTTAAAACAGACTTTGTGTAATGCAGCTCTGACTGTCTTGCTATTTATTTGGACACTTTTTAAGAAATGTAACCCTCAGAGATGCAAGCCTGCAAGAACCTTTCACCCTTTAAACAAAACCATTGATTTGCACTGGGTAATTTGTTGAAAATTTGCAATCCTCACTATTTAAGTTGCAAAAAGTTTCTTGAAACAGTATGTGGAATGTTTGAATCACTTAAAAAAAAAATCAGAACACAGATTTATTTAAAATAATAATATAGGATATTTAAATACAATAAATACTCAATATCAAAATAGATAATATTTGTTAATTTTGATACCACTTAAAACAACATTGTCTGTGAGAATTTATTACTATTATTATCATTTTACAAAACAACTGGGTCTCTGAGGACCAAAGAGATTAAAAAAAAAATAATTTAATAAATAAAAATAAATAAATAAATAAATAAATAAATATATATATATATATATATATATATATATATATATATATATATATATATATATATATTAAGGGTGTAACGATACGCGTATTCGTATTGAACCGTTCGGTACAAGACTTTCGGTTCGGTACGCATTACGAACGATTCAGACAAGTTTCTAAAAAGATAAAAGAGAATAAGTGTACAGAATATAATGTTTTCAGTGCAACAACGCTCAACAAGGCATCCCAAATGACGTGACCCTGGACTTGACAGGCAACATGCTGCCTTCCCCGCCCACCTCCAAACACTACTCCAGTCAGGGACACGCTGCACTAGCTCGCAAAATGGATAGTAACATTAATGTAATCCTCCTATAACCAACAGCGGGTCTGGCGTTTGAGAGCACTTTGGTTTCCCTGTAAGTTATGAGGGTGATGGCAAGAGAGTGGTGGATGGTGGATAAAAAAAAAAACAATGACATCTGCTGTGACCGTAAGCTATTTTAGCCGTAATATTTGAACATGTCAACTCATTTACTAGCTATGTTTTCATCCAAAAATGCGAATGAGCTTTACGCGGAAAACTGGATTATCGCATAAATGACGTGCAAATAAAGCTGCGTTTCCATACAACGAGTCAAAGCAAACAAACCATCACTTCCTGATTAATTGCGCCTAATATTAACAGTAACAACTGAATTTGCTGCATAAATGACTTGCGCCTCGGAAGGCAATCCTGACACTCAGTGAACGTGCGGTGGCGTTTGAAGGTGTCAGACGCGGAGCACAGACGCTCTTGATTCTGGATGTCATTACTAATATAATAACACTAATACTTAAACGGTAAGGCGTTTTAGAATGACAAAAACAACATTTCAGATGGTGTATAATGTGCAGCCTGCTGGTTTATTCATTCACACACATTTTATCATCACATGATCTCTTATAACAAAATCACATGACCTCTTTTAATGCGCATACTGGAATTTGTGCGGTAAAAGTGTTTCCATCGTAGTTTATTCGCATCTTTTCTTATCGAATAAAAAGTTTATACTACTCAGTTATGCGCATATGTTTTTATGCACGTTTTCAAAATTTATAAGCATCATGTCATTTCCATCAACCAGTTCTTTATGCGAATCTCCAAAATGCGCATAAAAATAGGTGGATGGAAACATAGCTACTGACATCACGAAATCACTAACTGGAATTAGACGAAAACTAGACACGCGCATTACATGCAACTATTCCCGCAGCATTCATGGGCAATTTCTACAGATTTGAACAGAGCAAAACAAATCACAGAGGCGATCGGTACATTTATAACTGTGGATATGAGACCTTAATCAGTAGTGGAAATTTCGGGTTTTAAGAAAATGTTAAATGTAATAGAGTCCCGTTACATTATTCCTTCATAAGCCCATTTCAGTCAGATAATAATTCCTGCTATCAGATCCACTGAAATGGCAGGTGACAGTCAAATCAAGCAGATCTGTGCTGTCTGAAGAAAAGGTGGACACTTTCTGAAAATAAAAAATTACCTAAAAATTGATTGAAACTGAGTTCCATATAAAAACTAAATTGTTCTTTTCTTTTTTTTTTTTGTTTAACTTCTAAAATATTACATTTATTTTTATAAGCAGCTTTTTGGTTTTGAGTATAAAGAAGAATTGTTTTATTTGCTGCTAAGCAGAAACCTGAGAAGTATAGCTTTATATCACTGTTCAAAGTAAAAAAAAAAAAAAAAAAGAGAGATCATGCTTTTATGATGTTTTAAATATATATATATATATATATATATATATATATATATATATATATATATATATATATATATATATATATATATATATATATATATATATATATATATATATATATATATATATATCTCATCATAAAAGCATGATCTCTCTCTCTATATATACTGTAAATCAACCCAATCAATCAATCAATGTTATTCTAAAGTAAATGGAGTTCAAAACAACCAGTTGGTCCCCATTAGGTTTCATGTTTTGGGGTGAACAAAAAGTAGGAGGAGTTTTGAAAGTCCACAGAGCCTGAAGTGTTTGAAATCTAGACTAATTCCTAAACTGTGGTTGGTGTTGTTTCGACATCGTTTTCCAAAGATATGTTTGGGTTAACTAAAAAGGCTGTCTTGGTGTGGACAGTTGGCCTAAATAGAGATGAAATTGTGCATTTTTAAATGAAAATGTATTAGTGTGGGCATGGCATTTGAAGCTTACAGGAATGGACTCAAAGTATATACATTTGTTATAAAAATGTTATTTTTTTTTTCCCACAACCTTTGTTTTTGGGATAAATTCAGACTATTCAGCTCCAGCATGTGCAGTTTTACTAGGGCTGTGAGAAAAATATTGATTCTCAGATATTAATCAATCTTTAATTTAATGAAATGTTATCTGCTGAGAGTTTTCTCAAATGCTGGCTATCTAATCATGGCCGTCTTGTTGATCAGCCACTTTTTTGCAGAAAAATCTGGTTTTCAAAAATGATTACACTGTAAATGAATACTTTGAATGTTTTGTACATGCAGACAAACCCATAGGTTTTTATGAAGCTAATTTCATAAACATGTTTGAAATTCTTAACTGATTTCACTATTGGACTCTTACAGTGTTTTTATAGTTTTACAGGAATGTGCATTTTTTGAGTTTGTTAACAATGTGCACATTGAATGTACAGATTTATGATTTGTTGTTAGAGTAATTTCTTATTTATTAATTTATTCATTCATTCATTTTCTGTTCGGCTTAGTCCCTTTATTAATCCGAGGTTGCCACAGAGGAATGAACCGCCAACTTATCCAGCATGTTTTTACGCAGCGGATGACCTTCCAGCCGCAACCCATCTCTGGGAAACATCCACACACACTCATTCACACTTATACACTATGGACAATTTAGCTTACCCAATTAGCCTGTACCGCATGTTTTTGGACTGTGGGGGAAACCAGAGCACCCAGAGGAAACCCACGCGAACGCAGAGAGAACATGCAAACTCCACACAGAAAGGCCAACTGACCCAGCCGAGGCTCGAACCAGCGACCTTCTTTCTGTGAGGTGACAGCACTACCTAATGTGCCACTGCGTCGCCTCTTATTTATTTAGATTGTATTTTAAAAGTACAAATGAATAAAATTTATGTAATGAATGTAGTCTAAATGTAAATTTCAGTAATATACCCAAGTAGGAGAGTTGTTGCCTTGATAAAAAAAATCATAGATTTTGTGTCAATATTTTAGATGAAATATTGATAAATTGATATCAAATCAAAATCGAATCAAAGCCACACAAATAAGAATCAAATCAAATTGCCAAAATGATTTAAAAAGGGCTTCAATCTCAAGCCCATTCCAAGTTTTATCCATATTTAGTAGAATAAGGAATTATTTAATTGCTTAAATAATTCTAATATGTTGCTTCTCTGAGGGTCTAAATCTTATTTTTTCACCTTCCTCTTATGGAATAAAATGGTAACATTCAGAACAATCGTGGACATTTTCTTCTTCTATAGAACATCAATGGGGTCCAAAACAAACAGTTAGTTCCCAATTGTGCCAACTAACTTAGAAGGCTTGAAAGTTTTAGGAGTCCACAGAGGCAAAAGTGCCTTTAGTATCTCAGAAACAACCATTTACTAAACACAACAAAAGCTCATACCCTGCATTCTAATTCAGAGTCTTGTTTATTATGAGGCCCTGGAGTAAGATTAGATTTGTACTACTGGTAGACAGACATTGAAAAACATCGGTAGAAATGTAATGATGAGTTGGAAGGCAGGATCTTACAAAACCCTCTGGGTTTTTTTATTCATCGAAGATGAACCGCGAGAAAGACAATGAGCCGCATTCATGATCCGGCTAATTCTTGAGCACTCCAGGAGAAGATAAACAGAGCTAATGAAACATAAATGAATCATTGACTTGCTTGAAGATTCCATTTTGTTCTCCAACAAACAAATCGAGGCTGGTAGCTGTTTGATGCCTAAACCAACAAGGATGCGTAATAAAAATGCATTTCTTGTGAGGAACAGAACACCTATTACATGATCCGTGAAACCACCTCAGTTAATGGATTTAATTGCACTGTGCTATAGGACCAGAGTGCTTAAAGTGCCGTCTACATAAAGTTAGACATGATTAAGGGCTCAGATTTTCCTTTTATTTACTTACAGTAGCACTCAACTGAGCATTGCTAAAAGAATTTTACATGTGCCTCGATTTGTTTGCAGATTCATGTTCGTTTTAGTAAAAAAAAAAAATATATATAAGCAAGCTATTGCATCACATTTTACACAGTGGCGTATCATATCCAACTCACGTACATGATATTGATGGTAAAATATGGAAAGAATGAGGGTTTCCCACCTGCAGGGTGCTGCAGCAGGGGATGATGGGTAAGTGTTTGTTTGTGCAAGAACAGGAATGTTGTCAATAGCAAGTTTTCAGCAATTTTCAGCTCTGCTAGACCATGTTTTTGGTGGTATTCCCCTCTTGGCAATACAGTAGCTTGGAAGGAAACCGCCTTTAAGATCAGCGTTGCCTTCGGGAAGTCAACGGGACCATTTATAGAGGACTACAGAGGTGCAAAGGCAAAAGAAAGCACCTTGTGAGACTAAAAATCTCAGAGCAGAAGAAGAAGAAAACATGGGAAGGAAGGCAATGGCTACAAGGAAATACTGTATATGTCAGGGTGCTAATCCAACTCTCCTTTTTGGAACAGATGATAGAAAATGTGCAACAATTATAATGAAAACAAATTAATTATAGAAATTAGACATGACTAATGTGAATTTGAGGAACACTTTGTGAAATATAGGGGTTAACATTTAAAAAATAAAAACGTAAATCAATAGTTAATGGCACTTTGATAGTGAAAAAATATAAAAGTAAAACCAAATTAATACCCATGGCCAGAATTGGTGATCTTGTTGTACATCTGCAACTTCTCAAAATAGCTAAAACGTATTATTTTTAAAAATTATGTTGTAGGAAACAAAAGATTATACATCACCCAATGACATTTGAAAGGACTTGACTGTTTTATTAATGTACTTGATACATAAATTATCAGAACGATAAAGCACAAACAGAACAATATATAAAAATAATGACAAACAGCAACAACACTTAGGCAACTTGTCTAAAAATATAATTTTCTGAAGTAAAAAAACTGATAATCTATCTGATAATCTATTATAGCTCCATAACAGATTTTTTGACATACACAAACACTTGTATACTGTACATGGTTTATGAGGACTATCCATAGGGATGATGTATTTTATACTGTAAAAAACCTTACCCTACTCATACCCATAAACCTAACCCTCACAGGAAAGCTTTGGGTGTTAAAACACCCCATTAAATATGATTTTTTAAACATTTTGAATTACAAGGACAAAAGGCATGTCCTTGTAAACCAACTTAATAAAGTACAAATAGGTCATATCCATGTCATTATACAATTTTGTGTCCTCGTAAATCACATTCACAAATACACACACACACACACACACACACACAAGAACCTGCATTGCTGGAATTAAACACGATCCAAGGATTGGAATTCTGCCTGCACTCCTGATTAAACTGGATCAGAGTGTTTTATCGATTGTAGAAATCCATCAATGACTATTCAAATGAGTAATAGGACAGGACCCCGGAACAGCCCATCAAGGTCCTGAGGGCAAGGGGAAGTTCAGTTGTACCCTTCATTGGAGTTCCCGACATGCCACAAGCGGGAAATGAATCAGGAATCAAGACAAGATGCAGAGAGTCCATTACGCCACGGGTGGACATAAACACCCCTGCGTGACCCTTAAATCAGCGAGTGGGGTGCTAGACGATAACCCCATCCCTCCCCGTTCAGCTATTGATCCGACCCTCTCATTACAGCCTCGACACACACCATAACGGCTCACGAGGCTCCATACATCAGCAGCTGAAGCACAATATAATGGTCTCGGTATTCAATCTGGCGAAGGGGGAAAGATACAAGCAAGTGTGATGCCTAGACAAAAAGGAACTTAAAGGGATAGTTCACCTAAAAAGAAAATGTCTTTACCATTTACTCACACTCAAGTGGTTCTAAACTTTTATGAACCCTGTTGTACCCAAAACAAGGTATTGTAAAGAATGTTGGAAACCCGCAGCCACTGACAACCACTGTAGAAACAAAAATTACTATGGAAGTCGATTGCTGATGCTTTGAAACATTCTTTAAAAACACCTTCTTTTGAGTCTTCTTGAACTTAGACTGGTTTGGATCAATTTTTATTTTGGGGGTGAAGCATTTTCTAACTTTCTGCCACTTTCAACATTTGCGCTCCTCTGTCAATCCCACAGTCCCTTGTGTCTCTGCCGTTAAGCTCCCATAAAGAATTAATCAAAAAACGCCTTCTCATCTGGATCCCAGTGTACACATAGGGTAAGGTTTGAAGATGCTGCGGCTTCCCATATAAACACAACAAGCGAATCTAGAATCAACTCTGTGGTCCTATGTAAGTAAGTGCAAATGTGCAAAAATGCTGAAATTATGGAGCCAAATGAATTAATGGGCCAACATATTGCACCAAGATAAACATTGGCGGTGTTTGGAGTGCAATACAAGCGTCGCAGACTGCGAACGCTAAATGGTGTATTTGTTTATAGGCTCGCGCTGGGATTGTGTGATTAGTACAGTTTGCTTCCCACTCTCATCTCTCTCCTTGGTTTCAGTGAGAGGTGAGAGTTTGTGTTTGTGTCAACGCAAAATATGTTTCACCATCACCTAAATTTAATCATCACAAACACTGCGACAACACATTAGCTGAGTCATAGTCATCACTTGCTTCCTCCATTTCAAACACACTCTTCCTTTTAGGCCATTCATCACTCACTAATTCATGATGGGAGAAAAAAAGGTTTTCTCGGTAGAATAACTGGTCACAACTGGTCTGATTGAAGGTCAAAGAGACTTAAATTAATCTAGTTTACCAATCACATTTTTTTTTTTAAACCTGGTTCGGAACAACATTAGGGTAATGAATGAGTAAATTATAAGTCTTCATTTTTGGGAGAACCTTCCCTTTAAAACATACCAAATAGACACAGTTTCATTTGGAAGTGCTCATCCCTATGCCCTAATCCCTTCTGGGGGGATTACTGCACAGGTGTCAAATTCAGTTCCCAGCTCTGCACAGTTTAGCTTTAACTCTAAACACAGCTGATCAAATTGAGTGCTTCAGGCTTGTTTGAAACCTACAGGTAAGTGTTGAAGCAGAGTTGGAACTAAAACATCCAGGCCCTTCAGGAACTTAGTTTGATACTCCTGGATTAGGGCCCTTCCTAATTGAATTAAACTTCCATGTTCAAAGCATCATGGCCCCAAGTGTCCATCAGTTGTATCCTTCATTCCAAAGGACCATTCAAAGTAGCCAGTTTTGAGCACTTCAGTTTGGAACGACACTTCAATATGGCATCCATGAATGTTTTCACTCCAAAGTGCCCTTCAGAGGGCGATAATTCCTGTATGAGCATACCAATGATGTCTGCTGAGAACTCATCACTGAATTGAACCAGATGATTAACAAGCCAGATTTGATTGGAGAGCAACCGATGAAGGAAATCCTGCTCTGCGGGTTGGTCAAGACAACTCTCAATCATTAAGGAATCAATTAAAGCAGCACTTAAACATGTTGGTGAACTGGACTCCACACACAGCTGTTCTTTTTGATACAAATTTATTGCAAATATAGAAATAGTTTTTTTTGTACAGAAATTGAAAGACAAACAATCATCACAAAAAAAAGCAATGAATGCCTAAAAAAGCAGAAGGGAATAAACCAGTTCATGGGCCCATTCAGAGGACAAAACATGTTTATACAGATCCCAAATCAGCCTCCCCTTTATCATAAAGAGATGTGAAGCTTTCAGGTCTGGTGATCAAGACCTATGACCTCTTGCCCAACTGCTTGTCCTCTTGAAGACAGGGATAAATTAAGCAGAGGTGAACTAACAGGCCAAATATCTAAGGCTGATTTTTGATTCTGAACCTAATCCCAAATGGCACACGTATTGTGCTCCTGTGGACTTACTGTATGGTGGCTGCCAAGTGTATGTGTCCATTTGGTTCACTAGAATGTAGGGCCTGTTGGACCAATATTCCTCAAGGTTTAGCTCCATCTGCCTTTAATTCTAAAACAATTCTGAAGACATAGGTTATATTATTCAGGTATGTTCGATTATGGATATAGCTGACCTTTTGCAGGACAGAGTCCCTCCAGTACTGGGGTTGCCCAACCCTTGGTTTAAGGTGCTCCCCATTTAGGGGGATCTCAAATGTGCACCAAGTTAACCTCAAGCAGACTTCAATCCTACTCATAGGTATTAAAAGGAAGAGCGCAAGGGTTTAGGGTGCCATTTGGGATTGAGCCATAGAGTATATTGATGTGAAGGGAACAAGATTCCATCCGATCCTTAAAGACTCCCAAGGGTCAAACTGACTTTAGCAGTCGCACATGAATTGTCAAGTGGATTGAAATTGAGCCATTGTTATCTCCAAGCAAGTGGTGTACAGGTTTCCCAGTTTACACTATGAATTATAAATTAGTACCTCGCAATTAAGGTATATTTAGAAAGGCTTCCAGAGAAGCTCAATTGGCAAAAGAGCTCCACTTTTCTTAGCAAGGAATCGAATTTGATGACAAACCATTCTCTCTTTACTCCTTTTGACAGCCCAAGTAGGCTTTCATAATACACATCTTGAAAAAAAACAGCTGAAACAAGCCTTGTGGGATGTCTAGATCGATAATCAGGAGAGGTGATTGATCAGTGCTTGTAAAAGAATTCAATGCAAGAGGAAGCTAGAAGAACTCAACCAACCTCTCTACTTAACCTCTTGATAAAGTGGGGTTAATTAAGCAGAAGACAAACATCATGTGAAAATTCAACAGCAGTTGAGGAAATGCATTGTAAATGCCAACGAAGCCAAACACTAAAGGCGACACTGAAACCAATTTTAGTTTACCACTGAGTTTGGATTACATTAAATATGTAAAATAATTAAGTAATCAAACGAAATGCTAAAGCAATTTCTACTTTCCTGGGTGAAGCGCTGTAGGGGAGAGTAGGCATTAATTACTAATGGGATTATTTTGCAAATGCTAATAGTTTGTTGTTAGCATTCTCTACGGTTGACCTCCCGACCAATGACTGCTAATCTTTGTAAACAGGGATGCATGTCAATTAACCCTGATGGTATTAAATGAAAATGTCTAAATAGTATGAGATGGGTTGTACTGTGAAGGCCAAAGTATATTAACGGTGCACAACAATGTTTACAGTACAATGTTTGGTCCCACTTTATATTGTGTCGCTTATACCTGTGAACTTACATGGTAAGTAGTATGTAACTACAGTGTATGTACACACTGGTACAGAGTATTTACTTGTGTATACTGGTGTAATACACTCATGTAACAACCAACTGAATAGTATGTGTAAGTACAAATGTGTAACAGGACATTGGTAACAACACTAGGAAAGTACACATCTGTAACAAGAATTATGTAAGTGCATTGTGTAACTACAATATGTACTTGCAGATGTTTTCCCACTTCCACACCTGTTTGCAGATCATGTACTTGTGAACACTGTATGGCAGAACTAATGCTGCATTCACCTTGTGATACAAGTGTACTTGCATGGTAAATCCACAGGATCCACTCAATATAAAGTGTAAAATGGTCACAAATTACTGTTCATACATTCATTCATTTTCTTTTCGGCTTAGATGGGTTGCAGCTGGAAGGGCATTCACTGTGTAAAACATATGCTGGATAAGTTGGCGGTTCATTCCGCTGTGGCGACCCCAGATTAATAAAGGGACTAGGCCGAAACGAAAATGAATTTTATTTTAAACTTTATATTGTGGACTGTTCCTGTGGAGTTACCATGTAACTACACTGTTATTAAAGTGTTGCATAGAAGATATTTCTACAAGTTACACAGTAATTTGTGACCATTTTACACTTTATATTAAGTGGACAGTTCCTGTGGAGTTACCATGTAAGTACACTGGTATCACAAGGTGAAACCTTCTAATGCAGCATTAGTTCTGCCATACAGTGTTCACAAGTGCATGATCTGCAAACAGGTGTGGAAGTGGGAAAACATCTGTAAGTACATATTGTTGTTACACAATGCACTTACATAATTCTTGTTACAGATGTGTACTTTCCTAGTGTTGTTACCAATGTCCTGTTACACATTTGTACTTACACATACTATTCAGTTGGTTGTTACATGAGTGTAGTTACACCAGTATACACAAGTAAATACTATGTAAACGTGTGTACATACACTGTAGTTACATACTACTTACACATCTAATTACCATGTAAGTTCACAGGTATAAGCGACACTTAATATAAAGTGGGACCCAATGGGTCGGCGTGAACGATCACATCTGACAAGGACCTGACCTGATCTTTTCATCAAGCATTTGATTCATTTAATTCAGCAGTTTTATACATTACATATGTAAATGAGTTTAAATGTTATGGCAGTGGAATGAAAGAGTCAGTTAGCAAAGTTTAGGGGAAAATAAAATGACAATGTCACAGAAAAGTTTCAGTTTCATAGTGTTTGGACATACATCCATTCAGTATACACAACAATAAATTTTAGGCTCACTAAAAATACAGGAAATCATGCAAATATAACACTTTATTTAATTTTCATGTTTTTTTTTTCAGTCTATAGTTTGTCATCTTAATTACAGATCATTGCACGACCCCGACCATTAAAAAAAAGCCCTCCCAAAATACACTCCAGTCCCACCCAAAACAATGATATACAGAACAAGCTTGGTAGAAAAACAGTCATAGACTCTTTACAAAATTCACAGATGTTTCGCATTTCCTTCTTTTCAATAAGTAACTCCATTCAGGTGACCTAAACATTGTAAACTTGATCAGCGCACATTGACACAAAATAAATTAATTAATATATAAAAAGACAACACACATAAATCAACCCTAATATGGTTCATAGCCTAGATGATCATTTTAAAATGCCAGATTCCCACAGTGCACTCCTGATCAGCTCAGCAACCGCTGGCCTTTATGCAACTTATGAAATACATGACTGCTTTTTCATTAACTTTCAGTATTCAAAGATGAAATAAGAGAAGGAATTTGTAATATCGCATAAATCAAATCACAAAGCCAATCATAGAAGTGAAAATGAGAAACTGCATCATACGGTATCGGTTAACATGAAGGAATACATCGCTCTTCAGGCTGGCTCCAACAGATTGCTATGCTGCACTAACTCCGAGATGATTATCTTCAGCGCATTATGCATGCAGAGAGCACAAGATCCCACATGCTGAACGTGGACTCATTTAGAGGCGGCTGGAATTAGACACGTTCTGAATATCATACCCGGCAAGAGACTGAAAACATGCTGCTACGTAAAATTACCCTCTCTTCAGATGGCCGTCATATTTGAACAGAGCAAAATGAGGTTTCTTATGCGTTGTGTGATTGCTAGTCACTCAAATAAACATACTACACACATGAATGTAAGCTAACATGCTAATCCTCAGACTATTAGTCAACAAAAAACTCATTATCTAACCACAGAAGGTTTAGCATGATGCTAGGCACCTTGTTAGTCTTTTGTTCAAGGTATACACAAGTTAGTATGCTAATCCTCACACTAACAGTCAACAAACATCTCATTATCCACACATACAGCTTTTAGCATTATGCTAGGACACTTGTTGGCAGCTTTCTGCATTCTTTTAACCATTCCAAACCTCATTGAGTGATATTACTAGAATTTAATAGCATCACAATGTTTAGGCTAACTGATATACCATTAGCATTGTCTGTGCCTGATTCCCCAACCAATATTAGCCTTGTAAATTGAGTTTAAACTATTAAACAGCCACTATCCCTGCTGAAAAAAACAGCATATGCTGGTAAGGTATGTTTTGATGCTGGTCTTGCTGGTTTTAGTGCTGGTCTCAATGTTGGACCAGCAATAAAACCAGTAAGACCAGCATCAAGACCAGCAAAACCAGCATTGAAACCAGCAAGACCAGCATCCCTGCTGAAAAAACAGCTTAAAACCAGCCTAAGCTGCCTGGTTTTAGAGGGATTTTGGCCACTTCCAGGCTGGTTTCCAGCCATTTCCAGCCTGGTCTTAGACTGGACATAGCTGGTTTTGGCTGGTCAAACTGGTTTTAGCTGGCCATCTCCCAGCCTGACCAGCGAAGACCAGACTGGAAATGGCTGGAAACCAGCATGGAAGTGGCCAAAACCCCTCTAAAACCAGCCTTGTTGACCAGCTAAAACCAGCCAACCAGCCTAGGCTGGTTTAAGCTGTTTTTTTCAATAGGGATACCAGCATCAAAACATACCTCCCCAACATATGCTGGTTTTTTCAGCAGGGATGTTAGCACAAACTTGGTACTAACACAGATTTCTTTCAACCAAATGCTTACAGAAAGACACAGCTATCACAAAAGAAGTCTAAAGCTAATGAGGCATATTCAATTTAGAAGAAGAGGTTTTAGTTATTAGAGATGAGGGGGATCCTTTAGTTTTAGGGCCAATTTTTAAAACATTATCAGCTAAAAGCAGCACAATTTACAAAACAGACAAGTCATCCATCTCCATTACAGTGACATTGAGATTCTTCTGGTAATTTTACTATTGAACATATGCAAGCTAATGACTATGATAGGGATCCTTAAGAGGTTCACGATGCTTCATTGGAAAAATTGAGCATGAGCTTTTTTATAAATAAAAATAAAAACTAAATAGAGGCCATTTTGAGACCATTGCTTATAATACTGAATAGCACTGAGTCATCAGTGGGGGTTTAGGACATAAAGGTCTCATTTAGAGGTCTTATCTGCTATGGACTGACAGCAGTTCTGTCCTTGAGTATGCATTAGTGCGTACTCTTATAGTCCTGTCTGAATTCATCAACTCAGCTCAAAATAAAAGTAGCTCCTAAACAGAACCAAAACAGACATAAATCAGAGAGGCAAAGCAGCAAAAAGGGCAAAGCAAATGAAGCATCACTGCACACGGGTGTTTTATACGTCCAACGTATTCAGAATGAAATCTCAAACTCTAAAGTTTGGGTTTTTTCCAAAACTGGTGTCATACATTTTATAATAATCTCTTTCAACATCCTGTTTCAACTGAAAATCATATTAGATTGCAAATGCAGCTTCAAGCTGAATTTTAAAGTGAAAGAAAAACAAAAAGCAAAACCATACTTGAAGAGGATTTGTGTTTTCTTTCCCTTTTTGGGTGAATTTTATTGCATTTTCTCTTTCTCCTTGTGTGGCACGTCCACTTTGCATGTTTCTAAATGAAACATCAAGCCTGGAGGTTGGAACAAACCACTCTTTTTCACATGAATCACTTTTCTCAGTCACACAGTGTACACATAGTCATTCTGATAACTGGAGGCATTCAATTTAGTGATCACGTAAAGCAGTATTGTGTACATATGGCAGTATATGAGTGAAAAACGAGTCTGTTATACCTTGTTGCGTATATGACAAGTCTCCAGGGCTCTTTTTTGCACCTATCAAAGCATTTCCACTCAATTCTAAATGAAATTCAGAAAGAAATCCTCAAAGGGGTCGGAAAATGCTGTAAGCTGTTCTCGCATTGTATGAATAAAAAATTAGACACCCCTATCGTCATCATGAAAAGATGTATTGCCTGGTTAAACAAGAAATGACCATTTTCTTACGCATGAGATAGATTGTAAATACGCCTTTGGCCAATCTGACTGATCAATGAAACCTGCAAAATAAACCAAATTTATTATTACTCAAAGAGGCTGTGGATATGAAACTGAATGACATATTTCCCTAGCAAACCCAATGTGATACTTTAAAGTAATGCATTTGTCTAACAGTCCTGACAGCTAATAAGAAAACACGGTGAAAAGAAAACCTACTGAGGGACGTTTTAATCTTCACGCCTTGATAAAAAGCTGCAATCCCTTGGCCTTGGCATATAGGGGTAATTAAATCCCTGCTCAGGGTGAAAAGCATTGCAAATGCTCTTTCCAAAAGACCCCCTGTAGACCCTTTCTTCAAATCTGGCACACGTATACACTATCACTGCTTTATAACATAACTTTTTTTTGCAACCTGACAGAAAGCCAAGGGAAGTTTGATGTTCGAAGTGCATTAAAAATGAATCTGGTCTGGCTGTGCCTGGAGCCACATCTTCTGCGTTTTGACTTTCTGTCTGTATTCTCACAGAAATAAGTGTGGACATGTGTTTTTTTTCTCCTGTTTGCTTCGTGAACCTCTCAACCTTAGCTTGACCCCTCACACTATGAAGGTGTCTACATTGTCTTACTGTCATACTTCTAGATGTAACCTGCCCTACAGGAAGTGTGGAAATGTTGTAGCTTTGTTTGATGGATTTCATCCACAGATTATTAAATAGTACAATTTAATGTTTGTTTTTAAAAGTTAAAAGATTGTATTTAAAAATGTTGATAAATGATAATTGTATATTGTGAAATCCTAAACAGAATTCACTACCCCATGAGGCATAACAGGATATTTGAGGAGCAAATGTAATTGGATTGGAAAAATTGGTTGAAACCTACCAGACTAATAAGCCTGAACTCTTGAAACTTTTGAGAAGAAGGTTTAATGTCAAAAGCATTTTGGCATACTTCAAAATAGTGGATCTTCAAATCTGACCTTGACATTGCTGTTGTAAACTTGTCTTACAATAATGAAACCCCGCAGATACTTTCAAACTTGTGCATTGAGGCAAGTTTTAGCATACATCTGCAGGACAGACTTCCAGGGAAGAGTTTGGACATCCTTGTTCTAGTGTTATTTGCTAATGTGCCTCTTAAAGCGAATGGATTGAGGTTTTCTCAAGGATTTCAATAAGCTCACACTCACCCTCCTAAACCAAAACCCCCTTTGGTGTTATGGCACCTTAGTAATCACTCTGGTTCTACTTGTCATGGACCCCCAGTGGGATTTTACTAGGGATGTCCTGATCCAATCACATGATCATAAATCGGGCCCAATCACGTGGTTTCAGACTTTATCGGAATCGGACGTTACCTCTCTCTCTCTATATATATATATATATAAATTTACATTCTCATTATTTTTTAACACATCTAGTTATGCAGTGGCACAGAGTTAGACCTCTTTCTTGACTTCACACAGAAACAGCAACATGTGCTGCATGACATCACTTTGTTACAGAAATGCTATTGGTTAGATGTCGGCAAAGTAGAACACGGAAGTAGCTTGAAGCGGAAAGTGCGAGTATGTATGTGATCTGGAGGTATTGTTAAGTTGATGACGACAACATTGCCATAGCAAACTGTGAGATATGTAAACTTAGGATTGCCTCCCGGGTACTTTAAGTTGAGGTGCTATTTGTTTTTATATTATATATTTTTTTATATATATTTTATATTATATATATTTTTTATATATATTTACTATTGCGTACTAAGTGAAGAATTTATGTTATTACTTGATTGTTCAAGCTACCTCACAGACATGCTTTGTTTGTTAACGGAGTTCATTCATTTTCTTTTCGACTTAGTCAATTTTCTTTTCGACTTAGTCTCTTTATTAATCTAGGGGTTGCCACAGCGGAATGAACCGCCAACTTATCCAGCATATGTTTTATGCAGCGGATGTCCTTCCAGCTGCAACTTATCTCTGGGAAACATCCATACACACTAATTCACACTCATACACTACGGACAATTTAGCCTACCCAATTTACATGTACTTCATGTCTTTGGACTGTGGGGGAAACCGGAGCATCCGAAGGAAACCCACGCGAACGCAGGGAGAACATGCAAACTCCACACAGAAATGCCAACTGACCCAGCCGAGGCTCGAACCAGCGACCTTCTTGCTGTGAGGCGACAGCACTACGTACTGCGCCGCCATTGTTATCGGAGTTATTGAATGTTAAAATAAGGTGAATTAAATAAAAAAATAAGGAATATCCTGGATCTGTTTCTTCTTTTTTGTGTATTATAGAAGTATTAGATCGGGTTTTGGCATCAGTAGATACTCAAAAGCAAATAACTCGGACTCAAGGACAAAAAAAACTGATTGGGACATCCCTAATTTTAACCAGCATTTCTAGCATAGTACCAACAGTAATGCTAAAGACTGCAACCTCTAGCAATGGCAGTTGCCACACTACCACAGTACCTTACCACCATCCGGGTCACCGCACCAATGTAACTCCTCCAGGTCAACTGGAGCTGACCTCAACAAGATTCAACCCAACATCCTTGGCATTGGAAGCAGGTTGATGATAATTCTATATACAGTAGTCAACATTTGAAGTGGATCAAAAACATTGTTTTCTAAATTTCCTTAAGAGAATAATGGGAGTTCAATCGTTTTTACTAGTAGTCTAGTTACTACCCAGCAAACAATTTTGTGTTTAATAGATATCTAATAGACATCTAAATGTGACAGCTTGGCTAAAACAAGGCTAAACTTGGGTTGTCAACAAAAATCTAATATACATCTAAGAATAGCCCAAAACTAGACTAGTTTTTCTGTCAAACAAACAGATTAGACAGACTTAATATGTGTAGTGATTCATTTCTGTTTATTTGATGACTAGTCTAGTTTTGGCCTATTCTTAGATGTCTATTAGATTTTCATTTAGCCTTTTTTTTAGCCAAGCATCATCTAATAGGCTAGACGTATAATAGACATCTATTAGACCTCTTTTAAGAACAAAAAAATACTTGCGTTGGTAGTCTTCTTGAGGTTAGGGAGCGAGGTTTACTCACGCAACTTGTACTACCTGACTACGATTAAACTAACCTTAACCAAATTACTAGCTGGTTAACATGAAATAGAAGATACTGTGAAATCTCTGAGAAATACAGACAAATGTATTACATTTTGATGAAAGATTATGTATTACTGTTCTTTTGCATTGGAGTAACGTGCAGATGAATTATGCACAAAATAAATGCGATTCAAATGTACTTTTCAGTTCTTTTCCATATTGACTTTAAATAGTTCACAAAAATGAGAAGGTTTACAAAAGCAGAACGAAGTAAGCAATCCCCTGTAGTCTACATCAAATCCACTGACCTTATTACTGATGCTATACTTAAAACCTGTGCCGTTCCATCATTTAAATATATTTGTTCTCTTCCCTAGGCTCAGTTCACTTATTACTCAATGTTTGACTGAAAGGCATGAAAAAATTCTCAATCGCAGCAGGTTCTTCTCTGAGGTCTTGGTTAACCCGCTGAGCTAATACCCATTTTGAGATAAGGGGGGGTTGGGAATGCTCTATGATTCGTACTTTTTGCATTAAACACAGAGTGGTACCATGGAGAGTGTGAATAACATTTCATTCCTTGTTCTGGTGCCTAATCAGAGGTCCTAAGAGGGGCCTGACCGGATAAAGGTAGTAGAAAGTGTATATGTTCAGTAAAACAAGAAAACCTTTCTGCGTTTCTAACCACACACTATATTCACTTCACCAAGGCTTCAGATGTATAAGCGGGAACGTTCAGCTGGTGCATGAGGAAGAGAGATATGAAAGAGAAATCGCTGACACAATACACTTTTTGGAAGAAAAAAAAAAAGAATGGGAAAGGCTTCATCACACTCTAAACATGCAACTAAATTTGACAAGTGCATCACAGGACAATGGTTGGATTTTGAAAGGCGTATTATCTCCATGGACAAGATGGTAGGAGGCCAGAGAATTGTGGGCTGTTAGTCTTTCGCTGTTGAAAACTTTATTAGTGGGAGTACGGAAGCTGTTAAAACTCTTCTGTATAGATGGGGTGGGAGGGGGGGACGTTACTTATCCATACTGTGGGAGTTTATATTGGCAAATTATTTGTACAAACCTATTTTTTCCTACCTTTTTTTCCAATGATGAAGCTTTTAGGAATCCTACAGAATCAATCTTTTCATAATAATCGATGCAGACTTAATGTAAATTATGCATACATTTAGATAATTTGGATGTTTTAGGCTACGTAACTTCATCAAAACATTCAAATGCAATCAAATAATAAAAAAAATGATCAGGAGTGCATTCTGGGTACTAAAAAAATACAGTATATAATGCTTATCTGAAATTGAAATCACATTAAATAAACACCAATTACAACAATGACATTTCAATCATAAAAATATGCAGTTACTTCGACAAATAAATAACATTTAAACAACAAACGGTTACAATCTTACAAATGTTTGGCACCTTCCTTTAAAATAAATTCACTCTTTGTTTAGTGCCGAGAGGGCACTTTTAAGACTAAGTGTCTGTAAACTTATACAGTAGGTGTAGATTGTACACTCTGCATATGTCTTTGTGTCAATGTGTGCGCGTGTTTGTAGGTTTGTGTACTGTACACATACAGCAATTTTGTTTTCACTGGACATACCCATTGGAAATCTAATACTACTTGTACATAATACTGTATGTATCCGTTCTTAGTATAGATTGTTGGTTGTGTGTTTGTCACAGTTTTCACAGTCAGCCATCAGTTACATCTCATCAACACTGTATATCTTTAGGACCACACACACATACATACACTACCAAAAACCAATCTATCAGCAGGAAATCAAACCACAAATAATTGTCATTCCCATATGCCGACAATATAAAAACAAAACATTCCAAGAGCATAATAATTCCTATCCAATTGTCTTAGCTTGGTATCTCCCAACCACAGTGCAATAACGCAAGTCTTGAGGCTGTTTAGCAAACTCATCTCTTAACTGAGTTTAGGAAAATAATAAGGGGGAGGACCTTTTGGGAAATAAATAGGAATAAATGAGTTTAAGAGAGCGAATGATGGTGAAAAATATGCACTTTGTTGCATGGTGGATCTTGCAATAGGCTTGGTTTGTCAATGATATTCATATAAATCCATGTATCTTTTGTTCACTTACATTTCTTTTTTAGCATTATATAGCCTCTATCCTAAAGAAACACTCCTCTTTTTTGGAAATAGGTTCATTTTACAAGTCACCTAGAGCTATACAGTTGAATATTACCTTTTTTGTGAATCCATTCAGCCGATCTCTGGGTCTGGTGGGAGCACTTTTAGTTTAGCTTAGCATAAACCATTAAATCAAATTAGACCATTGGCATCTCCCTCAAGAAAAAAGCATTTTGATAATTTAAAGCTTGACTAGTCTTTACTAAAACCAATGGATAATTTAATGTTGCTATTTTATATGCCAATATGGCTAGGAACTATATAATAGTCAAGGAACTTTGCTGCTGTAACGTGGCTGCAGCAGGTGGAATGATGTTATGCAGTGCATGAAAATAGTCCCCAGCTAGGTAACTTGGTAACAACAGAATATCATTGTGCTTACTGCAGCAATGCTATGGCAGCAAAGTTCCTTATTATGCCAGAATAAGAATATATTTCCTACCCATATTAACCTAGAAAATAGCAATCATCGATCATAGTACAGATTATAACTATAGAAGCGCCAAAGTTTTAAAGAATTTTTTAGCAAGATGCTAATGGTATAGTACAGTATGGTATGGCTCGGTACGCTTTTATGGGTGTTTCCGATGTCAAAAGGTACCAAAAAGCGAACGGTACCGTACCACTTTTTGGGTACCCTTTCTAAAGGGTACTTAGCAAGACAAAAGGGTACCAAAAGGCGGAGCTGAACGCTATTGGTCTACAGAGAATTGTCACTAGCGCATGCACAAGCCAGGAGAATGAAAACAAAAGAAGCACCATTTTTAAATACACAGCCGAGACATTACATTGTAATACTATATACATATAATAACAAGCCATGGTCGAGCCGAGCTCAAACAAACTTTGTCGTCGTCTTGATGAACAGCCACAAAGCCAAGAAGAACAAAATCTGCAATGTCCTGTTGTTGTTTTATGAGGCCGCCTAAAAGCGTGAGTGGTTTCACTTTCTCCAGAAAGCTCACTGCGCGGCTATATTTGAAATAACTAACTTCTTGAGCTCATGATAATAACATGCTCGTGATTATTGAAGTGTGGCTTCTCACATCCGATCCTTTCAGAAACGGACAAACGCGAGAGTTGAGCACGAAAAAACAAAGGAGAAGCCGGAAAAAATGATTCTTTCAGAAACCTAAAACTAAAACAAACTGCCATGTTCAACTATTATCATCACTTGTTGGACTATTATGAACTCTGAATGACAGAAATACTTTCTAACAAGAGGTTACATGTGCTGGTGAAGATTAAAAACCATTGGTATCCTTTTGGCAGTGGAAATGCAAGCCTGAAAAAGGTGACCCATACCGTACCACTCAGTGGAAACGGGCCATAATGGTCTAATCCGATTCAATGATTTATGCTAAGTTAAAAGTGCTCTCGCCAGACCTGTAGTTCAGCTAAATGGATTCAAAATTAATAAAGCTAAACTGTTTAATTCGAGGGGATTGTAAAATGCAGCTATTTCCAAAAAAGTGGAGTGATCCTTTAAGAGGGTAACCAGTTTGTAAATGGGAATGCTGTCTTTAGATCTCTTTAGACTATGGTTGATCGCAGGTAGGATTTCCCTTTGAGAGGTTTTAGTAAATTGGCTCTCTGTATTTTGAACTGACAGTGTCAATTCTCAATTACAGAGTATTGATTTCGAATCTTGACGGATGATGTGACATACTATTGATGTATACCAAATGCAATTGTAAAATGAAAATCAATTTTCATGTACTGGCGGAATTGTAATGACGCTTTCACTCTGGAGAATCCAGTGCGTGTCAAACATAAGCTTTTGAGATCTACATTCATTAGTAAACAACAAATGTCATTAAAACACCTGAAATCTCAAAGCCCAGAAGCTCATTTGAGGAGCCGGAGGTGAATATCCTAATCCAATAAATTGCTCTTAAATACAAAGAGCTTCAGCTTGCCTTTCATTGCCATTTGGCGAATCAGCAAAACTCCAGGGACGCATTCTGTGTGATGACCTGACCGGAAAGGGCGAGATTAATTTCAATCACATCTCCAATCTGGCAGTGTTAATAATATAAGCACCTATGTGACCTCTTGACTCCTCTGCTGCAAATTACTAATTAATTTTTCCTATTATGCCATGCAAGGACAATAACAAGTTCTTAAAATCAGATGTGAGAAATAATTGAATTTGCTTCATACCTTCCTTAGTTTAACCACAGCTGACTTCAGGTCAGCAAAAATTGGGTTATAGGCAGAAACAGAAGATCTGAACAGTGGGGAGAGATATGCTACTACAATATTCAATGAAAGCAGAACTGACCAGGTTAAAAACATACAATGTATGATTGAAATTTGAAACTTGTACAAGGTTTTCTGTGGTCATTGAAAAGTCGTACACACGCACAAGTAAGATCGTTATAATGAAGTTAATATGTCAGCATTTTCTAAAATTGTACCTTTCAGATTAGGTTTACCATTTTGTTGAGTGTAGCTTGTAGACTAGCTTTGGCATTTTGGCTAAACAAGGCAAAACCCTTCGTGTAATACACCAACACATTTAATACACCACTGTAAACCATGGCTATTTCAGACTATTACAACTGGGGTTTATCTCTAGCTGCCATTTTAAATCTTTTTTTTTTCCAGATCTAGTCTCTAGTCTCCAATCCTCAACCCCATATAACTGTACTTTTCCCCTTCTTTGTATAAAAAATGTCTAAACATTACAAGTGAAGAGGAAAATATCTTTGAGGCTGGCTCTGCCACAAATGAATTGCAAAAAGGAATTAACATTCTGTGTATTATCGAATTGCCACACTGCTTGAATATAAAGCATGTCCAACTGGCTGCCTCTGGCTTGATAACTGTGTCCCACACATGCTGTGTAAAATTTGTGTGGGTGTCTCCAAACAGGGAATATGCTTTGCATTAGTATAAATTTGTAATGGGTGTTAACAGGGTAACCAGGTTTTGATCTGTGGATTCAATAAAGATAAGTCTTCTGTCCTTACTAGTCCTTACTGTAATTACTAGTATCAGTGCATCTTGACAAAGCATTAGGTATCACCTTGTCTTCAGACTATATTAAGACATTTGTTAAATGAATAACACTAATTCCTCATTTTTAAAACTATTGGTTTACCAAACTACAGTGCAAAAGTGCACAGGTGGTACACAAGGTAAATATTTTAAACTGAAACTGTATGCCTTTTTAAGTGCCACATTTCCTGTGCATTTATGGTTGCTTGCCTTACACCTATGCCTTAATGAGTTTGGAACACCTGCTTAATTCTGTCTCTTTCAGAACACTTGTCTCTGTGGTGGCCTGTGGGGACCAAAGCACCTGCTGATGGAGTCTGCCGAGCTGTCTCAAAAGCCATCGGTCCTTTTCTCAACAATTTCTCCTCACTTTGTTGTGGTTCTCACAAGCATCACAGTTTCTGCTGTGCTGACACCCCCTTCCAGTAGTCCAGAATGTCATGGAGATCCTCATCCTTTGCAAACTGCACTTTCTTCCGAAGAGCATGACCAGCGGCTATGTATGCCTCCTCACGGGGGCTTTTTTTGTAGGGTCGGAAGCGCTCCCAGATTTTAAGAGTGCTCTCGGAGGAGTACTCAGGGCTGGAAGAATAGCCTGAGTAATTGTGGTGGCGGGGAGAAAGCTGAGAGTAGGCAGTGTCCTTCTTGGTGCGAGTGAGAGGCTTTAAAAGGAGACTTTCTGGGCAGGGGAGTCAGTGGCACCCTCATAGTAGAGAGCGGGGAAAGAGTGTCGGTGCTCTGAGCAGTGGTAGTCTGGGTGCACCTCCAAGTGGTGCTGCTGAGCTGTGCTGCTCCCACCACCAACCACAACACCACACCCACCCGAACCACCACTGCCACCACCGGCTCCCCTTCCACCCCCGCTGCCACCATCTCCTCTGCCATTACTGACTCCCTGAACCCCTATCAAGGGCAACCTCTCTAGTGGCTCCCCGCACCGAACAGGGCTGCCTTTCTCAGGATACTTGCTCTTGCATTGCTCGGGGCTTCGAGGGTCGGGAACATCCAGGCTGAAAACCCGAGCACTTTTGACAGAGCCACCAGATGAAACACTGCAGCGGTTTTTAACAGGGTTGATGGGGACAACTGCGGCATCTGCACTGAGTTGTCTCTGCAAGGGCCGTGATGCTGTAGCTGGGGGTGGGTCCCTGTAGGGAGGGGAAAGAAAGCCCCCTCCACTGATGCCAGGTCGCTCAGAAAGGGGCAAAACGAGAGGAACAGTAGGTGGAGGACGAATTTTTGGGGATGACATGATCTGGCATGTCTCTGTGATGGTAGGGGAAAGTGGAATTAGCCCCCTAACTGATGAAGGGACACTAGGAGGGGGTGGAGAGGCAGTGTTATCTGCTGTAGTTGCAGTGGCAGCAGCTGCTGCCACAACCGCTACAGAATCTAGTTTGAGTGCATCAATGCAGTTATTGATAATCTGATTTACCTTGTCCACCTCCTTGGCAATGGTGGAGATCTCAGATGTTGAATCTCGGCCATCATCATCATCAGAGTCATCTCCTCCATTAATCCCATTTTCATCTCTACTGATTTCATCCCCTGACCCAGTTATAACTCCATCTCTCATTTGCTCCTCTCGTCCTGCAGTTCGTACATCCATGTAGTTGCCCTTACTCGTAGCCATGGCTTCTGAGAAAGCTGTAGCCATCTTCTCTACTTGTGGCAAGGAAGAAAGTCGAGAAGAGGTGGTGTTTGCAGAACCATGAAGAATGCCCAGGCTGGAGGATGCTGATTGGGACAACTTGCTGTGGTGATGTTGATGATGGGACTGGTCATGAAGTTTCTGCAAGGCTGAAGGATCTTTAGCTGCTGCAGCAGCTGCCTCTGGCCCATACCGCATCTCTAAAATGGTTTTCTTAACACTAATTGATTTTTCCTTCTCCTCCTGCATTCTACGCCTACGCAAGCAGTAATACACCAAGCCCAACACAATGACCATCCCAAACAGGCAGCCTAGAATGGTCATAATGTAATGAGTGGTGGTAGAACGACCTGCACGCAAGTCATCAGGCCCTGGAGCCCGTGTTGCAAAATTCAGACAAGTGTGATTGTACCGCTGAGAATTGCGAATGGAAGCCACACAAAAGGTGTAATTTGTATGGGGCTTTAGGTCATTTAATGTGACAGTCTGTTTCTTGTTCTTTAGGTTTATGACATCGGACACATAGGTGTGGTTGTACTGCACTAAAATGTACATCTTACTGTAGGGCTTGGGTATCTGAACCAAGAGAGATGCTGTGGAAAAGGAGACAGTTTGCAACCTAATGTTTGGACTATAAGTTGGGTCTGTAGTAGAGGAAGCTGTGGGCTGCATATGAGGCCCCATCTGATCATAAAAATCTATCTCCATCCCTGAAGAGTCTAAGTCTGGAGGAAGGGCAGTTATGCCACCAACAATCACACCATCTTTACACATAGATGACAGAATGGAACGAGCATTTCTTCCATGATTACCTCTAGGGCTCACAAGAGGGTAACCAAAAAGTTCCTTTGGGGTCTCACATAGGAGCCTGTCATAGGTGTGAGTGACATTGTCAAATGCTTCCAGCCAAATAAGGAAGGTATACAAGTCACAGCCACAGTGGAAAGGATTTCCAGCTAGTTCGCATACTATTAGCCGACCACCCAACACAGTAAAGGTGGATGCATCCAGCTTTGCTAATTTGTTGGAGGAAAGATCGAGACTGCTAAGGCTTGGGCACTCCCAGAAGGCATTGGTTGCAATTACCTCTATAAGGTTATGCTGCAGATATAGGCACTGCATTCGTCCCAACCCTCGCAACATCCCTTCTGTGAGATTGGTTAGCTTGTTATATCCCAGCTGCAAGACCTGTAGATTGGCCTGTCCTGCAAAGGCACCGTCCTCAATGTAGGAGATTTCATTCTTGGTGAGGTTGAGGTCGGTAAGGTTGGTGAATCGGCTGAGGGAGCTGAAGAAAATTGCCTTGAGCTTGTTCTCATTCAGCCGTAAGTCATGGACCGTGTTGTTAATGTGCTGTGGGATTGTCTCATATGGAGGCTGGTTTTGACTGCAGATTGCCAGCCACACGTAGCCTTTATCCCCTTCAATTAGCCAGCAGTCACCCCTCACGAAAGAAGGTGCATGGAAGAGGAGAAAAATAGGGAGAGAGAGGATGAGAAAGGAGGTTGGAACAGCACAAGGTAAGCTGATCCCGCAGGCCATTTTTGGAGCAAAAAACTGGATTTGTTTTGATCAAGGAGGGAAGCAAAAAAAAGGTTAGGGCATAAAATAAGAAAAAATGATTACAGGAGATGGACGGCCTATAGGATTACAAAGACACTGGGGGGAAATGGTCTTGAGGGCAGTTACAGCTTTTCAGGAACCATGATGCCAAACATAGTCCCCATTTTACGTGGTTCGTGTTATAGGGTTATAGCATGGCTTGCCACAGTTGCAACTCATGGTCACTGATTTCTTGACTGATCTTCTTCTGAACTTCTGGGCAGTGCTTTCAACCCGTCACTCGTTGGAACTGTGTAAAAGAAAAAGGGGTTGGGGAGAAAAATCAGAAATTATTATTATTTTTTTGGCTTTAAATGCCAACTAAATGAACTTAACATACACGCAAATAACATGAATGCATGCATTTTATTTGTAAAGACACAGAATGTCATCCTTAGCATGCTAGTTTTGACAATGTTTGATTATAGAAAACTGCTCCAACTAACAATAAAGCTTCAAAATTGTTGTAAAGAAAGCATAAATGACAGCATAATTAAGGACTAGAATGTAGAACAGCCATTATTCTTTGCAAGTCACCAAGGTTTTACAGTGCCTCTAAGGATTCATTTAGGATTACCATTATACAAACAACACCATTCATTCATGTCACTCTTGTAGTTCCCTTGGATATAAAAATGCATAAAAACATCTTGCAACACAGCTAGTGGCAGAGTATGTGCACATGAGTGACGTGACCAGGGAACCAACCCTGTAGAAATATTGTGTGTAGTGTTTCATTATGAATTAATATGTCATCATCAATATCTAAGCTGGTTGGATGGCCTTTGGCTTGACTTGACCAAATTCCTCAAACTACTCCGTTTACAAATGCAGTCTAAACAGCTTGGCCAGGCTTGAAGATGATGCAACTACCTGGTAAAGTATAATTTTTAAAATGTCCTGTAATTCACCTCTTGCTGTAAACATTAGCATCCTTAGATGTGACATAATATGGTATACTCTTTCACCGCAGTTTGAAGCTACAAACATCAAGCCCAAGGCTAACTTCGGAACTTCAAAGAAATCTGTCTAATAATCACTGAATGCTCAGCAGGACTTACAATTAATGCTAATTCATCCATTTTCCACACTCTCTATGTATAATGCATACTTCACATTTTAATATCACACAAAAGTTTAAATATAATTAAAACTATACTACAAATATTGTCATTGAAACGTCACACAATCAACACCAAGCTATACCGCACAACCGTTCAGTCTAGAATCCAAGCATCCAATTTTACCATAGTCACTTCTCATTCCTAAAGCCCTCACAGAAACAGAGAAGCGTTTTCCTCTAATGCCCAGGCTCAAGATTGAAATTGACAATTCAATTCCTCAACTGACGTCAGCTGATTTACCGCTGACCCCCAGAGCGTGTCATACTCACGCGGATACTCTCGTAACTGTCAATCCTTCAGTCCCTCAAGACTTAAATGTGCGTGTGTGCGTATGTAGGAGGTTATTTAATCTCTGTAGGAATGACATTAACCAAGGAGCATTAAAAATCCTTTACATCGGTCTCATTAAATTCAAATGCAAATACCGTGGAAAACACGATAGGAATGTTTGTGCACGTCTGAGTGTATTTTCACGCCTATGAATATATGCATGTAAACATGTTTGCTACGTACACTGCATGCAAATCCAGCAGAAGACATTTATGCAAAGTGGATGCGAATAGATGTAATTATAAAAGGAGTATTAATTACCCTGCTGACGAGGGGAAATAAAAGCTTTACATAGCACTGTTTGAATAGACGCAATTGTAAAAGCTATCCTACAGCGGTTGCATAATTTAACTTCAATATGCTGGATGATTGTTCCCACATTAAACTAACACAAGATATTAGACCCAGTGGAATATCTCAAACACCTTCACAATCAGCAAACACATAAATGTTTATATCCCCCAATGTATTTGGGGTAAACATAGAATGGTGAATCCCTGCTTTCAGGGTTTTTTTTTTTTGGTACTGCTTTAGTTTAAGTACCAATTCTAGTGGCTTATTACCTGCCTATTATTAAAACATTGACTGTTTATTAGTACTTATATAGTGGTCCCTCGTTATTCGCGGAAGTTATGTTCTGAAAATAACCCGCAATAGGCGAAATCAGTGTCGTAGTGCGTTTTTTTTTACCATTATTATACTACAGTTGTTATACATTGTCACACTTTTCTCTCTTTTAAACACTCTCAAAGTTTAAACTTTCATAGAAAAATAAGTCCAGTATTAAAAAATGAAACCAAAGATCAAAATCTGCTGTCAGGCACAAACATTCATCGCTGTCAGCAAAAGGTTCAAAAAGCTTTTTAGCTTTTGTGCGGATAATGTTGGCATCAGGGATGTGCGGTCAGGGGAGGCAAGTGAGGCAGTGCCTCATCTGTCATTATCCTCACCTGCCTTCATGAGATGTATACTAATGATAAAATCAATATTTGTCCACTGATCTGTGCTTTAAATGCAATTTCTGTATAATTCAAATATTTTTTTTTTAATAATTTTCAAAAATTATGATCAAAATTGCTGTATTTTGCGTATTTCCTTTTCAATTGCAGTGTAGGAAGCGAGATGCACCAAGCTGTGTCTCAGGAAGCACCAAGCTGTGCCTCAGTCAGATTGCGCAATCACTTGCAAGCTGGGTTAAGCGCTACCAATGTAATGCTTTATTAAAATGTTTTTATACATTGTAGACATTTTTTATTATATGTCCTCACTTTCCATATAATATTCATGAATGTTTATCACTTATTTAGTGTTAGGATCCGACAAAGCCGCACTGAAAAGACATGATGTGAGGCAGGCAGTAGCTCTACTGCAATGAAGGGGGCGCACGTGAGCTCACGGTTATTCTTCTTCAGTGGTTGCTCTTCTTAAGTGGTCAAGTAAAGTTCAAGAAGTCTGTTATTTTATGTTTTGCTCCGACTGACTGCAAAAATTACGTAACATTAATAACGTAACATGAAGCAACGGTAATATCTCACCTTAAAAATATCTCAAAATTGGACTTTTCTAATCAAAACGTGAAATAATAAATAATTGATGATCAATGCGGAGCTAAAGGTCTTGTTTTAAAGGACAGAACAGAACATAACTCGATCACTTCAAAAAGGCAAGACCAGTGTGTGTGTGTGTGTGTATGTGAGTGAGTGAGTGCATAAGAGAGAGAGAGAGAGTTGTAGTTGTCTGTAGTGTCCACCTTGTTGTTTTTTGGAAGGCATACTCAACCGCTATACGTTTTACATTCTTCCTTGGCCCAGCATGTACCTGCTATGTGTATAGAAAGAATGCTGACATGAGATATGAAACACAATCAGTAGTTGGCAAATATATTGCGTGCATATATTTGTAAGTCAGTGCCTCGCCAGCCACAAACCTCACCGCACGTCACTGGTTAGCATCCAGCGCAATGTTGTTTTTCCTGCGTTCACTGATCCACAGAACTAGCAGACTCCATCCGGATACGCCGTGCACATGACATTTGGACGTGCGCACATTCGCTTGTTATTTAAAATGAAATTGTTCAGATGGCGCTCTGTGGCATGGCAGAAATATGAACAGTGTCCTGAGTCGTAGCTGGCCGCAGTGTGCGTACCTTGATATAAACCTAGGTTTACAATTCTAAAATGCATGGCGCGGCACATCCGGTGTGCGACCCCCTTTACGATGGTCTTGCTGGGGACAGTTACAACCCTTTTTGCATCTTTGTTGGATACTGCTAGTGATCGAAGATTTATGTTAATTTGGCAAGCTGAATGCATTCTGTTACTGTAAGACACGGAGGAGATTGACTGACAATGGTCTACAGTCAATCCGGATGCAGAACACAATGCGCTGTAAAAAAAAAAAAAAAAAGTATGTCAAATTGCACTAAAAAAGATCACGAAACTGTGAGGCCACGAAAGGTGAACCGCGTTATAGCGAGAGACCACTGTAAAGCACATATTCTGTCATGGTTGTAGGTGTGTGCGCTCGTCTGGTATTGTCTGTGTTGTTGTCACACGTTTATGTTTTGCGTTTCTTGTGGCATGTCAGTGTTGTTGTGGTCATGTGGTTTGTTACGCCAATCAGCTGTTCTGATCAGCTGCCCAGCTATGGCTAATTACCACGGCTATATCTGAGCGGCAGTCCTTTGTCACACTGTCAGTTCGTTAGTGATGTTCATGTAAAGCCGAAGTCACACTAGAGTTTGAGCTTGCGAAATTCTGTCGTACGGCGCTGCGAAAAGGGGCGGGATTAAACAAGATGAATAGGCAAGATAAAAAGCAAGCGATTGCTCCATGTTTTAAATTTCAGTTCAGAGAGGTCATGTTTTGATCCTGCATTGGTCTCACGCAGTCAAGTGATGCGATTTCGCAGGTCAGAGTTCACCAAGTTTGAATTTTGCACCGCAGCAACCTGCGAAACTCCGACGCATGACCCTGCGTTTCCGGTCTGACGCATTCGCATGCGTATGAATGGAAGTCTATGGGGAGGAAAGTCCAGTGTGACCGCGGCTTAAAGCTGCTGTCACAGTAGAGTTTGAGCATGTGAAATTCTGTCATACGGCGCTGCAAACAGGGGCGGGATCAAACAAGATGATTACACATTAAAAAAAAGCAAGTGATTGGTCCATGTTTTGAGGTCATGTTTTGATCTTCGATTGGTCTCACGCAATCATGTGATGCGATTTCGCAGGTCAGAGTTCACCAAGCTTGAACTTTCCAACGCAGCGAACTGCGAAACTTGCCGCATGACCTTGCGTTTCCAGTGTGACGCATTCGCGTGCGTATGAATGGAAGTCTATGGGGAGAAAAGTGTAGTGTGACCGCAGCTTTAGATTTTTCTTTGTCTGCTTATCAGCTGATGTTTTGGGCTCGCGTTTTTGCCAGGTCATGTGAACTTTTGTTTTTGGACTCTTTTGCTCTATTATTTTTGACCACCTGTCTAATAATAAATACACTTGCATCTTGGATCTATCTCTGTATTTTATTGACGTAGGTGTGACATATTCTGTACGATCTTATTCTACAGCCCAAATCCTGCCTTATACCTAAACCTAACTTCTACCGTAACTAATTACTACCCAGCTAACATTTTGCATTTATTAGACATCTAATAGACATTTAAACAAACTGTAGATACAGTAGCTTGGCTAAAGCAAGTCTAAACTGGGCTAACAGTGAAAATCGAATAGACATCTATGACTAGCCCAAAACTAGACTAAACTTATGTGTAGTCATTCATTTCAGTCTATTTGATGACTAGTCTAATTTCGTCCTATTCTTAGACGTCTATTAGATTTTCACAGACAGCCCAAATTTAGTCTGGTTTTAGCCAAGACGACTATGTTTAGACGTCTATTAGACATCTGTTAGACATCTTTTAAAAACAAAAAATGCTTGCTGGGTTTATATATTAGCAGCAAATTAGGAGTTTATTGAGCTAAAAGTAATCTTTGTGAAGTTTCACAAACAAATTTCGAGAGGAGCACATGATATAATTGACCGCAGCTGGTCTCTCATCTACAATCATTAGTTAGCCAATCAGATTAATCCAAACTCACTATAAGTAGCCTAGCAAATATTACTCCCTTATCTTCGTTTTCCGAAGAAACACCCCATCCACCCCTTCTCCACCTTTCTTTCTTTACCACGGGGAGCTCTCGAGAACTACCTGATCTCGTACTCCCCGTACATGCTCAATTGACCAGGCGGGAGCCCTGGGGCTCAATTATCTCCGAGCTCAGGTTTCTCTCCCGGGACAGCATGCCAAACCTGCTAATAGCGTCAAGCAATATCTAAGTGTGAACTCTTGAAAATGGTTTATTAATAGCGAGAATTGTATCTTTAAAAAAAGTGTGATTTTTTTTTTCCAACATTCCAAGTAAATTCAACAACAACAACAAAAAAAAACAATTCTGAACTACAACTACTTCTTGTTACAACTTGCTCTCAATCAACCATACACACCAAATATATTTCACTTTTTTAGCTTAAATTTCCAACAATTTAACTGCTTTTCCACCCTTAGTCACGTCGTCTCATTTTTAATCGTTCTGTTCACTGAGCTCTGACCCTGTCAGATAGAGATCTAATTAGTTAGTCGACTCACTTGTGCCTAGAGGAAACACTCCACCAGTCCTCCTCCATACTGAGAACGTCTTACCAAACACAAGGTCACCAGAATATTACAGCAGGGGCCTCAAAGCAGTATTTTAACACATACGATAACTATCAGTCCCTGTTGATTTCATTAACAGCAGCCTCTCCAAACACAACACCGACTGAAGCACCATTTGGCTTTCAGTTATTTAAATGCAATAATAAAACGACAGAGTTGAAAGATCTCCCAAAAGTACCATTGCAGTGGTTTGTGCTGCAAGTGTCGGTCCTGGCTTAGACAAGATAAAACGCAATTGCCGATTACCCTGTAAAGCACTGAATAGTTAGGATTCTGTCTGTTATTGTGTATATCTGTGTGCAGTTATATGTGGAGCAAATTTCCCCCTAAAAAAATTAATGAATAAACAAACAAACACACACACACAAACACACACACACACACACACACACACACACACACACACACACACACACACACACACACACAGTGATAGGAAAAACTGTGTTACTAACGGCCCAAATTACATTTTTCAGTAACGAGTAATCAAATAAATTACCGTTTCCCCATTAAAACGCTGTTACCGTTACTGACAATAAAATGTGACATTATATAATTTATATACTGTACATTATTGTTTGCAATTGGGTGGCACGGTGGGTAGCGCAGTCGCCTTACAACAAGAAGGTCGCTGGTTCGAGCCTTGGCTGGGTCAGTTGCCGTTTCTGTGTGAAGTTTGCATGTTCTCCCAGTGTTCGCGTGGGTTTCCTTTGGTTGCTCTGGTTTCCCCCACAGTCCAAAGACATGCGCTATAGGTGAATTGAATACGCTAAATTGGCCGTAGTGTATGTGTAGGTGTGAATGCAAGAGTGTATAGGCGTTTCCCAGTGCTGGGTTGTGGCTGGAATGGCATCCGCTGTGTAAAACACATGCTGGATAAGTTGGCGGTTCATTCCGCTGTGGCGACCCCTGATTAATGAAGGAACTAAGCCGAAAAGAAAATGAATGAATAGTTTGTAACTGAGCTCACCGATGTGCTTTTCTTCGAACTCTGTTGGCCTGCTCTGGTGTGAGTGAGTGGGGCACATAACTGATGATGATTGGCTTGTGTGTGAATGTGTAAGGGTATGTTACATTTAATAGATGTGTGTATACTACCTTTTAAAGATGTCTCCCCCTGTCCCACTGCTACATTAATAAAGTATAGAATAGTGTAGAAGGTTTTACAATAATTAAGGGTCCATTTTATTTAACATACAGTTTATTTATTTATTTTTGTCACATTTTTCTTTTAAAAAGCAACGCAATAGTTATTTGTTATTATTATAGTTATCTGGTAATTAGTTACTTACTCAGTTACTATTGTGATGAATAACTAGTCACTATAACCAATTCTGAAACCAATTATAATACTGGCGTCACGGTGGCACAGTGGGTAGCATGATTGCCTCACAGCATAAAGGTTGCTGGTTTGAGCCTCAGCTGGGTCAGTTGGCATTTTTGTGTAGAGTCTGCATGTTTCCCCCTGTGTTCACATGGGTTTCCTCCAGGTGCTCTGGTTTCCCTCTCAAGTCCAAAGACATATGCTATAGGTAAATTTGGTAAGCTAAATTGTCTGTAGTGTGTGTGTGAATGAGTGTTTCCCAGTGATGGGTTGCAGTTGGAAGGGCATCCACTGCATAAAACATATGCTGGATAAGTTGGCGGTTCATTCTGCTGTGGCGACCCCTGATTAATAAAGGGAAATAAAAATGAATGAATGAATGAATTATAATACTATATAATTAGTAATATATGTAAAACTACTATATAATAATATCTAATTAAATTAATTAATGCACAACAATGTTTTTGTATTAGAGATGCCACAATTCTCAATACACCATTGAACCGTTCTGTACGACATCGACGGTTCAGCACGCACTTGTGAATTGCGTTTTTTTTTTGGTTTTACGTTTAAATAATTTATGTGCGTTTTATTACTCTCCGAATTGACTGTTTTTGTGTGCCTGTAAGTCTACGAGCTGAGATGAGGAAACTTCTCCCCGCAAGTAAATATTCAATCACTATGCTCTAAAGTTAGAGGGCGCTCAACCATCATTCCACACTTTATCATGGTGAGCTGCGGTGAAGTGAGGCAACACAGTACTAGGAAGCGCCGGCATCTTTCAAACTCGCGGTGTGGGGACATTTCGGTTACACGTATAGACAAATCGAATGGAAACACTTTCAACATGACTGCACATCTGTGGCGCCATCATCCAGCAATATCACTGTCTGAAGTCAGGATAGCAGAGAAGGTAATTAAGTCCTCCAAAAAAAACAACAATCCCTCGCCGAATCCTTCCAGCAAACATACCCAACTGGTTCCAAAAGACACATAAAAATAACAAAGGCAGTGTTAAGTTTAATTAATATAAAAAAAAAAAAAAATTATATATATATATATATATATATATATATATATATATATATATATATATATATATATATATATATATATATATATATATATATATATTTGTGCATGAATATACAGAAATAATATAATAAGAAAATATCAGTTTGCAACAACAAGCAGTCTAAAACAATGAAAGTGAATAAGACCGGAAGTCTCGAGCCAAAAAGATTCAAATGGCTGAGCCTGCTCATACGCAAAGAATAAGGTCAATAACACCACCGCCAATTTTCGCTCAGCTCGTTTGCACATTCACAATAGTTTTATCATTAAATTTGTCCACACAACCTCAAAATTAAACCAGGTCATTGTTTCCAAGTCAGAAACAAAGCAAACACAGTGTTATTCGCTAGTACAGAAGAAAGTATTTTAACAGCTGTAAATTAAATCAAAGATACTAATAAATGATGCATTCAAAATCCACTTAGCCCAAACTAAAACCGACATGTTGAATGCGAATGACGCATCTGCACTTCTGTAGACTTCTGCATTCACTGAGTGCTTGCATTTTTTGTCTCCTCTCTCAGTTTTTATTCCCGCTTTGTCTTTTAGTGGTGGCATTGTATGCTAGGAGATTATCACTATTGTCCTTTCAAAAGGACAAAAATAGCATGTGCCAGCGACAGCAAGGAAACAATTAAGACCCTCTCTTTCTTCCTTTATTCTGTCAAGCTTCGGGCTTTTGTGGAGACCTGAAACCCTTTTCCGCTTTCTCACGTCGAGTTATCACACAGCGTATCTGCGATTTAATTAGGACCAGAGGCTAATGCTAATTACAGCTTGTGAAAGCAGGTGGACCAAACTAGCACTTACTTTAGAGAGTCTTCGTCGTTTAAAGATGAACCTCTCGGGGGATGAGAGAAGGACAAAGAGAAGACTCAGACCATTGCTGAGAGGCAAGAACATTTTAGCCAAATGGTAGGATGGAACAAGAAGTGCTACACTTAATGACTGAGAGGAAACTTTCCTCAAACTGGCACGTTTCATGACATAACACAGCTGAAGCTAAAATAATTTTACCTGGTGTTTCTTTTGGAGGGAAAAAAGAGCCAACACTTGGATTGTCACATCGTGTGTAACTGTTGACCTTTTACTCTGAAGTAGCCTGGAGGAGCGGTTGCTAACTCACCTAACAAAGAGCAATGACCCGTGCAGGTTAAAGCTGAAACATGCCATTTTTTTATTTTAGGCTAAAATACTTATTTCCTCCACTTAACCTGATGAGACAAATGAAAAATAGGCAATCATAAATGCTGTGAACCTATCAAAATATTGCTCTGCTTGTTTGCGTAGACTATAACAGGGACTCAACCAATGATGTGATTTGGGTTTTTTTTGGTTGATTAATTGCAGATGTTTTTACTCAACAAACTTTAACTTATTGCAGCATTTTTACTTCAGATTGTCTGTTTTTATTTAAACATTAAATATTAAACTAAATAAATAAAATTGTATATTAAAATCATCTTTTGTAAGCTGTTGTGACCAACTGTGTGTAGGCATAGTGTGCTCAGTCATATTGGAGTGATATAAACATAATAAGTCTCTTTTTTAATTTTCCTAACATTAAAATAGGATCCAAATCCCTTCCATGTTGAGGCTCACATCAACGTGACGGTTTCCCCGCCCACCAAATTGATTGACAGCTGTGTATAAACATGTCTCCGTAGTAAATGCATATATAAGACAGGATGTGCGCAAAGCAACTGGGATTAAAAGATCTGTTCAGCTCTCTGTGATCATCAATCATCATCAAATGTGATCAAGAATGAGTTTTACAAGTTTAATGCATTTTTAAAACAGTGCATGTTTGAAATAAAGTTAATTAAAGATGGTAAAATCGCTGTTATTCATAACCACAGCCGTATGGCAGTACAATTATAAAAGACGATGCTTCAATCCCGGTTTGTGGACGTTAAATCAAGTTTATTTTGTACATTACCATAACGGATATGTATACAGCGGTGGATATTAACATGTATTCTGTCACATTTGCCATTCAAAAACAGTGCAAAGTTAAACACGTGCACTGTGTGTGTGCGTAAAACTTTGTGACTCTTGAATTAACTCCACAACAAATACATCAAATCATCATTGGGAAAGTTCTTACTGTGCTATTTATCTGACGCAGCCGAGACAGAGATTGAGGCACACTCTAAAAGCTCAAAATTGAAATATCGCATAAAACATTTGTGAATAAACCACCGTTTCCATCCAATGAATCAAAAAGAACAACATGGTCACGTCCTGGCCTTTTTACTTATAAAAAAAAAAAGATTTGTGCCTGAGAAGATGAAATGCAATGAACGCACGGTTGCTTTTGGAAGCACAAAACCATTCTTTAGGAGCAAAGCTGCTCAAGGCAGTTCTGGAATGTATAATACTGAACTACTTTGATGACAAACTTTGGCTGAGGTGTTTTAGATTGACCGAAACAACATTTCAGATGTTGTGCATTTTTGTAATCACATGACATGTAAAAAAAAAAGATGTGATGCTGTAATTTACTCCCTAAATGTGTTTCCATCATAGTTTATGCACATTTTATTATATTGAGTAAAAGGTTTATTATAGTGAATGGGTTATATGCACATAGACTTTTAATTTCAGTCAGCCAGCCCCAGGGCTTCCAGTGAATTGTCATCCTATCTAAAATTGTTGTGTTTAAGATCTGATTTAAAAAAAAAAAAAAAACAACAATCTTCATTGCCTGGCTGAGATACAATATAAAATGGGTATCAGACCAAACAAGAAGCACTGCATTAAATTCCATTTTTCCATCTTTAAAATATGTTCAAAAAGGTCATGATTCGCACTCATCAAATTATTGCTTCGTGCAGTTTTTATTTTACATCCTTCAGGTGATACAAAAACACAAACGTTTTTGCACAATGCCTTCCTCAGTGTGTGACACAGTCCTCTCACTCCCCCCTTTTGTCCCACAATCAATTACATTGCGTCATTAGTTAGACGGTATTTCATAATTAACCACACAAGAAATATTTACCTTCAAAAACAATATTTCACAGGAAAATTGCATATCACTTATCATCATTTACTTATGTTTACATCAATACAATGAAAATCCGACAGTCCAAAAGATAAAAAAAAAAAAGTACATTTGTCTCACAATCACATTGTGTCATTAACTAGACGGCCATCTTTAAAATATGGAAATTATTTTTACGCCAGTATTTTCAATGGAGTTTCTGCGCTAGCCTGCAGCTAATGATGATGCCTGCGTTTTTGTCCCTTTTTACGCTTTAACAACCAAATGGATGCTTAAGTCTATTTAACTGATTATATTTGAATTACATTACAACATTGATACTGTTAAAGCAACCATATGAAATTGAAAATAGTCACATAAACCTTTCACCGGAAGTTTATCATTGACTGAAAAACACTAGGTGTGCATAAAACTCATTGCGCACATACACTTTTTTATATGCATTTTCAAAAATTATGCACATCTTGTCAATTCCATTAAGCAGTTTTTTAAGCAATATTTTAAAATGTGCATTAAAAATAGGTAGAAACATAGCTAGAATGCCTCAAGAAAGAAAGATACGGTATTGATATCCAGCAGTACTTTTTATTCAACAATTAAATCACATTTTACTCTGGTTAAAATAAGAAGACTATTATAGCAACAATGACTACGTTTACATGGACATCAGTAATCAAAATATTTGCCTTCATCTGATTAAGGTGTTTACATGAGTTGCTTTTTGGATGTTCCTTTCATCATCCTGTTTTACATGTTATAGCACAAATTCGTTTAACAGTGTGTCACTACGCTATTCACATTTCCTCCGGAGTTTCATGTAATTTTGGATGTTCCATTTTTTATTTGTTGACTCTAACTGCGCTTTGGCACGTTCACTTTCATTTAGGAACATTTCATGCATGTCCCCGTGAGAAGTGAGATATACTATGCGAGTATGAACTGCTGGAAGAGTGTTGTTTTAATGGAATTTGATACCGCAGATTATATGGGGAAAAAATAACATTTTTCGATGCAGGTGTTTGTGGTCCTTCACTGACTCGATAGTGTCAAACAGCCGTGAGTTTATAGACTATCCTGTCGTAAAACATGGCGAAAAGTCCTACATGACGGTAATAGTTTGATTAAGGTACATGTCTATACTGCACTTCAATAACATGACTAAAATTGGCACACTCCATATGTCTTAATTGGATTTTTGTTCAGTTCGATTATGACCTTAATCAGATTAAATTAACCAAAAATCTCTGTTTAAATGGTAAACTCTTAATCAGAGTATTATCTTAATCATATTATTGTTGTCCTTGTAAACTTACTCAATGACCCAGTTAATAGTGTGAGTTGAGGGCGGGGCTCTCTGTTTGATTGACCAATGGCAGGAGCTAGTTTAAAAATCTTTGTTTTGACAGTCATTTACGCTACAGCAGCACAAACTTTTCACCACTTCGGGCATTAAAAATGACTTTGTTTCAGCAAATTGCTACCAGTGTGAAACTCTAAAGTAAGATAAACATAATATTAATATCTACAAGTATTTTTTTGTTCAGTAGTTGCTCATTTTAATTTACAACGCTCACAGTAAGCACTGGTTTTAGTTGGTTGATCTCAAGCTGCGGTATTATTCTTAGAACCACCACAATTTGCCATTTGAAGCGCTTTAAAGCAAGTGCTTGATTTCTCTATTTTCTCCCCCTCAGCCACTGCAGTGTGCACTTGTTAGAATAACAATTTTATCTCCCAACAGCAGCAACATAGGCTGCCTGGAGTGGGAAAACTTTTTTTCAGAGGAAGGGGAAGAACATGAAACAATCTTCGAGCGCGTGTTGATTTGCCTTTCACCAACTGACAAAGAAAACCCCATCGTTTTCCTGCCGACTCGCTACATACGCAGCGAGCATTCTGAGAAAGCAAATTTGGTTGTTTTTTCTGAGGAGGCCGTCTGAGACATCAAACACCCCTCAGGGTTGCGGGATCACGAAAATTGCCAGAGCTACGTTCACCCCGGGAGCCAAACTGACATGGACAGCCGCAGGGGCATTCAAACAATGTGAAACAAATTTGTCTGTGTCAAAATGCCCAGACGTTGCCCTGTCGCTCTGACATCCAATGACCTACACGGGACCAAAGCCCCCAAAGGGGCGAAGCTTTAACTTCCTGAATTCTAATTAGTGGCTTCTCGGCCTTCGGGTCTCGACTGAAAGGATTGGGTTTTTCAAAGTGCCCTTAAAATCTGCTTCTTATTATAACTTAATACTTCTCAACCTCTTCCTCTGTTTCTTGTACTGTATGTCAGCTATATTTATGCCGGTTCACTTGCCAGAATTTTAGTGCAGGATGAGGATTTTAAATTACTGCCAAAATTGACTGTGAGGTTAAGAGGTATTTTGACTAACACACAGCAGTGTTGCCCTTTCAGCACTGTCCCTTTTATTACCTGACCATTTTCAGAATTGAAAATGGTTACAAAAGGAAGGGTCAGAAACTTAAAGTAGTTTCAGTCAGCAAAATTAGGTGCTTAAACATCAGTAGGTGATTTTTAGTTTTTACAAAATGTATCCTAAAAAAAAAACATGTGGTTTTGTTATATAGAAGTGTTAATTAAAATATGTAATAGCCAACAAATAATAAAGTTCCATAAAATGTAGAATAACTCTATAAAAAAGTGTCACTCATACCTCTTCAAGAAGAACTTCTGACTAGCTATGCTCTCTACTCTAACTAACCATGTTCATATGGAGCAATTTTCCTCTCCTTGGTTGACCAGGTACCCTGAGGCGGACATTTTGAAGTAACCGAGGTGATAATACAGCATCTCCACACTTTCTGACTCTTTCCGTTCTCCCCTGAGGGAAAAGTCTGGTTTAAAAGCCGGCAATGCTTCATATATCAGAAATAGAGAGCAGAATCATATGCTTAAACATATACTCTGCACTATATTGTGACAAATTATGCACACACGCACCTTCATTTCACTAGATTATGATAGCAAGGAAAATAAATGAGTATGAACAAAATCCACTGATGGAAAAATGTAGCTCACAGGTAGAATGAATGCATTTACACTGCGGCATTACTGTATAATGAATGTGATGAGATTAACATGTTCGTTGTTCATTCATTCATTTTCTTTTCGGCTTAGTCCCTTTATTAATTAGGGGTCGCCAAAGTGGAATGAACTGCCAATTTATCCAGCATATGGTTTTTACGCAGCGGATGCCCTTCTAGCCGCAACCCACCACTGGGAAACACCCACACACTCTAATTCACACACATACACCACGGACCTGTACCGCATGTCTTTGGACTTGTGGGGGAAACTGGAGCACCTGGAGGAAACCCACGGGGAGAACATGCAAACTCCACACAGAAATGCCAACTGACCCAGCCAAGGCTTGAACCAGCGACCTATTGCTATAGTTACATTTGTTATTTAAATTTGAATAAATGTCATTGGGCATTTTGACTGGAAAAATCATATAAAGAGCTAAAACAGTTTTTTCTTTTTAACAACTTTTGGGGTTGTAAGATCCAAAAACAGTTGAAATGAGAGTTTTTCCAGGTCCTAGATGTTGATTTGACAGGATAAACACATGAAAACTTTACTTATATAAACCCAGTATAGTCAAGCCCTGTCTGTATCCTTGCTTCCGGGTGTCAGGCAATAATCCATCCTTGACATCTTGAAATCTTTTTGACTGTGCCATTTTTACAGTTGTTGTAAACAGCTACACTGCACTTGATGCCCTACAGGAAGGAATCTGACGTAATTTAGTGACAGGTAAAGCGGCCAGGTCTCATAAATAGTCATGAGTGCGTACTTCTGCCCTGGCCTTTGGGAACCTCTTCAACCTCTTCTCTCCTACCCAGGAAAGAGCGATACGCCACAAGCACCTGCTGGTGGTGATAAAACAGCTCATCACCAGCCTCTTGTCTGGTTTGAGAGCGTGAGTCACCATTTCATGACAAAGTACAGTGAAACAGAAGCTTCATCTGAGCAGCCCTTAGTAAAACGCTCAATCGCACCTAATTTAACAAAAGCGATAATACCACCAGCACTCCTGCTAATTGATCGTTTTATTGTTGATGATTTAGGATATTGTGAGATGCCAAATACAGCTGTGCCTGTATCAGGGGTATTCAATGTTATGATTTCAAGCAAGTTTGGAGTAAAGAAGTACCACACTTTACGGCAAACTATACTATATACTTTAAGCATAACCCCTTCAGGTTCTATTCTACCTGCAGAATTTGAAATAAACCAAATAGACTAAGACTAAAAAGGATCTTTAAAAAGTTAGTCACTTTTGAGATCAGGGGAGTGAGGTTTACTCAAACAGATTTCTATAGAACCATAAACTCACCCCAATCCGGGTCACGGTACCAATGGGAGCCCTCTGGGTTTACTCAACCTGCTTCAAGAAGGATTTAAACTTTACATTTCATCATGGAAATCCCTCATTCCAATCAGGATCACAACAGCAATTTAACACCATTGATTCAAGGATTGACGAGTTAGGATTGAGAGATTTATGCCACCAATTCTGTGATTGGAATACCTCACTCCCACCTGGGTCACAGCACCAATGTTACCTATCCAGTTCTATGCTCTAAGTGGGATTCACGTAGGCAATTCTGCCATAAGAATGCCTCACTCTGACCTGGGTCACGGCACCAATTTTACACCTCCAGTTGTATTGGACCTAAACTGAGCATGACTGGAATTGTGTTTCTTACATGGTAGGTGGGCAAGCAAACAAGGACCCTAAAGACTGCAAGGACCAGCATCAGTCGCTAATGTGCCCCTTAGGGGAGTGATATTTACTCACACAGCCTTTATTGGTCTCCATTACACTCACCCATAAACCTCACTCCCATTAAAGTTAAGTGCAAGACCTTTGGTTTCATGATTGAGCAATTTTGACAGGGATTCAATCCGGCAACTCTGTGATAAAAATACCTCACTCTCACCTGGGTCACTGCACCAGTGTAACCTCTCCCGATTCTACTTGACCACTCTGTGTGGGATTCAAGCTGGTGATTCTGCTATAGGTATGTCTCACTCCCACTAGGGTCACGGCACCAATGTAACCCTCCTCAGATTTTCTTGACCGTTTTGAGTGGGATTCAAGCCAGGGATCTTGCCATGGGAATCCCTCACTCCTACCTAGGTCACGACACTATTGTAGTCCCTCCAGTTTAACTCAACTTGCTCCAAACAGGATTTGAACTGGTAAATCTGCTACAGGTATACCTCACTCCCACCAGGATCACGGCACCAATGAGCAGGATTCAATCCATTGAAACTGGGATTTAGGAGGCAAGTACTCTTACAAGGATGCTAATGATTAGAGCCTTCAGTGTCTGTTGTTAATTTGCCTCCTGAAATCAATAAACTTCTGCTAAAACATGATTCAGTCTAGAAGTTGTAATCTCTTCCTTTAATGTGTGACTCCAGTTTAAACATGGAAGGCTGTAATCCTCTACAGGTCATTTCTGACACTTTGGCTTCATGAGATTCACGTTTTTGTTGTTGTGTGTTATCTTTGTGTGTTTATTTTGAGCGTCACAGACACATTATGGGGACACCAGAAAGGTATTTCACATCTACAACTACAACAATTAACAAAAAAACATAAAAAGAAACACTAGTATCCTTATACATTTGTGATTCAGTCATCCGGCAGTACTCATACCGACAACACTGATCTCAACAAAAGCACAAGGTGTTCACAACCGGGGAACAAAACAAACAGAAAGTGTGAGAATCCAGCGAACACTAGCTATACACAAACACACATACGCAGTTTGTCCACACAGCAGACAGGATGGATGTAGGTCATGTTTGGCCAAAGGCTGCGTTAGAAGGGTTGATGCACTCATTTGTGCCGGACGCAGATAGTCTTGTCATGTTTCATCCACCCCTTCCCATGAGACAGGCTAACAAAACACTGGGACTCGGAGAGGCAGGACCAGCAAAGAGGAAGCGTTGCGTGAAGGTTATCTGCCGCCCCGAAAGATTCCTGATCCACTTTGAGCTTTATATCCTTGCCGGGCTTGTATTTCTGTCCATACTATGTGAGACGCTATAAATTCGGCTAAAGTTATTTGGCAGAGGTTGTACGTTATGATAAAACTGCCAATATACCTGACGACTGCAAATTGTGGTAGTTCGATACTAATTTGCGTGGTGGTGTGGATTATTCATTAAAGATTTAGGGTGGAAAGGTTGTAGGTACTGGTGATTCATGAGTTTGTCGTCTTGAGCCAAAGCTATCCCAAATTTGCTCCAGGCGGTGTTGTGACTAGTCCTTGTGCACTGTAAGGCTTTGTAAAAAGACAAAACAAAAATTTTTCCTCAAATTTTTAGGATTTTTCCTAAAACACACCAACAATTACTATGCATGCTTTACATGAAATGCTATTTTATAAAGTGCTAGTTTATTTCTTTACATGTTTATTCACAATGCTTTGCTTCTGTTTGTGAAAACAGCTTCTGTACTATTTGTCCGGCAAATCAAATTCCAATGAAAGGAGATTTTTTTTTTTTTTTATTGAAATTCAAATAAATAATTTTGAAATAAATGTGACATGTCTTGAAGGATTCCACAAAAAAAAGTCTCTCAAACTTTAAGGAAGGTTGTGAAAAATCCATTTACAATACAAACTAAAAAATAAACCAGTAAACTAATAAATAAATAAATACAAGAACAAATGATTAGCATTTGTGAAATAAACTTGGATTTCTTTTAACTAGCTTTTAAACATAATAGCTTTAATAACTAATTCATAATAGATATAATAATTTAGACGGTACATAATATTGTTTTTTTCAGTCACGCTTTATTTTGATGGTCCGTTTGTTGAATTAGGTTACATTGCATCTACATGCCAACTAATTCTCATTAGATTATAAGTAGACTGTTAGGTTAGGGTTAGGGTTAGTGTAAATTGAGATGTACTTGCAAAGTTTCTTATAGTCAGTTAAATGTCTGTTGAAGGAGCAGTATCAACAGATATTAAGCAGACAGTCTACTAATACTCAAATGGACCATCAAAATAAAGTCTTACCTTTTTTTCTAGCTATTTTAGCAAGATACCAATATTCAGCTTAAGGTGCACATTAAAGTTTTAACTAGGTTATTTAAGTTAACTAGGCAAGTTGGGTTAAATAGGCAAGTCATTGGACAACCTTTATGGGGGTAATAATATTGTCCTTTGAAATGTTTTTATTTATTTTTAATTCCAGCCAGACTAAAATAAAATAAAATAGCAAATACTGTGAAACTGAGATCTGTTAAACCTCACTTCAGAAATATTAGAAAAATAATTTCATTTTCAGAGAAAGGCTAATAAATGAGACATATTATCGAAAAAACTTTTTTCAAAGTCTTAAAATAATTTTGAGTATGTTTAAATGGACACCAATAATCTAATTTTAATAAGATTAAGACAATACTCTGATTTCTTCCATTTAAACAGATTTCTGATTAATTAAATCCGACTAAGGTCATAATCTAACTAAACAGAAATGGAATTACAACATGTGGAGTATGCCGATTTAGTCACGTTATTGAAGTGCAGTACAGACATGTAAACATCACATTCAAACTATTACCGTTGTGTAGGATTTTCTCTGTATTTTGTGACAGGATATTCCATGCACACACAGCTGTTTGACACTATTACCTACTCTATCAAATTCCATTAAAACAACACTCTTCCAGCAATTCCTCGTATCCAATACCTCAGTTTGTCACAGGGGTATGAATGAACAGTTCCCAAACTGTAGTTAAAGTTGACAAATTAAAAATGAAACATCTGAAATTGCATGAAACTCCAGAGGAAATGTGGATAGCATGCTGACGCGATGACGTTAATCGAATTATGTGCTACAACATGTAAAATGGGATCATGGAAGGAACATTCATAAAGCAACTCATGTAAACACCTTAATGATACTATTGTCTTATTCAGATTAAGGCAAATAATTTGATTACTGATGTCCATGTAAACGTAGTCATGGATATACTAAATCAAATGGGCTATATGCACAGCAAGTGTATTTCAGCCACCGATAAACTTCCATGGAAAGGATACTTTAATTAAAATATCAGTTAAATCAACACAATCTCACAGCAATTCGTAACTTTTTGATGTAGTGGCTAATTCATATGATTTTGTATGATCTCATTTGTATAATTTAGTATGATTTGCTCATCCCCCAATGACGTTTGGGTTTAGGAGTGGGGTTGGGTGCCACGTCTCCTTTTTAAAATCGTAGGAGTTCAGTTGTATGAAAATGTACGAATTCGTACGAAATCGCCACTAAACTGACAAAACGTAAAATAGTTACATTACCTTCTGAGATCAGGCTGGTTAAATAGACTTGCTCAGGCGTAAAACAAGATGAAAGACTGTTTAAACACAAGCGCCATCAAGAGCAGCAGGTGAGCGCTAAAACCCTATTGAAAATTCTGTGGTAAAATAAATTCACACATTTTAAAGACATGGCATGAAACAATAGAATTTAATACAGTGCTAGAATGTGGCAGTTTTGTAATGGGAAAAAAAAGAAAAAGAATGAAAGAAAGAAAGAAAGAAAGAAGAAAGAAAGAAAGAAAGAAAGAAAGAAAGAAAGAAAGAAAGAAAGAAAGAAAGAAAGAAAGAAAGAAACCTATTTGAATACTTTGTTAAAATATAATTTGAAACATAAAAAATAAAATAATAATAAAAAAAATGTTTCAATCAAATTTCAGTTTTTTTGTTTTCCAACATGGTTCAGGCATCTTTGGAAACTGTCATTGCGCACAGACAGAGATATCAAATAGCTACTAAATAGACAAGAAAACATCTTTCACTTACAAGCAAATCCCATATGCTAGCCTGAGGATGAGTGGATGTGAATCTGCAACACACAGCGCTGACTCTTGGTGACAGTCAACATGTGTTCTTCAAAACATTCCACTGGGTTGAAGCTAATATGCTAATGCAACCAGACTTTAGAGCCATAGACCCACAGAGTTGTAATTTGTTTTCCTACACAAGCACAACAAAACATGTTTAATACAATATTCATGCTGCTAATTTTGGCTATTTCTTTAAATAACTTTTTTCTGTCATGAAATCAACCATTAAATATTGTAGAAAAGCTTTCTAAACTACACTTTTGCAGTAACCAAATAGCTTTTCCTTTCAAACTACATCATGATGAATATTTCAGCATACTCCCATGATCCTTTGTGACACATCACCTTGTCAGCGAATCAAACAATAAACTGTTTATAAAATTACCCATTTCCCCACATCCATCATAGATCATTTTCCGCCTTCAGTCACAAAGATAAAATCATCCTGCCGACAGATGTTTACTTTAAATCGCACATCTATCGAAACTCAAACTGCGCAATGAAGTCTCATGAATAAAAGAAGTGTAATCAGAAAAAAGAGCAGGTAAAAAATAGGTGAGTGAATGATCACAGAATGTCGAAATGGAGGCCATCATTCACAGTGACTTTTATTATGTATACGGCTGTCATCGTCTCCTTGATATGACTTACAATGCCAGTGATGCTTCCTTCATCTCAATATGAAATCCTTTTGATGGAATGTAGCGTTGATGTTTTGTTTTTGTTATTGAAAGTTGTAAAAATTATGCTAAATTCAAAAGAACATATAGCAGAGTCCATATAAAACTATAATGATAACAGCTTAGAGGACAAATATCACTGGAATCATTTTCAGAATGATTTTTTTTCCAGTGAATGAATAATAATTTTACCAGCCGATCAGAATCCTCATTGCTTTAAAGAGCTCACACATTTAATGTGACAGACCAGAAAGAAACTGTAGCCTGCTAACAATAAACAGAACATTATCATCTAGCTATTAGCGTGGATTGTTTTTGTTGTAGTTAATATGTGAAAAAGAATACTATTTAGATAGATATGATAGACACATAAATAAATCCTATAAAAAAGATTTAGGAATAAAAGATAAATCAATTTTCTGTTCTGTTTTAGCTTAGCACACTAAGCTAAAGTCAAGCTACTCCGCTAACTGTAGTTTACTTTAATATGCTAACTAGACTTTTAATGCTAAAATTAGTATTGTCATGGTTATCTTGCTTGGTGAATAAACATCCTTTTACTCTTTGTACTCATGTAGAAAAGAGCAATCGGCACATTTGCCAACATCTATGATCATTCAGAGATTAAAATAAACATTAAATCGCTAATTTAGCTATTTTCATATGCTAACTGTGCTGTTTACATGTTTGATTCTCTACAAGAATCAAACAAATAATTTTATTACATGGTTCCCTCTAATAAGTTATTTTAATTGGTCAATCATTGGCCACATGGTGGCTCAGTGGTTAGCACTGTCACCTCACAGCAAGAAGGTCGCTGGTTTGAGTCCCGGCTGGGTCAGTTGGCATTTCTGTGTGAAGTTTGCACGGTCTACTCGTGTTCGCGTGGGTTTCCCTTACAGTCCAAAGACATGCATGAATTGAACAAACTAAATTGGCTATAGTGTATGTGTGAGTATGAGAGTGTATGGGTGTTTCCCAGTATTGGGTTGCAGCTGGAAGGGCATCCGCTGTGTAAAACATATGCTGGATAAGTTGGCAATTCATTCCGCTGCGGTAACCCCTGATGAATAAAGGGACTAAGCCGAAGAAAAATGAATGAATGGTCAATCATGGCATTTTAATGTACGCTACTCTAAGGTAAAATATGGATTAAGCTAATAACACAGGCTAATCCGAGTACTACGAATGTCATCATCTTGATAATAAATAATAATGATATTAGGAGAGCGTAGGCTGCATCCAGAAATTTTCTTTTCTTTTGGGAAGCTTTACGTTCAAATAAGAAGTTAGTAATTTATTATGTCAGATCTATGTTTTGAGTTTAACTGTTAATTTAAGACAAAAATAGCTGTGTAATAAATGAGCAAGTTCTAGCAAGTTGTTTTAACTGAATAAAACTGTTCATCGGTTTTATTTTGCAATAACAACTGGATGAATGTATACATTATCTCTTGGCCTACTTGGTAGCCAGTAATATTGTAACATTTGACATTTAGCGTTAGCATAATTTTGTATGAGATATAACTTTAGTGTAGCATAAGATTAACAAACGTTTGTCTAGTGTTAGCATTTAAAGCATTTACCAAGTTCACTGTACATTATTCATTCATTCATTTTCTTTTCGGCTCAGTCCCTTTATTCATCAGAGGTCGCCACAGCGGAATGAACCACTAACTTATCCAGAATTTGTTTTACACAGCGGATGGTGCACCCATACACTCTTGCATTCACACTCATACACTACGGCCAATTTATCTTATTCAAATCACCTATAGCGCATGTCTTAAGACTTGTGGGGGAAACCGGAGCACCCACAGGGAGAGCATAATCCACACAGAAATGCCAACTAACCCAGCCAGGGCTCAAACAAAGCGACCTTCTTGCTGTGAGGCAATCGTGCTACCCACTGCGAAGTCCACTGTACAATAACACCATAACATTTTGAGGATTTCTAATTAGGCTGCAAGTTAATAAAATAATTATTATTAATATTATTAAATAATTATTAAAAATGTAAAATCTGAAATTTTGCTTAACAACTAGTTGAAGTTTAAATTATTTTATGGGTTATATTATTACTGCTATTCGTTAAATTTAAAATGAGTGTATATAAAAAATATATATATATGAATAATGAATAATGTTTGCAGTTCACAGAAACAAAGCAGACATTTTATAAAGCAAATTACCTTGTTAGCTCAAAAAGCTACTCTGCTTAGAAAACACCACTGCCAATCTATAAAAACACACACACACTAAACCTAATGACATTGTCGCATTTTGCTGGTTATTTCCCAAAGAACTCATAAGGACTGCTCTAACTTGTGCTATTTTTAAAAATTAATCAAAAGAAAGTTATTTCCTGAGCTTTAAATCCCAAAACCTCACTACAGGGATCACTCCTGCCACTCATTCCCCATTCAACCAAACACACACACACACACATGCACACACAAATAAAAATACAATGACATTTCTCTGCTCTGATGCTTTTATTGACAGCCTGTCAGATTTGAACTCCCATGATTCCAAGCTCACTGAACTACAAAGGCACTGGTTTCACTCTCTATACGACCTTCAAATAAGTCTTAGCTTGTTATGAGTTAGAGATTTTAGAAAGGTACAATAGTATTAGAAAATGTATTACATAATAGAAAATAAAAGATATTATGATGTTCATTTAATGAAATATATATATATTTTTGTATAGCAAACATTAAAAAGAATGTAAAATAAAATAAAATTAAGATAAAAATAAAGATAAATAAATAAAAATTAAATAAATACAGGGAAATGCCCTAAATATACTGAATGTAGTGAGCTCATTTATCAGTGTTCATCAGGTGACGAAAAAAAAAAACAGCATGGGTTTTAATTTGGCGACTGTTTCAAGGTCTGAAAGCGTGTCGTCTGTGGTCTCATTAAAGATGATGAATGAATGAGTGCCTACGGGGTGCCGCGTCGAACAGCGGGGCGAACTTTCATGTGGCCACACTTGTTTGCATACGTTTGTGTGCATGTGCGCTGTAATTCCACAACATCTGTCAGGTTCAGACGTCTCCCAAATCGAACTACAGAGGAAAGATCCAGGGCGGTCTTTTTATTGGCGTACTCCCTCAAGGCAAAGATGACATTCACAGGTAGAAAAGCCTTTCTTTTCCACGCACTAACTTAACTAAAAGCAGGCTCTCATGTTGGCGCAGTCACACTAGTCCTCAGCGGAGTCTCTTCAAGAAGTGAGACTGTGAAAATTAAAACACCCGCTGACATAATACTACATGAAAATGTGTGACATTTACAGTGTTATGCATAAATGTTCCACATTTGAGGATCCGCTTATGAAATAACAATTAAATGAAGTTTTTAACATTTTTGAAGCCATCTCGAGCGCTGTTTGACTGCACAAAATTCTCCACGTTTCTTGACAGCCTACTTAAAAATGAAGTATGATTCATGTTTAAAGCTCAAAGAGCTTTATTTTAGAAAGAGAAGAAGTCAAAGAAGCATAAGCAATGGTGAAAAACAATGAACTGATTGTCACTGGTCAAACAACAGATAGCTCCGCCTCCAAACTTACACCATTGGTTGATTTACTGTTGCTATGTCAGGATAAAACAAATGGAAGAATGCGTTCCAGTGTTCTAATGGCTCGTTTCCACTGACTGGTACAATACGGTACGGGTCAGTACGGGTCACCTTTATCAGGCTTGCATTTCCACTGCTAAAAGGGTACCAATGGTACTCTTTTGGTGGGCATGGTGTATGACGGAAAGTTGCAGTCAACGTCATTTTCGCTCGAGAAAATGTCTAAAGTAAAGCTGTACTGGTCGTTCACATATCATATGAGAAGCACTTCTCACAAAACAGATGCTTTATACACATAAATACTTCTGTATAAATGTTTATTACTAACTTTTCTATGAACATGAGTTGATTATAACTCCACATCAATGACAGTGCGAAATAGCCTACTGTAACGTCTGCAATTATATAAAATAAATAAATAAATGCAACATATATGAACACATACAGCCCCTTACAGTCTCCGATATGTTACCACTTACAGAAAAACTACACACAGCATACATTTAGTCCTTATTTAGGTTCAAAACAACACAAAATATAGCCCACAGTGCAAACCTATCATGATTAAATGTGTATTTATATATATGTGCCTCTTGTTAGAAAGTAATTCCATCATTCAGAGTTCATAATAGTCCAAAAGGTAATAATAATAGTTAAACATGGCAGTTTGTTCACGTTTGCTGAAAAAATTATATGCTCCTTTTTTTCCGGCTTCTCCTTTTGTCTTTTTGCGTGTCACTCTCGCGTTTGACAGTTTCTGACAGGATCAGGTTTCAAAAGCGCATATCTATATATATATATATATATATATATATATATATATATATATATATATATATATATATATACACACAGTATATACAGTATCTCGTCACCTTAGAATTATAAGGTTCTATCTGACATTTACGTCAAAATTGAGTTATTGACATTTTCTTATTAATTGACAACTTATTTACATTATGGTATGTTTTTTTATAAGCTGTTAACATTTCAAGACTTTTTATTTAAAAAACAAATGTTACACACATACTGTTTGCTATGGGATGCAAAAACTTTGAAGCTCATTATCTCACAATCATTTAGAACGCAGAGAGAACCTTATAATTCCAAGGTGACGATATATACAGTATATATACTATATGTATATATATATATATATATATATATATATATATATATATATATATATATATATATATATATATATATACACATACATATATATGCATAAATACATACATACTTATATACACACACAAACTGTAGTGCATGGAAACTGATTTTCAGCATATAAATCCTCATAACCGCATTAGCTCCTTGTTCTATTAAGCTATAAAATATTTATCAGATTTTTCTTAAACAAATCCCCAATGTGTTTCAAATTGATACCAGGGGATATCTTAAGATATATCTAAAGCTCTATGAGCTGGCAAAGATTTATTTTTTATTTTTTAACTACATATTTCCATGACTCGTGCATAAAGCTGACATTATAGATAAAGCGATCTTTTGGGGATAAGAATTAATATCTTTAATGCGCTTATTTGCTTATTGACGCCAATCTAAAGAGAGTTAAAAGTAACACAAAGATGTCCTTCGTGTTTCATCTTTTCCTGTTTAAATGATCTTTTTCGTTGCCGAAATACAGACGTCGCCTTGAGATTCAGCTATAGAATAAAAAAAAGAAAAAAAGTCTCATTTACAGGAACAACCCTGAGGTTAATATGCTAATTAACCAATTCAGTGTTATTTTAATAGTGATATCAAACCACTTAAAGGCAAGTTTGTCCTTTTTAAGCTGTTAAACACACACAGAGACATAAGAAAGAAGCAAAAAAAAATGTGTGCATGTTTCTGTATTTGAAAATAAAGGGGACTGTTCAAATATAAACGGTTTTGGTCATTTGGATTATGGTCATATTTCACACTGAATTTCTACTTACACTACTAATAAAGTTAGTACAACCCTAAGCACACAAATTCTAAATTTATTTTTTAGAACAACCAGCAGTGTGAATTTGGAGACAGGGCTATCGGTTTGTCTACTAATGACAGAGTGTTTATTTCTTCTATTTGACACAAAATAAGATATTTTGAAGTATCTACCCCCTGAGGTAGAGTATATGATGACAGAAACTTTATTTTAGGGGTGAACTATCCCTTTAACCCTCATTTGTTTAGAATTAACAAGTGGGGGGGGGGGTGACATTAAAAGTCCATGTAGTTAAAAACAAACAAACATCTATTTATGTGTTTACATCCACCTCATATCCAAGACTTCATATTTACATCCACATCATATCCACCTCATATCTTTCACTGCATATCCAAGAGTTTCTCTCAGTCTCCTTCTACATGTATCCTGTCAGAATATTAAAGCAGTAGGGGTGAGTCAGAGGCTTTACGGCCAGCAGATCACTGAGGCACAGAGCTGTGGTCAGCAGGGATTGCTTCCGATGTGTTATCTATCGCATTTCTCTAGGATTCTCCCTCTGAGGTGATTTATCAGCACACAAATCAGCAAATCCTCCAGACTGGGCACAGCCTTAACTACACAAATACACCTAGATGCACAGAATGTCACAGGGAAGGAGAGACAGAAAGCTGGAAATAACATGCTATATGGATGGAACAACAGGCACAAAACATACAGATGCAGCATCTCGAAATATACTCTTATTTGTGCTAGTTTATCAAAGTAAAGCATTTAGCATTTAAAATTGTGCTTGCGAAAAAAAAATATGATTCCATTATACATTAGTTTTAGAATTTAGTGTGGCCATATGGCACAATATAACGCCACCTACAGTACACAAATTTAACAAATCAGCACTTGCACTATGCTGCATACAAGAATTAAATTCTGTAGATTTACGGAACACCTCCATACAAAAAAAAAAAAGGCTGAGTAATATCTGAAACCAGACATTTTAAATTTTCTCTGCCAAGTTCATTTTTATTTTATTTTGCAGTTTTTTCCATTTTTGTGGCATCATACTTTAATAAACTCCTCTTAGAGATTGAATCAGATCAATATGATGTTTGGCTGATCTGATCTAAAGCCTTTTAAATGTTCAATTGAGAAGATCAACAAAATTGGCCAAAATTGGCTTTGCAACAGTTTCACAAGTTGTTTGTTAGTTTTGCAAAAACATGTCAATTAAATGCAAAGTTTTGAAGGAAGGAAGTCTGAATATTCTAAAAATCTAAATTAAGAGTTGCCCTAGAATCTAAAAAAAAAAAATTCTAAAAAAATGGCTGGGTTGTATTAACTGAATGGTCTGAACAAACAGATGGATTAAACAATGTAATTTAAATTACATTGGTTCTCCACAAATTATCAATTGGGATTAAGTCAGGACTGCGGCTGGGCCACTGAAAAACGGTAATGTTTTTGTCTGCTAACCATTTCTTCACCACTTTTGCTGTGTTTTAGGTTGTTGTCAAGCTGAAATGTCCACTGGTGCCCAAAGCCAAATTTCTCTGCAGACTGCCTGATGTTGCTGTAGAGAATTTTTGCTCCTTTTTCATGGTCCTATTTACTTCTGTTTTTAAACTGTTGAGTCGCTTAAAACAGCTGTTCCCAATGAAATAGCTTAAATAGGATGCTTTAGAACAACTTGGACTATTTGTAAAGGTATGGATTTTTGGATTATCCTATAGACTTGTGACCATTTCCAAAGGGCATAAATAATTTTAGACTATCCTCTTTTGTTCAAATGTAAATAAAATCTGAGAAGTATTGTTTTCCACAACGATGCCTCTTGTATATTGTCTTATTATCTTTTAGGAGAAGCCGGTGTCATTTTCTGAACTGGACTGACACAGTTTCAATTTACAATAATCTTCTATGTTAAGCTGCTTTGACACAATCTACATTGTAAAAGCGCTATAGAAATAAAGATGAATGAATTTTCGGTCGAAAAATAAATAAAATAAATATTTGCCAGGGGTATCTTTTTGGGCTTGACTATATACAAGTATACAGTTTCAAAGCCTACCACACAGGAAAATTATTCATCTAAATTATTAATCAACATTAACAAATTGTAAAATCCTTTCACTGACAGGCTGACAATTTCTGTAGATGTTCCAGGGTTTTTCCTGAAGCTTATCCAGCTAATAAAATGAACATAGACTAAAGTGCACTCAGCAGTTTTTGCTAATTAAAACCGCTTTACACTTAAAGGAATTCCATGTACTTTTGAGAAATTTTTAAAATCATGTACACTCACATGAAAAAACAGGGATCAGAGACTTAACTGCTCTATGCGGTGTTGCCATGTTTAGATAAAATTGATCCAACTGATGAAAAAATAAATAAATAACAGCTCAGAAGTGAAATAGCTGTTAATGAACAAGAAAACTAATATGCCAAAAAGTGCTACTTCATCTCTGAAATGAATAAAAGCAAGTCAAAAATAAACCAGAGTACACATTTAATTCCAAAAGCAAATAAATGAATAAATAAATAATAAAAAAAAATCCAGCAGTGTTGACTAAAAAGACTAAACAGAGTTTTTGTAGCTGACTTGTAAAAACTGTATGACTATAAATGTTCGTAATTCATAAATAGCATGAAAAGACTTGTTCCAGTACACAAATATTTGATTCATTTGCTACAAAAACTGAATTTTGCCAGTATTCAGCATGTGAATGACATGCTGCTGTTCACTGAAATTTTTTTTATCAGTGTTGTATAAAGGAATTTACAGATAAGGTGTGCTTTTGTCAACCCAACCACTAGCACATGCAAAAACCTTCAACGCTAACAACCACTTTCTCTTTTTTATGCTAATATTCATTCACCCATTTTCATACTCCCTGCTCTGATTTCATCTTCTCTTTACCTACACTCTATCACTCAGGAAAGATATTTTTGTTGACATTTCGACGGTAAAAAGCACTTGTAGTGGCTTCAACAGTTTTTGTAGCATCTCTGAGGGGAATGCAACAAGTGTGACAGAAAACCCAAGAAGATGCTTCAATACTTCTTGGCGTCAGTCTCGTAAACTGAGATTTGTATCGAAGCATCCTGAGCTTTTATCTTGCAGAGGTACTTTACCCTCTCCCCCTTAAACTAACTTGGTCTTTCATGGATGGCTGAGCATTGAAGGTGAAATCTGATGCTGAGAGACTATCATGAATGGACTGAAATGGATTCAGAGAGGGAAGATCCACTTGACTGTAATGAACTCAAAAAGAAGTCAAATGCCTCTAGACGTCTTTAAATGCCAATAATTACGAATGTTGAATGTCAAGAACATCTTAAAAATCTGTCAAAATGCTCCATATAGAGTCTAGTAAAAAGATTAAGCCATATGCTGACTAAGCAACTGAAAGCCATGATATTCCAAGCAAAAAGCAAAGAATAAACAAATCTGACGTTGTTATGGACAAATTCATCCATTTTCCTTCGGCTTAGTCCCTTATTTATCGGGGTCGCCACAGCGGAATGAACCAACAGTTATTATGGCATATGTTTTACCAACGCAATCTCACGGCAATTCGTAACTTTTTTGATTCAGTGGCTAATTCGTATAAATTCGTACGATCTAGTTCGTACAAATTAGTACGATTTGCTCATCACCCAATGACGGTTGGGTTTAGGGGTGGGGTTAGGTGCTACGCCTCCTTTTTAAAATCGTACATTTTCGTACGACTGAACTTGTACGAATTAGCCACTAAACTGACAAAACGTAAAATACTTACATTTCCTCATGAGATCAGGCTGGTTTTACGCAGCGGATGCCCTTTCAGCCGTAACCCAGTACTGGACAACACCTATACACACTCTCATTTACACATGCACTCATACACTAAGGCCAATTTTGTTTATCCAATTCACCGAGCACCGGGAGGAAAGCCACACAAACACATGTGTGGAACATGCAAATGCCAACTGGCCCAGTTGGAACTCAAACCAGCGACCTTCTTGCTGTGAGGCGACAGTGCTAACCATTGACCCACTATACCACCGTTATGAACCAATATCAAGCTAAAACAAATTTAGTTTGGTGTTTAAAACACAAAACTCTGCTTCGGCTGGTCAACCACTCATAAAAAAAGATGTTTGTCTTTTTTTTTTTCATTTCAAATGAATTACAAAGTAAATCAGGTCAATCCTGACTCTAAAAGTGGCACGAACAAGTGAACTGGATCAGGCCATCACTCCAGTTAGCATGTGTGGAACCAAAAAGACCTAACGGAAAAGCAGGCCAGCTTTCTTGTTAAGTTCTGGTGCAGAGTCCTGCTTTCAATGTGCCATCTTGATTTATACATTGCTCAAAGCAGCCATTCCCGAGAAGGACAACCTTTCTCCTTTAGAATCCCAGAAAAGTGGCAGTGCAGCACCCTGGGTGAAGGAGCAACGGGCCTTCTTGCTCATATTCTGGCACTTGACATTTCAAACTGAGTTTGTTATTTCCGACCCTCGTACTCCAGTCTGCATTATTCAAAACTCTTTTTTCTTTTCTTTTCCTTTCCACCTCCACACTGGTTCTTGCTTTCTAGTCCTCTCCTGGCGTTTTAATCGGCAGGTGTTGACATTTCAAAGTGCCACTCTAGGGTGTACCGTCACACATGTCATGTGACAGGCGGGTAGATGCTTTTTTTTTTGTACTGTTTTGTTTATCCCAGTCAGTTGCTTTCATACTTTGCTTCCTTTTTGTTTTCTACCTTACCTGTGTTGAAGAATTATTCTTTTTTTCAGTTCCGGTAATTAAGTGAACAACAAGAATGAATTGTTTGTGATGCAAACTGGGGCTGGGTGGTATGGTAGTAGCTTGGGCTTCTATTTCATCTATTGTGCCAGGATGGTGTAAGAAGCGGAGAGAGTCTCCCTGCTGCTTTTAAAGCAGAACATTGACTGGCTGCAGGCACTGAGGAAAGCGAGAAGAAAAGGACTACTAAATGGGACCCACGAAAAGTGATATGAAGTAAGTGGTAGGCAATATGTCATGAGCATCGAGAAAGATGATGATCTGAAGTTAAAATGTCAGGATTTGAAACAAAGATTTACTTAGGGAAGTTTATTTATAAACTGATTTTGAGAGTATCACGTGCTAATGATTGATCACGGCTGGTCACGCATTAGCCAATTCATGATTCACCAATAATATGATTCCAGCCTGATCTCACGAGGAAACGTAAGTATTTAACGTTTTGTCAGTTTAGTGGCTAATTCGTACGAATTCGTACAAGTTGAGCCATTCGAAAATGTACGATTTTAAAAAGGAGGCGTGGCACCCAACCCCACCCCTAAACCTAACCGTCATTGGGTGATGGGCAAATCGTACTAAATTGTATGAATTAGATCGTACAAATTCATACGAATTAGCCACTAAATCAAAAAGTTACGAATTGCCGTGAGATTGCGTTGTATGATTCCTAAGTCACCATAAATCACCTAAGTTCTATTCCACAGTCATCTTCGCTTCGAAGAATCCCCTTTTCCACCTCTACTGCTCCTTCTTTCCTAGATGGGCGGCAAGGCAGCTGAGTGGTTAGCACTGTTGCCTCACAGCAAGAACATCACTGATTCTAGTCCTTACCAAGCCAGTCAACATTTCTGTGCGGAGTTTAAATGTTCTCCCCTTGCTCTCGTGGGTTTCCCCGGGTCCCCCGGTTTCCTCCCGCCATCCAAAAACATGCGACTTAAGTTAATTGACTAATCCAAATCGGCACCATAGCTGTGCTTCTAGTAAGTAGTTATCTTTTCATAGCAATCCCTAAATTGTTCATTAGCTACAACAGTAGGGTGTTCTCGAGATCTACCTGAGCTCAAACTCCCCTCTTGTCCTGCAAATGGGAGGGAGCCCTGGGCTCCAGGATCTTATAAGCTCAGGGCTTTCTCCTTTGACAGCATGCCAAACACGCTTTATAACCAATCATCAGCTTAGTGTGAACTCTTGAAATAGTAAGGTAAACCTTAAGGTAAGCTAACTTGGGCTGAATTTTTTTTGCTGTTTGACCTTTGAAACCAAACAGACCAAAATCAGCAGCTTCTTCATCACCATGGTAACATGATGTCATTATAATTGTGTCATGACTTCTGTTCAGTGGAAAAAAACGGAATTTGTCATTAATATTTTCAGTAAAATGGTCAATACTAAATTGGTAATTTTATAACAGTATTGTTAATACTTAATGACATTATAATGACAAATTCATTTTTTTACCACATTGAGGTCAAGAACAAAAAATATATGATGTGTTATAAAGTTCATGACCTGACAATTATGTTATCAGATGACAATCATGTTTATGACAGATTTATGACAAGTTATGTTATCTTAGCAATCTCAAGCTGTCATGACAAAGACACTGACAGGTTTTGTCATCTTGGTAATGTCAAGTTGTCCTAAAGACATCCCAAACATTGACTATGTTTACATGGACACCAATAATTCGATTTTAATGCGATTAAGACAATACTCTGATTAAGAGTCTACCATGTAAACAGCAATTTTTGATTGATTTAATCAGATTAAGGTCATAATCGAACTAAAGAGAAATCGAATTAAGACATGTGGAGTATGCCGATCATAGTCGCATTATTGAAGTGCAGTACAGACATGTAAACACCTTAATCGAACTATTTCCATCATGTAGGACTTTAAGCCACTTTTTGCGACAGGGTAGTCCACACACACACACGCGCACACACACCCAGACACACACGCACGGCTGATTGACACTCTTTGCACCTACCGAGTCAGTGCAGACCACAGACACCTGCATCGTGAAATGCAGAGGTTTTTTTTCTTCCATTCAGCATGCGGTATGAACTTCCATTAAAACCACACTTCCAGCAGTTCATAGTTGCAACCAATATCTCGTTTGTCACGGTGGGCATGTATGAAATCTTCGTGAATGAAAGTGAAAGTGCCAAACTGCAGTTAAAGTCGACAAATTAAAAATGAAACACCCGAAATTACATTAAACTCCGGAGGAAATGCGCATAGCGTGGTGACGTGATGATTAATCGAATTATGAGCTGTAACATATAAAACGCGATCATGAAAGTAACACTCAAAAAGCAACTCATGTAAACACCTTAGTCTTATTATTCTCTTAATTAGATTAAGGCAAATAATTCGATTACTGATGTCCATGTAAACGTAGTCATTGTCTTCATTGCACTTAAAAATCACACAATTAAGCAAATGGCACCTAATGGCCACCACCATGCATAACATCCATCTCATTAATATTCATGATGTCATGTCATGATTATATAGATTTTATGACAGCCTTTTGAACATCCCCTTTAAATAAAGTGTTACTATCATCAGGGACAATATCTTAGTCGTCTATCTTAATTTAATCTTACATCAAATACCCTGCTTGCATCATGCAGAGATTCAAAAATAAAGAAAAAATCTAATCCTCAGAAATCCATGGATTTCAGTCCATCAGCACAGAAAATGACTACTAATTTTTCATGCATATTACTTCCCAATAATATTCAGGAGTTAGATTCTGGTATTATCTGCTTAAGATTGGGATTCAGCTTATTAGCGTCCCTGGTATATTTTCATTAAAGACCACATAATGAGCCTTAATACTCCACTCAAATCTGGAACCATTTCTAACAGACATTCATCCAACAGAATGCTTTCAGGAACAACACTATGCATTAACAGCACATGTGGTGAAAATGTATTTCATATCTATTTTGCATAGTAGACATACGGCTTTCATGAGAAACCAAAAACAAAAAAAAAGGTTTAAGATATGTTTGGCAGGAATTCTCCTGTTGTTCGATGTCCTACATTCTCAATATCTTTGCTGTGCTGGAAAGGTGATGTGCTTTCCTGGTGCGTTTTTCTCGGCTCCTTAAGACATGTTGGCATTTCAAAATCTCTTTTAATTAAAACCACCGTCACCAAATGGCAAATCAATAAAGTTGAATGCTGAGATATGAAGGTGTTCTTAATAAAAGTGAATTAATAACATTAATTACCAATATGTTCCTTGTAGTTTGCTGATTGCCAGGAGCTTTTCATTCTCTTGTAACTTACTGTGTAGCTACACCATAAAAGATTGTGAGTTATCAGAACAGGAATTGGGGCTGGAAAAGAAAAAGGAAAGGGAAAAGCATACTAAAGCAAGCAGAAATGAAATAAAGAATGAATCCATTTGTTATCTTCCTTTCCTACAGGATCTCCACTACCATAAATAGTAAAAAGCCTAGTCATTGAGATTTGGAAGGGAGTCATTTAAGATTGGCAACCTCGGGGAAATTCAGAGATTGTTGCCAAAACGTGCAGTGCCCTATCACCACAAGTATTTTGTCCAAAAGTTTCTGGGAACCTGCCATCCTAGCACTCAAGGCTAAAATTACCACAGATAGGACATATCACAGTTTAGCATCAGTAGCAGTTTCCATGAAAGTAGAAGAAGCAGCTCTTGATGAAGGACACAGTAATGGCAGGGTGGTGTGATAGGACATTTCCAAGATTTTCTATGTTGCCTTTAAACATGATGTTGAATGTATAAAGCTACAGCTGCCAGGTCTTTTATAGGTGAACAATATGGTGAATTATGAAAACAAGGTTGCAATCATGTACAGAAACTGGAAAGAAGTTGTACCTAAATAGGTAAGGAAGACACAAAGCTTTAAACAGTACAAATTATGTATAGCTGGGCGATAAATCAAAATGAAATGGCAATCATAACTTCAGTCATGCGTTAAAAATGCTTTTGTGAGATGATTCTGTAGTTAGGTCGAATCATTAGCTATGCTTCAATCCAAAAATGTGAATTCATCTTTGTGCAAAACTAGAATATCACATCAAAAATAGCGAATAAAGCACTCCCTGAAGCCACTGTGGCCTTTATTTTCACATATTTTTTTGAGTCTCAGAAAATGAAATGCGATGAATGTGCAGTGGCTTTTGAATGTGTGAGATTACTCTTTTCAGGAATGCTGCCACTCAAGAAAGTTCTGGAGGTAATAATACTGAACCACTTTGATGACAGACTTTGGCTAAGGGATTTTAGAATGACCAAAACAACATTTACAATGTTTTACAATGTGGTTGGTTGAAATGATATTGTATGATTATTTTGATGCACATGTTGGACTAAGCGCATTTTTTTTCTTATCGAATAAACTGTTTATCCTACTCAGTTGTTTCCATTAAGCGTTTTATTTTGCGATTGTCTTGCTTTCTTCTACAAGGCTTATTTGGAGTTTTCATGCAAGAGTGCCCTCCGGCATTCAAATGGAGATTTACTACTGAACACAGAATCATGCTTCCCTGGCAAGATGGGCATAACAATAGCTTTTAATTAATGAGCCGATTTGAATGTTATCACTCGATTGAATGGGCGTTATCAGTGGTTATCAGATGATAGATATGGGCCAGTAGGGGCCTTCTGCACCTACTGGTAGGCTCAGAAGGCTGTTATCATCCATCCTCATGGCTAATCAGCTATAGATCACATACGTCTGTGGTCGGAAGTTAACAAGAATTATTTATATTCAATTCAATTCATGTTTATTTCTATAGCGCTTTTACAATGTAGATTGTCAAAGCGGCTTATCATAGAAGTTTTAGTAAACTGAAAATGTGTCAGTCAAGTTTTCAGAGTTGAAGTTCAGTTTAGTTCAGTTCATTGTGGTCTAACTTTCGCTGCTGAAAGTCCAAACACTGAAGAGCAAATCCATCGATGCGCAGCTCCACAAGTTCCAACCAAACAAGCCAGTGGCGACAGGGGTGAGGAACAAACTTCACTAATTGACGAAAGTGAAGAAAAAAAAACCTCAAGAGAAAGCAGGCTCAGTTGGGCACAACCATCTTTTTTCCTCTGGCCAAACTTTCTGTGCAGAGCTGCAGTCTAGGTGCTGCTGGAGTACACTGGACGTCCATCGTGAAGAACTGCAGGTGTGAGTAGGTCATCGGCGGGTGATCAGGCTGGCCCACGGGATCAATGCAAAGACTCGTCTGTCACTATGGTCTTTCAGGAATCAGTCTCAAGCTCTCAGTCCTCCATGGCTGCCATAGCGTCAGCTCAGGATATGGCCTGGTCCAAGATTATGGGTACCTTGGCATCATTTCTTCACAGGTGTTGGATCGCGTCAATGGCGCATTAATTGCAAATATTATTTATTAAATTTCTCATTAATTGTACTTTATTAATGTCTACCCCTACCCCAACCCGAAACCCAACAGACACAGTAATGTAAACACAGATCTGGAGTTTTCTCTATTAGTATAGCTGAATAATCATGATAATTATTTATATTATTTATAAAATTTTCTATCAATTGTATTTTATTGACGTCTACCCCTACCCCAACCCTAAACCCAACCGTCACAGTAATGTAAAACAGATCTGGATCTGAAGTCTTCTCTATAGGTTTAACTGATTAACCATGTGGTTGGATGATAACAGCCTTCTGAGCCTATTAGTAGGTGCAGAAGGCCCCTACTGGCCCATATCTATCATCTGATAACCACTGTAAACATAGGTCTGTTGACCTAGAGTTGTAAGGGCCACCTGAGATCCTTCACTTAGAATTAGAATGATCAATTTATTGAACTTAAGCAACTTAAATAAAGGGGGAGAATAAAGGAAAGCAGGGTTCACCTTGAGCAAGAAACCATCAATACAGGGCAAACCGTTTTCCCCTACCAGATACAGTTGGATGAAGCAGTTGAGTAGGAATGTCTACAAGTGCAGACACTCGACAAGCCCCAGTGATTTAATTGCTGTCAGTTTGAACATGGTCTCACCCTCACAATTTCCACCAATGCTTCAGCTTTGACGTCAACTGCTTGAGCTAGTACATTCACTCTTCATATATGGGGCCCAACGGGACTTCACTGACCTAAGTGGTTTCAGTCTGCTAGTCTGAAGAACATGTGTACGGTCTACTGTACTGGGAATTGAAAGGCTTAAAAAAAAAAGGTGTTGTGTGTGTTATTCAAAGGCATTATAGTAATAATGGAAGCACGCTGGGCCGATGACATCTCAAGTCCTTGTACATGTCTCCTTTTTATTCCAAGTCATTATGCTGCAGACTTGTCCTCAACCTATGAGTCACAGAAGGCTTCGTTTCTCTTTCTCACAGCAGGTTGTAGTCTGTTTATTTCTTTTCTTCGGCTCTTTCTGCTTTTCCCTTTCTCTCTCATTTGATGTCTCACCTTTGAATCATGACCTCCAAATCCTGGTGAGTGACTCATGTTTAACATGAGCTCTGAGCCATGTCGGCACGGCTCAATCACTCGGCATCATCCGAGAAGACGGATGAGGAGTGGGGCTGTGAGTCAGAACCCATTGAGCACCATTCACCTTCGCCTGACGTATCTTTTCAAGCATCCTGCCGTACCACCAGTCACTTGCCCATCCGAGTGTCCTCTCTCTAAATCACTCACCGTGGCATCTATAAAACGAAGCACACAGCGTGAGGTTTTCATGAACTGGGCTGATAACATCCTTCAGACTTAATCACCGCTCTTGGGGAACCCCACAGCGATACTCGCATCAGGGAGGAAGCTGAGGCAAGTGACAGAAGAGAGAAAGGTACATGAAGGAAGGAAGACTGATGGCTAAGAAATGGGGGATACCTGGGAAAGTTGGTTACAAAGGGACAGAGTATTTGGGGAGTTGGTCATCATCCCAAAAGGGAACATAAGTCATGCCTTGCAATAAGAATATGAAGTGAAAGAGTGAACATCTGATAGTGTAAGACGTGGCATGCTCGGAGATGGGTGTAGTTTAATTGTTGTTTTCAGCAACTGCTACTCCTTTGTAAAAATAAGCCACATTTCCACTATCGCGTCGAACAGTTCTGTTTGCTCAACCCTTCTCTTTCATGCTGATCCAGTCCAGTCAGCATGGAAATGGTTTCATTTTGGCTGTGGATATGTTAACAGAACTCTTTGGAATGTAATACAAATGTGTCAGTCATAACTTTGGTAACATAAGTTTAATGTAAACAGTGGTATTGGGACTTCTTTATTCTGATATTTACTTCATTGAATTACAAAATTAGATAAAAAGCACTCTTCAGCCTAGCCAGCTATAGAGAAACTGGCAGCCAGACAACAGGGTGGCAATGTCATGTGCTCCCAGTCTAGTATGATTCAGCATAGTTGTCTCTAAGCATCCCTAGAATTGAAAGTCACATTTACTTTCCCTAAAGAGAAATATTTCTTGGAAGCACAATTGGAACCGTACTTGACTGTTCTTAGAATGACTTGGCATGACAGTGGAAAAGCGGCTATATGGACAACCCTGTCGCAAATAGCTAGTGTTAACAAGACTGTTAAACAATAACATGCAAGAGCCTCCTGAGATCCTTTATTTTCAATAACAATTAGTGCTGAACTATGTCCCAATCAGTGTTGCCAGATATAGCTGACTTTTTCCAGCTCAAAAGCTGTTCAAAACCTGCCCAAATGCACAAAAAAATAATATTAGATTAACATTAATATTTTAAATTAACCCAGTTACTTTAACTGTCATCATTTTTTAACCATACAGCAAGCAACATCAGCAGTCACAGAACCACAACATAACCAGATCACATTGAAACACTGCCCCCTCTCTCCCACACACTGCACTTAATGTTGTGTAGATTACACTACCTATTAAAGCAGAGGTCACCAACCTTTTTGAGCTACTTTTTGGGTACCGATTAATGTGAAGGGCTACCAGTTTCATTCACACTTCTCAAATGACAAATTTGCTAAATTTACTTTTATTTATACGCTATTGTTAATAATTATTGATATTCTATGTGAAGACATTGATCATGTTAATGATTTTTTACAATAGTTGTCAACAATGATTTGTAGGTAGGAAACAGAATAATATAAATATGCAACACTTTATTTCTATAAATCTCTGCAAGTATTTACATTTTCAAATGATCACTTCTACAATATTTTCATTAGCCACTAACAATTTTTAACAAATCATGCACTACGTTGTTCCATGTTTGTACAGATTATCAATTGTGCAACATAAATCAACTTTCAGATTTTACTGAAATTATCACCAAATCGACAGCATTTTTAACATAGTGACACTCTTCTAACCATTGTAGTTAACGCGAGTTGGACATTGGAGAGAGTGGAGATTACATCCGTTCTCATCTTTAAGCACAGTTTTGCCTTCCCATCTGAAAATGCCTTGTTTTTCTTAAAAAAAGGAATGTGTAGCTGTAAATGAGTCTTCCATTGCTTTTAGCGGGTTAATCACCTACTATATGACTATAGAATTCCTAAAGGGACTTTGGTCACACCATCTCTAAACATTTAATTCTAAACAACTTTGAGGGATACTAACACCTAAGCGTCTAAGAGTTTTTTTTCTTTCCATTTGGCGTGCGCTGTCAAATTCCATTAAAACAACACTCTTCCACCGGTCCTTACTTCATTTTCTCATCTTATAATTGTCACAGGGCATGAACAATTTGTTGCAGAATGAAAGTGAAACTGCCGAACTGCTGTTAAACCCGAAAGCAGGAAACGCTCTGGTTACTAAAGTAACCCTCGTTCCCCGAGGGGGGGGAACGGAAATGCTATGTGGAAACTTCCACTATGGGGATTTCATTCAGAAAGCCAATCATCTGAAAGAGTATGTAAACGGGCCAATGAAATGCCAATGAGTTGGCAGCTTCAGCTTGCGCACCTGATGCTCGTTGCAATTAACTTGCTATATGAGCACAGAGCTAGCAAGCCAAAGCATCATTTTTTTAGCGGAAGAGACTTTCACCTCAACAGCTAAGGGGCAATCATTATGGCGAAGGAACATAGCATTTCCGTTCCCCCCCCTCGGGGAACGAGGGTTACTTTAGTAACCAGAGCGTTCCCCTTCGGAAGGGGAACTTCAATGCTATGTGGAAACTTCCACTATGGGGAAATGTTTGGAAAACGCCATAATGATTGAACCTTACCTTCGCCCCCGATGAGAGGTTTGCCAGGCAAAGAGCGTGAGCGCACCTGCGTCACCAGAGGCGCGGTCTTCCAACGTGTTCCCTGGCCCTTACTTATCCCACTTCAACAGAAGATTTACGGATTTAGATATATTTTTCGGGAGCCGCAAATGCGTCTAGAATAATTTCTAGGAATTTAATACGACAGTACGTTGGGAATGCGTGCAGTCCCAATAGGGAGGACGCTGCGGAGGCCACCTGCTACCCAAGTGGGGAGACTGGGGCAAATAGCATATGAACTAACCCTGAGAAGGGGGAGTAAGCATATGAAAATTAGATGGTTAGCGGTGAGGGAAGACACGGGTCCGCCTGAGAGGGGGGACTGCACCGTGGCAGTATAAGCATATGGGATCGCCTAGTGGGGATCGCACATAGCAGGCACCTATACCCAGAACGCGGGCTGACCATCGGGCAGACCAGCAACGTAACGGGCCAGTGCCTGACTCCTCCGCTGAGTCAGGTGCTGGGGGCCTCGGAGGAATATCTGCAGGGTTCGCCAGCGGGGAACTTTTCTGACAGAGCGAAAAAGCGCACATATCCCTGGGTTAGAGAGAATGGCGCAGCAAGCGTTTTACAACACCTAACCGAATTTCTCATTCACCGCGTGAGAAAATCGGCTCCCCTCAAGATTAATAAATCTTCTAATAGGTGTCGCCCAGCCCGCAGCTCTACAGTGTCTGTTAGAGAGGCGCCGCGTGCTAACGCCCAAAAGGATGCGCGCTTCGAGGAGCGCGCTCTCACTCTTGGGGGACGCGGCTCGCCCTGGCTCAGATGAGCGAGGGAGATGGCATTCAGAGTTCAGTGGGTATGTTCCAACCTCTGTTTGGATACGGCACTTCCCGTCTGCCGATCACCATAACAGATAAAGAGCTGAGTACGGTCCGTGTAATAGCAAAGTGCGAAGGACCAAATAAAGGGGCTGGGTCTGCCTCCTCCGTGGGCAGCGCTTGCAGGTTCACTACGTGGCTGAAAGAACGCTGTAGGAACCTAGGGCACCTAGGTGGGCCGGGGTCTCAGGTAAACGTGAGAGTGGGCCGACCCAAAACGTTGGCACACTTCGCTGACCGAAAATGCCTCCAGATACCCGCCCATTTGACCGATGCAACGCGACCAGCAGAGCTGTCTACCTGGACAGAAATCTTAAAGATACTGAGTCGAGTGATCGAGCAGACCTCTCCTAAGAGAGATCTCCAAGTGGGTATGAGAGGGAAACAGGAAAATTAATATTCATGTCTCGCGCCTCTGGGAACTGGATGATGAGACGATACTTCCCAGCGCGCCGCCATCGCCGCATCCTTAGAGCGGGGATGATCGTAACGCCAACCCCTCAGAGCGGAGGGGACAGCCTTAGCTCCAGTCAACTGAAGGAGGATAGCATCACTCTGATCTGGCATGTTCAGGGTTCCTTCTCGGGGAAAAAGGTAACCACACAGCGAATAGACTCCACTTCAGGCGTGGGCATGCCTCGTAGAGGGTGCTCAGCCTGAGTGACAGTGTTAACCACCTAATCGGTAAGTCACCTAAGTCCTCCGCGCTCCATCTATGAACCGTACGTGAAGCATAGATCTGGGCGCGGGTGCCAAACGGTGCCTGTCCCCTGTTCCCAGGGGATGTGCCAGGGAGGGGCCATCACGAGGAGAGAGTTGAAAGCAGGTCCGATTGGGCCAGAGAGGCGCAATACGAGAGCTGTTCCTCGACCTCCCTGACTTTACACAGTATCTGTGCGAGTAGGCTCACTGGAGAAATGCGAATTACGCACGCCCCGAGGCCAGCTGTGTAGCCAGTGGACTTTGCAGGGTCCGCCAAGTGGGGAACTCAAGCGAGAGCGCACGAATCTCTGAGTTAGAGAGAGAAAGGCGCAGCACCGAACAGCTGGACAGTTGGGGGTGGAGTCTCCATTTTCCCAGGCGAAACTGCCGTGAGAGCGAATGGGCTGCACGGTTGAGCTCGGTGGGGGGAAAAAATGGAATGCAGCGATTGCGCCGCGTATGACTCCGGGGGAGCAGACGGCGAGCGAGCTGAGACATGCTGCGAGAGCGGATACCCCCACACGGTTGATATACGCCCCCGCTGCCGTACTGTTCGTCCTGACCAGTACGTGTTGTCGCTCCAGCACCGGTAAAAAACGGCGGAGAGCGAGAAACACTGCCAACAGCTCTAGGCGATTGATATGCCAATGCAACTGGGTTTTTTTCAGCTGCATGCCCGCAACACACGGCGCCCCAGCCAGTGCTGGAAGCATCTGTCAAACGACAATATGTCTGGACGCCTGTCCTAGAGGCACTCAGGCCTGTAGGAACGAGGGGTCGTTCCAGGGGCTGAGGGCGCGGCGACACAGCGCAGTGACAGTCACTCGGTGTGTGTCCGCGTGCCATGCGCGTCTGGGGACTCGATCGTGAAGCCAGTGCCGAAGTGGTCTCATATGGAGTTATCCGAGCGCATACAGCGGCTGCGGATGTCATATGCTCCAGGAGCCTCTGAAAGATTTCAGTGGAACCACTATTTTGCTGTCGAACTCTCACAGACAGTTCAGCATTAGCCGAGCGCGCTCTCCGGAGAGGCGCGCTGTCATGGTGACCGAGTCCAGCTCCAACCCGAGAAAAGAGATCCTCTGCACGGGGGCGAGTTTGCTCTTTTCTCGGTTGACCTGAAACCCCAATAGGTGGAGGTGCTGGAGCACCTTGTCTCTGTACATAGTCAATTACTCCCGCGAGAGGGCTAAAACAGCCAGTCGCCGAGATAATTGAGTATGCGGATGCCCGCGAGCCGAAGGGGCGCTAGGGCACCCTCCGCGAGCTTGGTGAAGACCCGCGGATACAGAGAGAGCCCGAAGGGGAGGACTTGTACTGTCAGGCTCGCTCGACGCAGACCGCAGAAAAGTGACGGTGGCGTGGAGTATGGAGACATGAAGTACGCGTCCTTCAGGTCTATGCTGCAGACCAATCCCGAGGACGAACGCACAGGAGGATGCGCTTCTGCATAAGCATTTTGAACGGCAGCTTGTGCAGACAGCGGTTCAAAACGCGCAGATCTAGGACTGGCCGTAACCCACCGCTCTTTTGGGTATGATGAAGTACAGGCTGTAAACCCGCTCTCCATCTCGGCTGGAGGGATCGGTTAGATTGCATCCTTCGCCAGGAGGACAGCAACCTTCTCTCACAAGACAGGGGCGGGCACAGGGCTGACCCTGGTGACGTACACCCCGTGAACTTGGGAGGCCGTTTCGCGAATCGAATCGCGTAGCCGAGTCTGATCGTGCGTATGAGCCACCGCAAAGGGCTGGGCTGCGCTAACCAGGCAGGCAGAGCCCTCGCTAATGACTGCATCGCTACAATCGCTGACGTACCAGCAGTGGGGCAGCGCGGAGTGGGAGTGCTGATCCGGGGAGCGCTGGGGTCCCGCGGAAGAGCTGGAGGTGAGAGATTTACTCACCTTGCACTCAGACTCCGGAGGAGAGGGCTGGAGGTGTGAGAGAAAGGAGACCGTCCTCCCAGACCCCGTGAGCCACTGGCGAAGTGCGCCGATCCTGCGAGCTGGAAGGCTTTTCATCGCGTCCCAGACTGGCAGTATTCGGGCTGTCACATCCAGGGAAGGGAAAGATGCTCTCTCTCTGAGGAGCCCGGCCCCCCACCGGGGAGAGAGCAAGTTCCCTCTTCTCCAGATGGCCGTCTCAAGAGCGCTTCGCGGTCCGTTATCCGGACTTAACGGCGCCCTGGGACGGGGAGCGCTGGTTGCCTGCGAGGTGCTCGGCGCTGCCGCTGGCCGGAGGCGCAGGCGGGGGCGGAGCAGCACTCGAAGACGGGCGCTCTCGGCGACAAGCAGTGGATGTGGATGGTTCGGCGGGAGGGGAGCGGTCTTACATCCCCGCCGAAGGATGCCCATCGTATCCGACTGCACCGCCGTGAATTCCTGGGTGAATTCACCAACGGTGTCGCCGAACGGGCCAGACTGGTATATGGGGGAGTCAAGAAAGTGAACTTTGTCGACTCCGCGCATATTTTTGCCAGGTTTAGCCCGAGGGGGCGCTCCTGGACCACTAACGTGGCCATCGTCTTTCCCGGGGCACACGCAGCGGACTTGAGGTCCGTGGAGCTCAGTCGGGTGCGGTGCGGGGCTTGTAACAAGCCTGGGTCAGAACCACCCTCGTGCAGCTGGGCCAGCGCGCGCGCATGGACCCTGGCGTGCAGGGTGGAAGCAGTCTGGCCCGCGGCTGTGTGGGCTCTGGCTCGGGAGGCAGAAAACCAACACGCCTTGGACGGGAGATGAGGCTAATTCCAGCAGAAGGAGGCACCACGCGGGCCCGTGATGGCACTCTCAATCTGGGGAATCGACTCGTACTCCCTGGCTGCTCCACCATCAAGAGTGGTGAGGTGGAGGCGCACGCAGATCAGGCAGAGAAAGGTGCCCTCAAGACTGCGTGAGCCCACTGTGCACTTCCGGGAAGAGAGGGATGGGAGGCTAGAAGGTATTGCCTTTTAATCCTCCACATACACCCATCTAGTCGGTCCGGCCGCGGGGCTGGGGAATAAACCATCTCCAGACCCACGACCGAAACAGCCCGGGAAAGCACGGTTATCATGTCTGTTTCAAGATCGGCCGCCGCCGCGCTCGCTCCCGATGGGAGGGAACGGAGGGGGGGGGGGATCCTTCATCAGACCATGACAGCCCAACCTCCGATGCAGCGGTGGACATCTGAGCCTCGGTGTCATCAAGTGAGAGGGCGGCCATCCGAGGATGGAGCGCTTCTCTCACTCAAAGCTTGGATGGAGCGCATGGAGGAGTGAGAGGTCCACAAGCCCGAGGGCGGCAGATTTACTCCCACTGTAACCCTCAGATCTGCCCGAGTGCCCACCGCGGAGCGGGGGACAACTGGGGTGGGTGGCTCTTTTGCAAGAGCGAGCCGCGATCTTAACTGCGCAACAGACATGCCACCGCAGTGATGGCATGCACTGCCCACGAGCACCGCATTAACATGCTGGACCCCCAGACATGAAACGCAGTGCTCGTGCCCATCATCCGAGGACAGGAAACCACCGCATCCAGAAACGCACAGTCGGAGCGACGTCTTGAAAAAGACGCGCTGCACGACCGTGTTGCTCTTTTAGGAAATTCGCAACAATACATACCGCTCTGGAGGACCGGACCCAAAGGACGCCAGGCAAGGGAGAAACCCAGCTCGACCATCTGCCGCTGCGTGTCACACACTCTGGACCGGGAGATCGCTCTCGTTCACTCTCTGTCTGAAACTCAGCTGGAGGAACCCTCATCGACTCTCTCAGAAGGCTGTTGAAGTCTCTGAAGTGAAAATGATGCTTTGGCTTGCTAGCTCTGTGCTCATATAGCAAGTTAATTGCAACGAGCATCAGGTGCGCAAGCTGAAGCTGCCAACTCATTGGCATTTCATTGGCCCGTTTACATACTCTTTCAGATGATTGGCTTTCTGAATGAAATCCCCATAGTGGAAGTTTCCACATAGCATTGAAGTTCCCCTTCCGAAGGGGAACGCTGGATAGCCTGGTGATGCAACATTAATTGTTTCATACTGAAACTTTCTTTCTAAAAGTCCTTCCTTGGTCTTATCTATATTTCTTTGCACGTCAAACACACGTTGACCACAACAGAAAAAAAAACTGCAACTGCGTTAATTTTTTTTAACGCGTTAAATAGGCCTATTTTAAAATAATCGCATGCGTTGATGCGCTAATTTTGACAGCACTATATATATATATATATATATATATATATATATATATATATATATATATATATATATATATATATATATATAGCACTAACATGATAATAACTTTTTCAAATTTACACCAATGCAAGTGTGATGCAGCTTACTGGTAAGTGGTGCTATTGTCAGCTATTTTTACAACAGGTCTGCGGGCATCTCATGTGAGGGCACTGTGTTGGTGACCTTTGTATTAGAGTATGTTCTACTTTCGAAATGGGGTATAGATTCATCCTATTTAACATTTATAATTCGTTTGAATATAATTAGGTGCTGCTGTTTAGGTGTCAATCAGACAACGCTTCTATGATTGCGGAAAAAAAATATCGATAAAGGTGTCATGATAAACCGATGTGTGTTTAACTGCAGGTGCTGTGTGATGCGGGTGCACGCAAAAGGGAGTCAGATTTGGTCACACTTTATTTTGATGGTTCGTTTGTTGAATTTAAGTTACATTGCAACTAATTATCATTAGATTATAAGTAGACTGTTAGGTTGGGGTTAGGGTTGGGGTTGGGGTTAGGGTTAGTGTAAGTTGACATGTAATTGCAAAGTTTCTTATAGTCAGTTAAATGTCTGTTGAAGGACTGTTAAATGTCAGTGTCAACAGATATTAAGTAGACAGTCTACTAATACTCAAATGGACCATCAAAATAAAGTGTTACCGATTGATTTTGATACAACTTTCCCTCACCTCCTCTTGCGGGTGGGCACACATGGTTTGTGCTATGCACTGGTCACCACTAACGGAATGGAGTAGGAGCACAGAGTTATGTTTTGTTAAATAGGTTGCATATAAAATTTACATTTCAAAACCACCCAAATTTTGTCAACTCGCCAATGTCATTTTTTACCCGGACAATCAAATTAAAAACTGCCCAATTGGATGGGAAACAGTCCAATCTAGCAACACTGGTTCCAATGTTAGCAAAACAGGCCAGAATGCTTGGCTTACATGACTTATCAGCCCTTGGAAAGATCTACTTTGCAGACTACAACCCAGGTGCTTGAGTGGGGACATGTGTGTATGTGCACCAGGATGACAAGCTATACCTAGATCAAACCCTTCCACACTTTTTGCACCTTTACAATGTCAAGAAACTCAACTCCACCTTTCAGCTGAAGCACATGATCCCACCTGGACATTATTTGGACTCGGCACTCCAGTCCACTCCTCCTAAATCCTCTCTATGTCACTCTGTTTTCCCTCATGTAAACATACGTGCCAAATGTGAGGCACTGCTCATAGAAACTGAAAAATAGTGTAAGCATAGCAGCTCATTACTGGGAGACCTTAAAAGAGACAACTTTGAAGCATTCAGAATTTTAAAAAAGTAATTAAATAAAGAGTACCTTAGTGCAATGGTTCCCAAAGTGGAGGTGGCATGACAATAAAGAGGATTTCCGAAAATGTAATACATTTTCAAAAAGCTATTGGAATCACTTTAGTTTATTCATAACTAATGAAAGACAGAAGTAGTAACTAATAGTTACATTAAAACAACAACAACTTGCAAATAAAAGGCCATCAGCTATCAGATTGCAACCCTTGGGGTCAGTTGCAGCAGATGCTTTTTGGGCAGTATGTTAAACAATTTAGGTCACAACTGAACATAGAGAATGGTCTCTGAGTCACGGTCTACAAAATTAAACCAAAAATGGGCTCTGTGTTCCAAACATTGTGCCCACCAATCTCATTAAGTGAGGTTAATGTTGAAAAATAAACAAATAAAATTACTAATAAAAAAAATTATATTGTCATACTATTCCCTTTGTGTTGTTTATATACTCGTGTTTATATAGGCCTATTTTTGTGTGTGCACCATTGCATAAGACATGTTGATATGTATAACCACCTCAAAGGATAGTCGTAAGTCACTGCCATTTGGGCCTCAAAAGATTGGGAACCACTGCCTTAGTTGAACATATTGCCATCACACTTTATTTTGATGGTCCGTTTGTTGAATTTAAGTTACATTGCATCGACATGCCAACTAATTCTCATTAGATTATAAGTAGACTGATAGGTTGGGGTTAGGGTTGGGGTTACGGTTAGGGTTAGTGTAAGCTGGCAAGTACTTGAAAAGTTTCTTATAGTCCGTTAAATGTCTGTTGAAGGAGCAGAAATTAAGCAGACAGTCTACTAATACTCAAATGGGCCAACGAAATAAAGTGTTACCCACATTGCTATACTCCAAAATAATAACATGCTTTTTTTGTTCCTTTTAAGTTCAAGTGACAAGCTATTTTGAACATATTTTTGAACCTTGCATACTTTAATTTTAACATTGGAATTTAAAAACTATATTAATTATATAAAACAGCAGCTGCCGAACGCTCCATAGTTCATGCAAGCTATTTTTGCATTCAAAATGTACATAGTTTTAGTTCTAGCAGTGCTCATTCTTTTAGAGCACCCTTCAAAGAGTGAAACAGACTTCTATGCACGCCACATCTTAGGACAATCACTAGCAAAGACACTTCAAATGGTGCAGAAGCAATTAAGTGCCCATTTAAGAAAAAAAAAGGGAACGTTAACAAGCTCTTTTCTGTAGGTTTGATAGACCTCCTTGCTCATGATGCTGGAGACTGACGGCCTGAGGAGGAGTACTTCTCTCATTTCCATGTACTTGGCTCAAGGGCAGACACATCACCTGTAGATTCGGCTCCTAACAGATTCAGGCACAAGCCTTTCTGCTGTATTACAGGATCTCACCATGCCATATTATAATACATATCTTGCTCTCGGCCGCCTTCAATTTTCTAGTAAGTAACACTCCTCCTCAGAACAGATGAGACCCAAGAAATACATTTTTTACCCATAATGTGGAAATGCCTGTAGTCCAGATGGTGCATTTTTTTGTCTGGCAATGATTTCCAGCTTGTGTTGGGTTATTCTTTATATCAATGGACTTATCATGGCTTTTCTGATCAGATTGACTTGTGTTTGTTTTATAGTCAAAGCAAGTGCTTTGCTTTTGGACCTTGTAAAAACCAGGACAGATTTATTTACAAATCGCTTCATTATTTATTCAGGCTTTGTGGGATATTAGCAAGACAGCAAGCACAATATTTTCCACTCCTTGAGTGGGATCAGACAAGAGTTTTTCGTACAGGGTGTTTCGTATTTGGCATGCAAACTTGCATCACCCTCATAATGATGATTGTAATATGACTTGAGTGTTAATGATGCCCTTTGCATCTGTCCTTTCCGGTGTTAAATTGCAGGATTTAGGCTGGATGGCCACACTAGATAAACCAACACTTCTCACTTCTCAAAACAGATCCTCAAAACCTTGATGTCCATTTGACATCCACACATTGATATCATTTTAACCACCAAAACAACCACACACTTATACGTATTATAATAAAAGAATAGTTTAGATCATCTGAAAGCTTCAATTCCAATTTCACAATGGATCTTGTATCTCTTAATGCGTTTAAACTGTCTTCATGTCAAAACATCAAATTGACATCTAACATTGGCAGAAAAAAACATGTCAGGGCAGTTCTGTAATGGTCTTTTGACACCAATATTAAATGTCAATTTGATGTTGTTTTGACATCAAGGTAGTCAACTGACATCAAATCAATTTGCATTTTTAACAGTTTTTTTATGTGGTTTTGACATCACGCTGCTTGCTGATTATGCAAGTTTGACACCAAGTGGTTGAACTAGGTATTGAACTCAAAAACACACAAAGCGCAGGTTGCCAGATTGACGACATCAACAGCACTGTGCCTGACCATGAAGCCTAAAGGCTGATTTAAACCGTGTTCTAAATAAAAGCAACGGCACGCAATAGAAGGAATAAAAGGTGATTTTGTCCTAACCAACACCTGAAATTGATATTTTAGAAACAGTTTCTGTTTCTTGCAGACAAACAACATAAAACTATGACAATGATCACCTCAGGTACAGCTCATGTGCTGTATTCAGTGTTAAATGCTAATAATGTAAGTTTGAATGCCATTTTACATGATATTTACTGCCACACTACTAAAAACAGCTCCAAATAGTTTACTTCAGCTCTTGAAAATTAAAAAAAACACATTTGAAATTGAACTTTAGAACTGTGACTCAGTGCAAACCAAAACATATCAGGGATTCAGCATGTACATTTAATAACGTTAAAGAGATTTAATATGTAATAATTAGAATACAAACCATATACCATTTCGTTGGAGTGCAGTAAGTGCACTATTCTGTGCTTCTGAATGGCTGTATTTAAATTTCTGTCATGTTTCATCTGGTGCAAATGGCCAAATTGCTTATTTACAATGTAATTTGCTCACCTAAATATTACATTTGTAATATTTATATTATTTGCTAATTAATAACCACCTCATGTGGAGCTCTGAATCTGCGTCTCATTTTTGTTGCTGTCCACCGGAGGTCACATTTTTGATCGCGGACACATACTTTCAGAGCCTTCCTGACTAAATGAATAAAATGTGCAGTTTTCCAGCTAGGCAACCCTGGGTGCTGAAATATAATTTCTTTCACAAAAGGGGTTAAATAACCAAAACAAAGATGTTCCGGCACGGAAAGCACATTTTCAAAGCAGAATATCTGACTTCAGCATTGTTTTTCAGATAAACAAGAATGTTCACTCAGCATGTTTCTTAAACATCTGAAAACATATTAGGGTATGTTTATGCTTTAGAAGAGTCAAAAACATACACACAGCACCTTTAACCAGTCTTCCTTGCAATTTTACTTGACCCCATAAGGCACTTCATGTTATATTTGAAGTTTAAAAGTGGCCTTAAAAGTACCAGAAACACTAAACACAACCTGATGTCAAAACAACCTACATTTCTAATGCTCTCCTGCTGATGGCAAGAACAGCTTATGATGGTCTTGAACTCCACCAAAGTAGGTCAGTGCTTGGGACAAATTATTTGAGTGCTGATTGATTGTCCATGGTGCCTGTCTGCAAGATCCCATGCCAGGTGCACGGGCCCCCCTCCGAGCTGTGCTTCCACTTAAGAAACTGAAGGAACGTCTTTCTCTGGTTTAAAAGACTCTCTAATCAGAGTTCATTTTTGGAGAATGGCTCTCAACATGGAGTGAAACAATGCTCAAAACGGTTGCTAGCAGAACTGTTTGGCACTGTCTGCACTTAAAGTTTTGCTTTGTGATCAAATGTGTGTGCGTACCAATTTTTTTTTTTACTTACCTCATCAACCATGGTTCTAAATTTTTACAAATTTCTTTCTTCTGTTTAACATAAAACAAGATACTCTGAAGAATGTTGGAAAGCAGCAGCCATTGGCATCAAAAGTAGGTACAAAAATCAGAAATCGTTTGGTATTCACTAAACTTGTGTACGCAATTTTTTTTTTTATATGCGTGAAATGTACATAAGATATATACAATAATCTACAGTAGTCAACATTTGAAGTGGATCAAAACCTTTCATCAAAATTGTCCTAGAACTATTGAATAAAACTCCTTCTTGTCTTAGGACAATTGTTATTGTTTCATGCTGCCCACAAGATGGCGCTCTTGTCTTGAGTTCACTTGTTCCCTTGTGTGCACAGGTTGGAGTGCATTACAGGTGTGCTTTCATTTTTTCAATTATTTAATTGACAGCATGTGCTCTTGTTTATGTTGCAGGCTGTCTAGAGCTGGACAGTTTGTAACACAATTTTGCAAAACGTTTTTAATCCATTTCAAATGTTGACTATCCTTATATAAATGGTGATTATTGAGTGTCTTCGGAGGCGATGCAGTGGCGCAGTAGGTAGTGCTGTCGCCTCACAGCAAGAAGGTGGCTGGTTCGAGCCTCGGCTGGGTCAGTTGGCGTTTCTGTGTGGAGTTTGCATGTTCTCCCTGCGTTCGCGTGGGTTTCCTCCGGGTGGTCCCGTTTCCCCCACAAGTCCAAAGGTACAGGTGAATTGGGTAGGCTAAATTGTCTGTAGTGTACGAGTGTGAATGAGTGTGTATGGATGTTTCCCAGAGATGGGTTGCAGCTGGAAGTGCATCCACTGCATTAAACATGTGCTGGATAAGTTGGCGGTTCATTCCACTGTGGCGGCCCCGGATTTATAAAGGGACTGGCCAAAAAGAAAATGAATGAATGAGTGAGTTTCGGAGGCATGGCACAACTGGTTCTGCTTGAAAAGATTACAAAAAAAAAAAGCACAAAAATATGTTTGCTGAGAGTGACGAATGGCAGTTCAGTCGCTTTAGGTTGCCCAGAAAGTCTGTATTTATTTATACCAATATATTTTTTGTCTGAGTTCAACCTCTGTAGAGATGGGACGATAACCGTTTACTGCAGTTTGGAAAAATCAAGGTTTCAAAACCGCCAAAATTTTAAAATAGCGTTCCTACGGTATGTCTAAGAATTTTTTTACTTTTTTTTTTGGTTTGTTTTTTAGGGCAACAGTATCTCCAGTAGAAAAGATACATACAGATGCTGTTTTAAAGTGTAATGAAATCTGTGTTTTTGAAACAAATGAAAACAGCAGAAGTCAATAATTCATTATAATTATCTAGCCTGACATGTTTATTGTTTCAAAATATTTTAAATGTTTGTTAAAATGAAATTTATTGTGCTTAAAAGGGAAAAAGTTCTTGTTTTTTTACCCAGACTATTAAAAAGAATATATTTTAGAGCAGTAATCACAATACTGTACCATGAAAGCGTGATATATTTATACTTATAAATATATGTATCATACTGTCAGAATCTTATACCGGCCAATGCCTAAACCTCTGACAGCAAAACCTCATGTTCATAATCGCTAAAGTTCTTTTTCTTTGTCTTTTGTTCTGGTGCCATAATTGTATTTATCTGGACAAGTGAGGAAAGCCCTAATATGGAGTTGTTTTGGGTGTGTATTAATAATAATAATTATAATTCCTTGCATTTATAGCGCTTTTCTGGACACTCAAAGCACACGTATTTTTGAGGGGGAATCTCCTCATCCACCACTACAGTGCAGCATCCACATGGATGATGCAATGGCAGTCATATTGGGGCAGAACGCACACCACACACACCAGCTGATTGGTGGACAGGAGACAAAGTGATGAAGCCAACTATGATATGGGGATGGTATGGAGGCCAGTCGGCAAATTTGGCCATGATGCCAGGGTTAAACCCCTATTCTTTTCGAAGGACATCCTGGGATTTTTAATGACCACAGAGAGTTAGGACCTCGGTTTCTCATCCGATCGACGGCGCTCATTGAGTATAGAGTCCCCGTCAATATACTGGGGCATAAGGACCCACACAGACCGCAGGTTGAACTCACTAACACCACTTCTGGCAGCAATTAAGCTTTCCAGTGTGGTCTCCCATCCAGGTACTGACGGGGCGCAGCCCTTCTTAGCTTCAGTGGGCGACCATGTAAGTGTTTCAGAGAGCTACTGTAGCTGCTGGCTATTATCCAAATTGCTAACCTTGTGCATGCAGGCGATCATTTAGAAGACCCCAAGAAAAATGAGCATAAGAACAGGTTTACGTGAGAAGTTTAAATGTGAAGAAAATACACAATATATTAGTGAATGATATTTATTGTCTGTTTTTTTTCCCCCCAACATTCTTCAGAATATCTTCGTTTGTGTTCAACAGAAGAAACTCAAAGAAATCCTTGATGGCAGAATTTCCATTTTTTATTTGACACACACTTACTTTCTCAGAGTAAAAAAATATTTCCATACAAATGCATATTAATGATACTCAAAGAATGCAGTGGTACAGATTAGAAAGATGGAGTAGTTTATATGTATTCTAATGTGATTCACCACCATTGAGTCGCTCCGATGCACACCCCTAGTGTGAGATCTTAAAAACTGCCAGCAGCATATATCATCAATCCTAAGATGGATCCTTACAGTGCCCTTAATGTTTATAATGGAATAAACCAGCAGGGTACGGGCAAGAAAAAAAGGATTTGCTGCAGTATCACAAGGAATATTCTGCAAAACTTAGATATTGCAGAATCCTGGGATTCCTTTTACATCATCTTCAGGTGACAAAACCTTACATTCATCTCCAAACCCTGACTATATTCGTTCAATAGCCACTCTGTGACAGTCAGGCTTGTATCTGAAAGAGGAATCAGCGGGATTTCCTCACTGCTGCTGCTGATGGCAGCAGAAACAGGCATATCTTCCTACAAACTCGGAAGGAAACTAAACTATCAGCACCTGAATTAACAACGTTAGGTCATCGCTAGACTCTGTGATGCAGATATGGCTGCAGACAAGCCTGACAGATGGAAAGGGAGGGCATGTAATGATAAACACTACTAGGTGCTAGAGGCTAGGTGCTAAAATTACGTCAAGAGAGGAAATGAGATTGCAGAAAGGGGGAAAAAAGAAGCTACAGTACATAGAGCGAAAAAGGGGATGGTTAGGGCTGTGCTGATACATTCCTTGTACTGTATACTCATGATGATATTAATCTGCTGTTTATTTGGTCATTACATGAAATTTGATTCAATTCTGTAAATCTTTTTATGATGCTGGACCACAAAACCTTTTGCTTCACCTGTATTTTGGGAATAGCCAGCAATGATCTATTTTCATTTTTATGGCAAAAGTCATTAGAATATTAAGTAAAGATCAAGTTCCATGAAGACATTTTGTAAATATCCGTATGTAAATATATATAAATGTAATTTTTAATCAATAATATGCATTGCTAAAAACTGTGGGCAGCTTTAAAGGCAATTTTTTCAGTGTTTCATTTTTATTTTTTGGAACCCTCAGATTCCAGATAATTAATTACTTGGATCTCAGACAAATATTGTTTTATCCTTACAAACCCAGCCTGATCTCACGAGGAAACGTAAGTATTTTACGTTTTGTCAGTTTAGTGGCTAATTCGTACGAATTTGTACGAGTTCATTCGTACGACAATGTACGATTTTAAAAAGGAGGTGTGGCACCCAACCCCACCCCTAACCCCAACCATCATTGGGTGATGAGCAAATCGTACTTGTACGAATTAGATTGTATGAATTCATACGAATTAGCCACTAAATCAAAAAGTTCTGAATTGCTGTGAGATTGCGTTGACAAACCATATATCAATGATAAAGCTTGTTTGTTCAGTTGTCAGATGAGGAATAAATCTCAATTTACAAAAACAAAATAACCCTTTATGACTGGTTTTGTGGTACAGGGTCACAAACTGTGTCTAAAAATGAATTTATGTTATTAGCTCAAATAATATTAAACATACTTCAGTGGTCTGTGGGGACACTTATGCATATGTTTTTGGGATAAGGTCTCAGAATTTTGTGATACGTGTATTCCTAAATACCCCAATATCTGTTTATTGAATGATGATTATGATCTAAACTTTTAAACACTGTAGGATATTTAATACTGCACTAAATGCAGCCAAGAAGGTTATATTTAAAATATAGCATAAACCCCAGCGGACAAAATGTGGCTTATTGAACTAAAAAAAATATTGCACTGTCAGAACGTTCTACAGCAAGAATTAACAGAGCTAGACTCAAAACAAACAAAGCATGGTCTGATTTTATTGAGAAAATTTCTTATATATTAACTAGATCAACTAAAGCATTCTGAAAGATAAATAATATTATATTAGAGGTGTATAAAGGTCACTTCTCACCCCAGAGTTTTTCTTTTCCTGTTTATTGTTATTTATTTATTTATTTATTTTAATGTATTTGCATTTAATGCAAACCCTGGCTTGTATATAGTTGTTGGTAGCTATGTATGCTGGCTTTGTTCTGCAATAAATAAATAATCACTTCGGAGGTTGACTCAAAGGGAAAAGTTGCTGTTAATTTAGACTTGTCACCATCAAGCCATTCAAGATTCAAGGTTTTCCACAAAAAGAACATTAAAGAAACGTTGTTTGCGGTTACAGTGTCTGAATATGTGGTCCTTGGTGATTTATAAAGTGCAAATTTAAAAGAGATGAAGTGAACAACTTTCAGTTTCTTAAATAGACTGATGGTTGTTTCACTTCTTTTTGCATCAGTTTATCACCAGGAACAGGAAATGTAGCTTTTAGTGCTAGTTCTACCAAGAAGCCTAATGTCACGTCAGTTATCACAATTAGTTGCAACCAATAACTAAGAGACACAAGGAATATATAAGCTGTCCATTCATTTTCCTCATTTGGTTGCAGATACCGACACAGACGTTCATCCACCATCCTCCTCACTACTATCAGGTTTTTTTTTATGCTTTTTGTTGACATTACTATGGATCTTTTTAGTTGTTTCCCCATCAGTAATGTAAATTAGTGAGTTATGTTACATCTAATATTGATAAACAATGTTTATTTCATGACTTTAATTTTATGCGTGTTACCATACTGGTGTTTAGTAGCTGTGTGAATGACACTGAGCATCTTCTTTACATTGATACGCTTTTCTGATTGTGGGAAAAGTTGTTTGTGATGAGCATTGGTTCATTATGTATGAACTTTCTCATCACCACCTGCATATGGCTGTGTTATTATGTCCATGTGTGTAACAAAAGATGTGTAGATGTTGCTAATTTAAAATACAGACATATTACCTCTATAAATTAATAAAATACGGTAGTTTACTGTAAAAATGAGAATTTAGTTTTATGGTTTGTACCGTATTTTTTACGGTTAAATACTGGCAACCACAGCTGCCGTTTTTTTACCGTAAATTTTACGGATTTATTACTTACAGTGTAGGCTCTGCTCCTGTCTTTGTCCTCGGCAGTCATAGCTGGATCTAAAAGCTTTTAATTCAAGCCATGGATGGGGCCTCTGCCAAAGAAATCCTATGTTTTGTTAAATGATACCTTTGTCAAATAATACTCAATATAAATCAAATAAATGTAATTCAATATCATATTTATCTCCCTGGTCTTTCTGGTAAAACTAAGGGTAACCATGTTGTGTTGCCTGTATGTGTATTTTTGACTTTCTAAGTGAAACTTGTATTGTATGAATAATCAAGAACCATATTTTCTTTGGTAACATTTGATGGGGATGTTCAGTCATGAAAGCTTTATAATCATGATATGACAGATCATGAATACAAATGTGATTTTATGCATGCCTATAACAACTGTCATAACTGTAAGTACCATTCTCTCAGTTATGTGATTTTAAATGAAAGGTGACATTTTTTGAGATATCTTTGTTAGGAGAACTTGACAAATACGTCATAAACTTCAACTTGACATTACCAAGATAACAAAACTTGTCATAAATATTATTGTCATGAGGTCATTATACTTGTGTCATGAATTGTATAACAGACCCCCTAGTTTTTCGCGATTCTGCGATCGCTGAATCCAACGCAAAATCAATTAAAAGTCGTTAATTTTTGCGATCCTACAAAATTCTTAATTAAACGCAAAATATGTAAATAATTTCATAAAACATCCAATTCCAAACCATATAATGAAATTATATTTTTTTCAGTTTTAATTGTTTTACATGACATATAAACGTTGCATACGCAGAAGACGTCTCACCTGCTTTACATGCAAGGCTGGTATTATGATGTTCATGAACTCGATATGAATGAATAATTTCGTTTAACTCTTTCCCTGCCATTGACGAGTTTTACGGCAATCCGTGCTTTAGGTGTTTTAGCATGTCCTGAGTGAGGTACATGATGTCAGACGCTCCGAGGAGTGAAATCTGAGTGAAAGTAATATCGTGGATAAAAATATAGTTATACAATCTTACTTTGGCTTAATCCCTACCGTTTTAGATCTGTTTTAGATCTTGTGTTGACAAGAGACCAAAATAAAGAGGCTTTATTTTTATGATTTGTGTAATTGTGTCAGATTGGCCACCTAACATAGTAGGCTACCTAATATGGTAAATAAGATACATATAATATTTGTTTAAATTGCAGAATTGTCAAAATTCATATCAATATTCATTTGATATATACAGTTGAAGTCAGAATTATTAGCCCCCGTTTGAATTTTATTTTTTTTAAATATTTCCCAAACAATGTTTAACAGAGCAAGGAAATTTTCACAGTATGTCTGATAATATTTTTTATTTCGGCTAGAAAAAAGCAGCTTTTAATTTTTTAAAAACAATTTTAAGGTCAAAATTATTAGCCCCTTTAAGCTATTTTTTTTTTCCCGATAGTCTACAGAACAAACCATCATTATACAATAACTTGTCTGATTACCCTAACCTGCATAGTTACCCTAATTAAACCTTTAAATGTCACTTTAGGATGTATAGAAATGTCTTGAAAAATATATATTATGTTTAGAAATGTGTTGAAAAAATATATTTTCTTTGTTAAACAAAAATTGGGAAAAAAATAAACAGGGGGGCTAATAATTCATGGGGGCTAATAATTCTGACTTCAACTGTATATATATATATATATATATATATATATATATATATATATATATATATATATATATATATATATATATATATATATATATATATATATATATATACATATATATATATATATATATATATATATGATAGCTATAGACTGACATTGCCAAGTGGAGTTATACTATTTTAAGCCATTTAAAGATTTAATTGCATGAAACTGTTCAAATAAAGGGTTTGCTAAATAATTGCAAAGTCATTTCAGTAGACATTTTCAGTAGTCTACTGTTCTTGCTGACACATAATTTTATATATTATAATATAAATAATGTATCTAATTTTTGGTCTTCAATGGAAAAGCTATATTTTATATTTTATTGATACTTTATTTTTTTCATTTTAAGTTAGAATATTTTGTATAAATAAATGTATACAATATTTAATTAAATTACACTTAATTTAAACCAAATATATTTTAAGCTAAATATAGAGTAGATTTAGTTGACTAAAACTAGACTAAAGCTAAAATGATTCAGAAGACTAATATATGACAAACTAAAATGGAATTTGAATCAAAACACTAAGACTAAAACTAAATCAAAAATTGCTGTCAAAATAACACTGGTCATGGCAGTCGTATATCAAGTAAAGTGTTACTAAATCATCTTTAATTTTACACTGAAGAAAAAAAAAATCCATTTTTAGGTGGACCATGCCTTTAACCATCATTTATGACTGCTTTCAATAAATGGTCAATCAATTCACAATGGAAATATGTAAATCCTATTGAAACTAGTCTAAAGCTACATAGCAAATGCAAGGATTAAGTAAAAACGTGATTACCTTGAACAAGTGACTGTTACAAATCTCTCATTAGCATGAAGCTCAGTGTTTCCTAATTTCTGATGCTCTGTAGTTCTTCTCTGCTGTCAATCCCAGTGCAGCTTGACTCCCATAGAGACTGAATTGGAAAGCCTCACACACAGTCCTCTCACTCCGCATGAGTGGACAAGAAGAGTATGAGCATGTTGAAAACATGGACTGCGAGATTGGCTTCTGGGACCCTTTCATCAATAGCTCCTACTGTTACAAAGAAAAAATCCTTTTAGTCGCGACTGTCAGCTGTTCGTCTGCCGAGGTGAAGCCGTTCAGGTAGGGGGTTGGATTTCTATTTGTGACAATTCTAGCCAGTTAAACAGCGTTACAGCATGCAATTTGTTCATGGCGGCGATCAAAGCAGCGTGCCCACAATGGGAGCTCAAAAAGATAACGAAATTGGGGCAGAGATGCTCCAAGCTAACAGCTACGGACAACATTGAACCGGAGAGTACAAAAGCCTTTGAAATGCATGCTAATAGATACGCTCTTTCTGTTTGGGTACATAACAGACAGCTTTCCATACAAATTAGCCAACGTCCAATCCAAGCCGTACCGCCAACAAAGAGACGTCTGATTAGTCAAAGGAAAATTCTGGATGGAAATGCACATTTAGGCAGCGTTTATTTGTAAGCATTGATACAGGATAATTTATCAAGGATATATGTACTGTTCCATGCAAAATCCCTTCTTGTTAGCCTTGTTAGTCAAAGTCATGCTCATTACCACAATAGTATTTCTCTGCTCTGAATGAAAAAATAGAAACATAAATAGAAAAAATAAATACTCGACATTGCTGATGTAAACTGCTATAAAATGGCTAATCATCAAGGTAACAAATAAATACTGAGTGTTTCTCCTTAACACACTATTTAACAACCAGTTTAAAGGGATAGTTCACCCAAAAATGAAAAGTCTGTCATCATTTACTCACCCATGACTTGTTCCAAACCAGTATGTTTTGAAGAATGTTGGAAACTTGTAACCGGTATCCACAGTAGAAAGAAACAAATACTATGGATGTCAATGGTTACAGGTTTTCAACATTCTTCAGAATATATATATATTTTTTGTGTTCAACAGATGCTCAAAACTTGACACTCAAAAGAAAATCTGGTTTGAAACAAGTGGAGAATTAAAATTTTTGGTTGAAATATCCCCTTTAAGCTGCATTGTGCTTTTTAAATAAGACCAAAACTGAAGTAAATGTTTTCCGCTTAGCCATTCTAGCTACAATAGTCTCAACATTGAAATCAGCGACGAGCATGTAATCTTGTGTAAAAGCAAATATATTTAGCAAATGGATAACATTTGATTATACAGTCACACTGAAACAGTCCACAATGAAAAGGTGAAGGGAGAAAACTTCAGTTTGGAGATGTTTTTTTTTTTTTTTACCACAGTGTAAATGTGACACTTTTCCCTTATGAAATGACTATACAGTATATACACAGGGTGTTGATAAAAATCCCAATTTTTTTTGTACACCCAAATTATTACCGTAGGGCCTACCCGCCAAATCTCGTTTCTCCCAACACTTGCAGATAGGAAAATGTTTAGAGGCCTTCAGGCAAGGATTCAAAGAAACTGTTTACATGAAAGCCAACCCTGGGCCTGCTGAGCTCCTGAAGCCTTCTACAGCCTAAAGAACTAGCTAAGCGTGCTAACCCTCTGGCAATTTCAGTGTGAGATAATACAATTCTCTCATTTCTAGCTCAAAATGATCACAAACAGTATTTCTGTTCGAAACAGCATCAAAACAATGACTATGTATGATGTAAATGAACTAGCTAACTAACTGAAGCTAAGCTAATCAGGCTAATTTTAATTACAAACTAGTCCTCAGCTAAAAAAAGTAACACTTTATGCTAGAATTTTCAGTTTTCTGAGGTAAACTGTAATCTCAGAAGCCTCTATGCATCTCCTGACAGAATTTACAGTGTATGGTTGACTTAGCATTGGTGGCTAAAGACATCCTGAGAGAGTCACAGGATATTAACGATGCACTATGAGTTTCCTTTAACACATTTCATGGAACATTTGTTTTATAACACTGATGAGAGGATATGGCAAAAAATGTTGAGTTTTAGCACTAGCGCTAACCAGAACTGGAGACCAAACACATTAGCTAGTGTTTTCGAACAGACAGACGACTCCAACAGAGCATTTCACAGCCTCCTGCTCTTTCTGAAATGACACCGAATTAATGTGTTTACCCACAAACACGTCTCGACAGCCAAAACAAATCTCAAACATAAGTCCAGACAGCCAATGTGTTCAATTAAAGGAACAGTTTACCCAAATAATGAAATTTCAGTAATGATTTATTCATTCTGAACATTTTTTACTGGATTTTTTTGTTCCTGTGAGGGATGAGAAAATGTGATATTTTGAAGAATTCCTGTGACACTTTTCCATACAATGACAATTAACGAAAATAAGCCCTCAATGCTTCAAAAAGGACACAAAAACCTACTACAAATATCTTAAAATGTATTTTTTCCAGTGGTTATTATATTAATATTGTACAATATTTCTATGTATGAAGACCAAAACACATTCACAACACATTCACATTTCAAGAGCAAAAATTGATTCATGAATGAATCATTTGTTTTAGTCAAATCTTTTCAATTAATCATTTGATTCAAACGAACTGAATTCAATCCTTGGGATTTTATTTAAACAATTTTGAGTATAAATTCCCTTTGTGGTTAGACTTTATATCAAAAAACAAAGTTTACAAATATATAAAATGGTTGAGCTTCCATAAGCAAATTTGAATGTTTTCCACAGGCTGTTTAATGAAGCTTAGAGGTAGAATGAATGAATTTACATCGCAAAATTAATGATAATTTTTTATGCTCTAAACACTGTTAAATGATCAGTGTTTATATGTTTTTTTTCCAGCTGAGTGAAGGAGGGAAAGATTATTAGTGAACAATAATTAATGAAATATGCTTTTTGGTGGAACCTCTGTATTCTGTTCATCCACAAGCTTATCATAATGAGTTCATGCATTTCAACGTGTTAATTAATATTAATAATGAAATAATTAGGAAACACCAGGGATACAGCAGGAGTACAAAGAAATGCATTCCTTTACTCAAATCTTAAGCGTGTTTTCTATTCACGTCCCTTTTACCCAGTTTTTATACCCTTTGGGCTATAAAATGAAAGTGAAAAATGTAATTTGTCACCCAGCCAACACCACAGTCCTCGTGATGATCATGAAAGAAATCACGTTACGGCTCCCCTGTCATCTGTGGGCCACCTGTAGGCCTGTGCCGTATTCATAAAACATTATTAAGACATCAGTCATGGAGCCAAAATAGAGAAACCCACAGCAAACATTACATCAACAGAAGAGCGTCTGCTTTGGTTATTGTCATTCAACGTGATAGCGCTTGTTTGCATTAGTTGAGCTTATCGAAACACTATTGAAAAATGTCACGCAGAATTGTGTTTGATTTGTTTCAAGTCAACAGTTGGAGGAAATGCTGCTATACATAAATCTTATTTCAACTATTTCCTTTGGACAAGTAAATCGCTCATTCGATTGTCCAAGTCTTATCCGGAAAAAGAAAAGGAAATCTGTGCATGTGTGGTGTAAATTTGTTCTATTTTCATCAGTAGTCTATATCAGTTCTCATTTAAATAAGCATATTTGTGATATGTGAGCCTGGACCACAAAACCAAGTGTCAAGGGTTTTTAAAATTGAGATTTATACATCACCTGAAAACTGAGTAAATAAGTAATATTTGGCAGATATAAAACTATTTGAAAATCTGAAACGTAAAAAAAAAAAATGTAAATACTGAAGAAATAGTCTAACTGAGATCTTATATTTGCCCTGTAAATCAATTTCCAGGGCATTTTTCTAAAAATAAAAAATAATATCAAAAACTTTGGGTCAAACATGGATAAACCCAATGATTACATTTTTACTCATTCATTTTATAATTACAATTCCGACCCAGCTGTTGGGTTTATTCTTATTTGATACTAATTTGAGTGAAACAATCCAGCATTTTTTAGAGGATATCAATAAATTCTATAAGAATAACACATTATAGGGTTGTTGCCAATCAAATGGATACAGGTTTTCAGCTTTCTTCAAAATATATTCTTTAGTGTTCAACAGAAAAAACACTATTCTTTTATTGAAGCTCATTGGTAGAATGAATGCATTTACATTGCAAAATGAATGTATAAATGTTTCTAAGTAAATAAAAGCCTAAATTAAATCTGCCACCAAGTAAAGCAATAGCGTCACTTCAGAAAACCAGATTTTTTTTTAAAACTCTACACGAATGTTTCGATGCATCAAAAAAATTTAACAAAGGCAGATTTTTGTGACTCCACAAAAACGTACTTTAACATGTAGTTTCTAGGTAAAATTAACACTAGGTGGCAATATGACACCAACAGCTTTTGTTCCTTTTCACACTAATGATATTTACAGGGACATATTATCAACAAATTAAAGATTGTTTTCATGCAGTTTTTTTACGTAACACACACACAAAAAAATATATTAAAAAATAATAAAAAAAAAAAAAAATAAAAAAATAAAAAAAAAAATCACAAAACAACCTAAAGATGTCTATGATTTGCAATTGAATACATTTGCCTGACCTATGTATCTCCATCTGGACAACTTTTCTGGTGAGGTCAGTTTGCTCGGGTGCTCACCTTGTATGGTGTTGTACTTTTAATGCAAAGCACTCAGGTTTGAATCCAGTGAAGCGCAATTCCACAAAGGAGATAGAAGTAATGCAAAATCAAGGTAAAACTGTGGTCGCTGTGCATTTTTTCTTACATTTGCTTTCGAAAACACTATTGGTTGGGTTGAGTTCAGAGGTTTTCTAGATGATCTTTATGACAAGCCCTACCTTCTCATGGATGTTTACAAGAACTAATTGTATCTTAACCATACAGCAAAAAGTATCACAAGTAAGACATTTCCGATTCACAAAAACATAGACAGTATTTCTAATGAGCCTGTGCTGAAAGTTTGGGTGAACAGACTTTCAATAGAGAGACAACATTGTCTCAGATTTAATTAGAAACATTTTCATTTGTGCTCTAAATGACGAACGCTGTTCTAATGGGTTTGGAACATCACACAAATGAGTAAACGATGACAGAAGACAAACATCTGACACCTTAAACATTATTTTGGGTGTGTGTTCCTTCGCAAGGACATTATTTTCAAGAATCTCTGGGAACGATTCACCTCAGATGTGTTTGATCTCCATCCAGGCATTAGACAACCGCGATCTGGCATCGACAGCAGTGGGATTATGTCATAATGGGAAACAATGTTCTGAATCCAAACTACATCGATTCATTTTCACTGTCTGTCCTTTTCTCTGTGGGACCAGAGGATTTTCTCACACTAATAATGTTTTTTTACGAAGTGTCTTGTCCTTGGAGACTGTCTTTGGAAGGCTTGTGTTTTGTCAGCTCATTTTTTCTATTTGTCATGAATATTTATTACTAACACACTGCAATTTAATAGAGTGTACATGTGATGATAAAAAGCAGGTCCATTTTGTGTGTAATTATTGTGATATACACTTTTGCCTCATTCAGGAGCAAAGCCAGCCAGTCAGTGATGACACTTAAAAGGATTGTTCAAGACAAAATATATTACTTTTTTGAAAGAAATGCAATCACAAGTTAAATAAATGTATAAAAATGTATTTATTAATTTTATTTATATGTTATATATATATATATATATATATACACTCACTGGCCACTTTAATAGGTACACCTCACTAGTGCCGGGTTGGAGCGCCTTTTGCCTTCAGAATGACTTAATCTTCGTGGCATAGATTCAAGAAAGTACTAGGAATATTCCTCAGAGATTTTGGTCCATATTGACATTGACATGTATATCCATGATGCAAATCTCCCATTTCATCACATCCCATAGGTGCTGTTTTGGATTGAGTTCTGGTGACTGTGGAGGCCATTTTCAGATGGGCACACTGTGGTCATAGAGGGATGGACATGGTCAGCAACAATACTTAGGTAGGCTGTGGCATTGACACGATGCTCAATTGGTACTAATGGGCCCAAAGTGTGCCAAGAAATATCCCCCACACCATTACACCACCACCAGCAACCTAAATCATTGATACAAGGCAGGATGGATCAATGCTTTCATGATGTTGACGCCAAATTCTGACCCTACCATCATACTAAAGTTTTTTTAAAGTCATCTATTGTTCAATTTTGGTGAGCCTGTGCGAATTGTAGCCTCAGTTTCCTATTCTTAGCTGTGCTTGTCCATTCCTTTATGACCACAGTGTACCCATCTTCTGATGGCTACTTCCAGCAACATACTGTAAGGTGCCATGTCATAAAGCGCGAATCATCTCAGACTGGTTTCTTGAACATGACAATGAGTTCACAGTACTCAAATGGCCTCCAAAGTCCACAGTGATGGAATGGGAAATTCGCATCATGGATCTGCAGCCGACAAATCTGCAGCAACTATGTGACGCAATCATGTCAATATAGATCAAAATCTGAGAAATATTTCCAGTACCTTGTTGTATCTATGCAAAGGATTAAGGCAGTTCTGATGGCAAATGGGGGTCAAGCCTGATAGTAAGGTGTACCTAATAAAGTCGCCGACCAGTGTGTGTGTGTGTGTGTGTGTGTGTGTGTGCGTGTGCATATATATATATATATATATATATATATATATATATATATATATATATATATATATATATATATATATATATATATATGAAAACCTTAAAGTTAAAAGCTTAAAAAAAAGCTTACACATAAATTATATAATTTTCATTACAAAGAAATATATAATTCAAGTACATCTAAAATAGGACAAAAAATTTATATAAAATTAAATATTAAAAAGGCAAACAAAAAAAATATTACAATTATTTTTTTTTAAACTAAATATCTTATTTAATAAGTATCAAAATTTATTAAAGCATAAAAAACATGTCACTAATGAGAAGAGAAATGAAAACATCAAATAAATAATTTATTAAATCATACTAAATGAATAAAAAATACAGTAAATTAAATTTAAATTATTTAGAAATACTACGGTATTGTATAAATCCTAAACTAACACTGCTAACAAATCAATCAAATTCCATAAATATTAAATAAATCATGTAATATTTAGAGAATGCTAGATGCATCACTATCAGTTACCATTATGACCAAATGATTTGTCAGGAGAACCAGCAAAATAAGTTTGAGTAAAAAAAAACACCAGTTTTCATCTTATGCTCCCATCAAAGTCTATTTTGTCTGAACTGTACATTTGATTAAAAAAAATTACTGCACTCAACATTGACTACTCCGATATTTCACAAGAATTCATATTCCTATTAGCCAGAAAATGGGCCAGGTTATGAAACATCAAAAGCACAGGCATCTCTGTCCATCAATTCTATTCTTTGTATGTCCGTAGGTGTGATTTTAGCCATTATGGAAGCTTTCCAAAGGCGTTCAAGCATTTCAACGCCACAGATGAAAGTCTCATTTAAGATAATAGCCACCCCCAATCCATTTCCATATTGAAAAAAAATTCCGCCTACCTTTCTGGCAAAAAAAAGGCAATTATTGACTATTGGTTGTTTCATTTGCCCGAATCATTAGTATTCCCGCACCATATTTCAGACTGCGGCCTATTGTGAATATCAGTGCATCGCCTCTCTTTGTTTCTATGATGTATTTTCTCCTCTCTCTCCACACCACAGCCGCGTCGAGGGAACCCAAGATGCTTCTAATTACAGCAAGACAGCAGCTTCATTAGCCAGGAGTCCTGCTGAAGAGATTTACACTTCAAAGGACGGAAAGCGAGAGCGAGGGACGGAGAGAGAAACAGAGAGCACTATGGGGAGGATACTTACGATGACAGAAGCCAAAGAACAAGTGCTGAAGGGATACTTAGGATTGGGACGCCGAACATAAGGTGTGGACATACGAGGGGGGGAAATAGCAGACGGAAAGATGTAGAAGATGAGAATTGCAAATGGTTTAATCGCTTTAACAACCAATGACGTCATGTATTAAGGGACTAATTATAGAGAATGGATTGAAGTGGGGACGGGATAGGGACTGACCAAATGCATCAATGGTATCAAGAGAAAGCTCATTGGTGTGTTTCTTGTGATTGCAATTCTTAAATATACACACACGCATACTTGTTTTGGTGGTTTTTGAGGACTCTCAGTTGGCATAATGTATTATATACATAAGTCACTTATTATATTGCCTATAGCCTTACATCTAACCCTAATAGGAGACTTTGGGAAATGTTGAATCTGAAAAGACCCAGTTAAGTATCATTTGAATCATTTGAATAACAAAGACACAGGACAGGTCTTCAAAAACCACCTCTACAGTGTAATACCCAGGTCATACCTCGTCCTTATACAAATTAAATCTACGTTGACAATCAAAACTAGTGTATACACAGACAAACACAAACGATCGAATTTACCTCAGAAACCTGATAGCACCTGAGCTTATTACAAACTCAAAGTTGACAATAGTTATGTACATTTAAAGATTTATGTGCAAAACTGGAATCTCGCATAAAACATTTGCGAATAAATCACTGTTTCTATCCAACGAGTCAAAGAGAACAACATCTTCACTTCCTGAGAAACTGGTGCCAAATTTCAAAAAGAAAAAGAAATTTGCTGCTAAACACTTTATCCTCTCAGTTAAGCACATTAGTAGTTCAAAATTTAAGCAGATCTTGGCATTTCTATTAAGCTTATTTTATGCGATATTCCAAAATGTGCATAAAAATAGGTGGATAGAAACATGGCTAATGACTGGAGCCAGACAATATCTGCAGACAATTTTTGCTATTTCTGCGGAGAATTTTGTAAAAAAAATATGCAGATTTATGCGGAATCAATTTAAGAACATCATAACTAAAAACTTAACATATGACATAAAAATACATTTTACTTCATGTTTACAATGCAAATCCAATTAGATCCACTTAATTGGTAAACAAAGCAAGTCTCTCATATACAGTAATACTGTACATCTACTAAAAGACAGAAAATATTACTTTACAAACTGTATTGTAAATAAATCATATGAACATTTTAATATTACTATTATTATATCACAATCATGTTAGTGAAATTAATTTACACACATTTACACAATACATAGACTCAATGATGGGCTACATCTGCGAAAATCTGCGCGCACAGATTCCGTGTGGGCCTATTGACATACAGTTGATGTCAGAATTATTAGCCCACCTGATTTATTAGCCCCGTTTTTTTTCCCCCAATTTCTGTTTAACAGAGAGAAGATTTTTTCAACAAATTTCTAAACATAATAGTTTTAATAACTCATTTTGAATAACTGATTTATTTTATCTTTGCCATGATTACTGTACATAATATTTTACTAAATATTTTTCAAAACAATTCTTTACAGCTTAAAGTGACATTTAAAGGCTTAACTAGATTAATTAGGTTAATTAGGCAGGTTAGGGTAATTAGGCAAGTTATTGTATAACGATGGTTTGTTCTGTAGACTAATCGAAATAAAATAAAGCTTAAAGGGGCTAATAATTTTGTCCTTAAAATGATATTAAAATATTAAAAACTGCTTTTATTCTAGCCGATATAAAAAAAATAAAACTTTCTCCAGAAGAAAAAATATTATCAGACATAATGTGAAAATTTTCGTGCTCTGTTAAACATCATTTGGGAAATATTTAAAAAAAGAGAAAAAAATTCAAAGGGGGGGCTAATAATTCTGACTTTAACTGTACATCTCAACAACCAATCCAAATACCCTAGTTACTGCACAGAAACCACTTAAATCTGAACACAGCAACAACCACTACAACACCTTAAGGCTCATTTATACTTCTGCGTCAAGTGATCGGCGTGACCCACGCCGCCTGCCTTGCGAGTGGTCTTGCATTTACACTTCTGCGTGCTGTTTGTGTTGCTTTGCAATAACACTTCTGAAATGCTAGCTGGCAGTAGGTTTTTACATTCCTGTGTGTCAAGTTTCTTCGCGGGTGTTTTGTTTTTTCTGAATGCTACAAGTAGCTAAAACTCGCTCATTCTGAGGCTGGAAGTGTCGGATGTGTAACAACTGTAATCATAAAGTAAACACAAAAGCAAAAAAGCAAAAGTCTCCATCTGGAGCTCCTTCACAGGACTCGACACTTGTAAACAATCGCTCCATCGGGCTTGCGGCTCTCAGCACTGCACATACTTGTCAGCGCTACCAAGCTGACCAATCACAGAGCTTGCGATACACGTCATTGCGACATGTACTGTAGCTACATTTTTTGAGAGGTGCGCCTCACCATTGGCGTCAGCCATGGTGAGGGCTATGTGACCGTGCAAAGGCTGTGCCAGACCATATGCTGCGATTGACGCAGAACTATAAATCAGCTTTTAACCACTACAACACATTAGCAATCATTCCAATGAAGAAACAATCCACTCAAACACCTGACGAGCCAATATACTTCAATAGGAAGCAGAAAAAACTAACTGGTGTGATGCCATTTCAAAGAAAAACATGAGAATAACATACCCAAACTGCCCCGTAACCAGTACCGCCTTCAATACAACTTCAATGTGCTAGTAGTGTTTCTTCACAAAGTAACATTGCCAGGTCTGCTGGTCTGACATTCTAACATCATTTGTGTGAAAACCTTAAAAAAGGGGGTTTGAAGGTTCGAATTTTGTACTTACAGGTAAGTTTTTTTTTTTTACAATGTTGTTTATGTTTGCATTAAATTGTATGTACTCTACACATGCAAATACTTAAATTCGCATTTGGTTTGAACTTAGCATAAGACAAGACCAAAGAGAAAAAACGGTATTTAAAGAAAGTTTTCCTCTATTACAAAATGTTTTATTCGATTTCTTTTGTTCATCTTTATATTAGTTCATTGTTCATTAATTCGGTTGTGCATTTGTTTGTATTAATGTCTATACAGTTTTAATTTAGATTTTAAGTATGTAAAATATATTTTGACAACTAGCTAAAATTAAAACAAGCTTATTATGATTGTATTATTATTATTATTAGTGGGTAGCGATGTCACCTCACAGCAAGAAAGTCGCTGGTTTGAGCCCCAGTTGGGTCAGTTGGCATTTCTGCATGGAGTTTGCATGTTCTCCCCGTGTTTGTGTGGGTTTCCTCCGGGTGCTCCAGTTTCCCCCACAAGTCCAAAGACATGCTCTAGGTGAGTTTGGTAAGCTACGTCTGTAGTGTATGTGTGTATGTCCTGGTCCTCCAGGTTGAAGGTTGAGCATTGGGCTAACGACGCACCTTGGAAAAATTAGACGTTACGAAACACCAACATGATGTGGCTAAAAAACTTTGATATAAATGGCCCTGGGAGTAAGTAAGTATTATTATTATATATAATATTATTGATATCATTTGAGTGTGTTTATAAGTAGCACCTTTTTAATAATGTGCTAGTAAATCATAGTAGTGTGCTAGAAAATGACATCGCCGCCTGCTGGTCTGGCATGCATAATACAGGATATTTTGGTCTTTTTTTGTGAAAACTTTCAAAAACACAAAAGAACAAAATATTCGATTTTGTAATATTTATGTTATTTAAGGGTAAAGATTGAACAATTTTTAGAGCATACATGATTAATAAGCATATGGCTGACTTTAAACGAAATGCAAAGGAAATATATTTGCTTTGCTCAGGATGTTTTTTGCCTTGTGAATTTTCCGCTGATTTTATTTTTACTTGTGTGGAAGACATGTTTGAGGCGCAAATTAGCCACTAATTGCATGCTTGCTTGGAATTTGTATTAACTCTATGCTACTCGTCTTGCGCAAATACTTAAATTCACATTTTGCATGAACCCTGTGTATAAGATAAGACTACAATAAAAGTATTCACAGAATGTTTTTCTTCATAAAAACCCTTGAAGATTTCTGCCCAGGAAGCAGCCCTGCACTAAAAGAGAAAACATCTCTTGTTGAAGCCTGAAAAGTGTCGATCGTTAGCAAGCGGTTCTTCATCCAGTCTCATTTTCTCCTCGCTTTGTTCCTGCTTCACTTTTACTTCTTTCAACCTTCTCTTTTTCAGTCTCCAGCTTCTCGGTTATGTACTTCAGCCTCGCCTGCCTTCTTTCTGGGACCCATGAGATTTGGGAGCTTTTGATCAGATTTGTTAGAGGCCTTTCCTGCCGTTCTCTCACTTTTCCTGCCCTTTTTCCCTCTTGTACTTACGGACACTTCTTACTTCTGATTTTATTCCTTCTTTCTCATCTCGTTTTTTTTTTTTTAGCTTTATTTGACTATTCCCCTTTTGGTCTTTCCTGTACCCCTTTTTTCTTCAAATATACTGATGAAATTATTACACACATTGTTTCAAGTGTGTCTTCTCTTCTTTCCCTGAGGAATGGATAAGCCACAAGAGAATGAATTTGCTTTGTGCTCTTTGTTACGACAGCCAATTTTCATATTCATAATGAACTTTTGTAATGGGAAGCCAATATCTACCATGTAGAATGCAATTTGCTAACTGATTAGAATCTCATTCAACTTTTAGAAAAGTAACTTTTTTTAGAATAGTAATAACAAAATAAGTTTTATCAACATTCTTTACATCCAGAGTCCAGCTTGTTATTAGTTTTTACTGATATATATATATATATATATATATATATATATATATATATATATATATATATATATATATATATATATATATATATATATATATATATATATATACAGTATATATATCAGTGCTTCCCACAGTTTGAAAAATACTTGCGGTGCTGGCTGGATTAAAACACACCATTTACCCAGATCACATAAATAGTTGCGACAAACAAAACAATTAAATTTTTAACAATATTTTTATTTATTATGACACTGTTATACACTGTTTCTTTTCAATAGGTTAAAATAAAAAAAATAAAAAAACTGTTGAAATAAAAAAACATCCGCTTTTTTTATACTATTCAGGAGCCATGTGCACCCACTGACAGGTCAAATCTGCTTCTCTTTCTATGTTGACATCACCAAATATACAGCAAATAAGAAATAAATAAAAACAGTAATAAAGTAATAAAAACAGACAATATCTCCAAAAAATTATAATAATTATTTAAATAAGGGAAATGCATTGATTAACCATTACTAATGGACTATAGGCTATACATTTTGCAGCCTGCTTAGACCAGTCATTCCGTCCTCTTTGAGTATATAGTAAAATTTCTCTGAATAATTTAAAGAATTAATTATTTAATGTTTCTTACTCTCGCGACTGTGCTTATGCTGTCAGCTGCAAAGCCAAGCAAAAGTAGGCTTAAGTAAAAAGGTAATGCAAAAACACGTTTATCGAATGACAGCTTTAGAAAGCGAAAGCCGAATCCTGGACATTTTAGAGATTTTAAAACCGCGGCCAGACCAATTTTTTAAATCCCAAAACGGCGCGTCTCTTTGGGTCTGCAGAGCACGTAAGATTCTTTTGCCAGTGGAAGTGGTGACAGGTCCCGCGCACACAGAACGAAACGAGTAAACGAGAGAAAAATTTCCACTACTTAATCGATCGCGGATGTTTGGTTATATTGAATGGATACAAAAAAGTGTAAAAGGATGTTAATAAAAGTAAAAATAAAATAAAAAATTGATCACTAAATATACTTGGGTGGCCGTTAATATATATATATATATATATATATATATATATATATATATATATATATATATATATATATATATACTGTATATATATATATATATATATATATATATATATATATATATATATATATATATATATATATATATATATATACTATATATATATATATATATATATACTATATATATATATATATATATATATATATATATATATATATACTATATATATATATATATATATATACTATATATAAATATATATATATATATATATATATATATATATATATATATATACTATATATATATATATATATATATATATATATATATATATATATATATATATATATATATATATACATACACACATACACACACACACATGCAATTTCTTTTTACAATTAGTTAATTAAAGCTTTTAGTCTTTTAGATATTTGTACACTTTATTATTTTTGTTATCAGTTAGTAGTAGTAGTAATAATAATAATAATAATAATAATAATAATAATAATAATAATAATAATAAAGAAACAAATACTAAAATTATAACTAAATTTTAAAATAATCTTTTTTCAACTTGATCAGTTTAATTTGATTAATTTTCCGATTTGATCAGTTTGATTAATTTAATGTCAATAACAAACAACAGCTTTAATGGTTTTAACTGTAGTTTACTATAACAACCTCAGTATATCAGAATAATATCTGAAACCCGAAGCTTTGAAAAAGTCAAACTGATTAATAATGATAAAAAAAGTCATAAAAATAAAATAAAATACGCTACTTAGCGTACATTTTGTTGTACAATTGTACGTTTTGTTGTATAATTGTTGAGAAGTGCATCAAGTAAAGACTTAAATTACAGTTAGTCCAGAATAAAGTGGCACGACAAATTTTACACTGCAACAGCAGGGTGAATATTATGAAAATGCATAAAACTAAGTTGGTTATTGGTGAAGGATAGGGTAATTGTTTCTCTGTTGTGTTTCATAAGAAATATTTCTGCGCCAAGAGTTCCAAGTGTATTGTACTGTCAACTTTTGTATAGTTATGCTAGTCATAACGGACTGTAATGTATAGAGGAATAAAAACATGGAATGAATTGTCATCCATCAGACATTACATGCTCTGTTACAAGTAAAATGAGGTTTAAAAAATTGTTTAAGAAATATTTAATGGCACAATATTAAGTGGATTGTTGATCTGGATGTTATGGATGAATTTTGGATTTTTATGTTTTTATTGGTCTTTGTTGTTATAGGTTAAAGTAATTTTATTTTGTGTTCAATGGACCCCAGGAAGAATAGTCACTACTTTGGTAGTGGCTAATGGTGATCCTGATAAATAAATTAAAAAAAAATAATAATTAAATTGAAATATACGACCTTAAATTACAAATCATAGACATCGTTAAGGTGTTTTGTGGTATTTATTTGAAAACGCACACAAATGATCCTTAATTCTTCAATAATACACTGAAAAAAATGATGTCTGCAAAACTGTTGCAAACAATTTATTTGTGTTGAATTTAAACAAACAAATTTAATTTAATAAAATTCTACTTTATTTGTTTGTTTAAATTCAGCCCAATTAAATAGTTTACAGTCACTTAACGTAAAAATATTAAGTAAATTCAAGGAATCATCTCTGAATGTTTTTTTTTCAGTAAAGTCTCTGAAAGTATCATTAGTGTGAAAAGGAACAGTAGCGGTCATTTTACCTTCAAATGTTTTCATTCAGTGTTCCTCGCTGGTGGAATGATCGTCCCATTCTCACTCGGACTACGAACACACTGATGTCCTTCAAGCTACAGCTAAAACCCAACTCTTCAGAGAACACCTGAACCCCGATGAATAATACCAAAACCACATATAGAAGCACTTACTCCCTCTCAAAAAAAAAAAAAATATATATATATATATATATATATATATATATATATATATATATATATATATATATATATATATATATATATATATATATATATATACTGTAGCACAAAATTCTCTGAGCACAAACAAGTTATTTTGAATAACTAGCCTTTCTTGTATGTATTGCCTCTTCTTATTCTCAATTGTAAGTCGCTTTGGACAAACACTTCTGCTAAATGACTAAATGTACTGTAAATCTACCTTGAAACTAAAAAACAAAAAACAAAAAAAAACAAAACCATTATATGTTGAAGTCCATTTTTACAGTTTCACAAAAATGTAGGTTGAAGCACATATTTCCAACGAACCTGTGTTGTAGCCGAATGTCTAACGATAATTATTTCAGTCACTTCCATCTCACAGAAACCCACAATAGATCCCTTCAAAATAAAATCAATGAAAGAAACGCTACAGAAGTTCTCAGATTCAGTCAATAACAGCAGATCGCTCAACACAACGCAAGGCTATGTGCTCTTGTTGCTTTATAATGAGTCTGTGCACGTTTATCTGTCATTGTGCGAAGCGGTGTGTGTGTGCGTCAACCCACCATTTTCTGAGCATCAGCAGAGTCCAATGTAAAGATCCTCGCTCTTATCTTTCTCGTCTTTTCTATCCCTCCTTCTCTCCCTCCTTTCTTTCCGTCTTCCAGTCGTGATTGGCAAAACTCCAGCCACCTACAGGCCCAAGAACTGCTCCTTCACTGAGAGAGAAACACAGAGCGAGGAGCATAAAGGTGAAAAAAACAAGCAACAGGCCACATATTCAACAGATTTGTTCTTTGGACAGTTATGAGTCATTTAATGGGTTGATATGATTAGCAAACACATTTTCGGGAGATAAAAAGAACTGCAGGTACTATGAACGTACTGTTATTTTGATTAGACTACAGTCGGAAATTTGACATGACCATAAATCCAATTTACAGCGCGCTTGTAAGTAATAATTGTGAACCGATACAGGATATGTGTAAGTATATTAAAATATGGGGGGGGGGAATGTCATTCACAGCACACACATTTTACATTTACACTGTAAAATTAATATTTAAAGTGCATTTGAGCAGTAATTACAGAGAAAACACGTTCAAAACGTTTAAAATTAAGCTTTCTATAGCCTTGCCTTTACTTTTAGTTAATATTTCTCATAAATTTGTTTCACCAAAAAAAACAAAAAACATGTAACACAAAACAAAATCAAACAAATCAAAAAAGCAAAACATAAAATACCCCCAAACAAAACAAGATGAAAAACAATAATCAATATTAAAAATAAATTAATTAAAAGATAAGGTATACAACAATTACAAATCAAACCAAAAGTAAACAAAGAAAAGAAGACAAATAATAATAATAATAACAGAAAATGTTTTGTCTTTTTTAAACCTGGGTATATAATTTGTACATTTCTATCCCAAATATTTTCTATTTAACAATCCTAATTTATTTATTTATTTATTTATTTATTTATTTATTTTCATTTTAGTGTCACACAAAGAGGGGTTTTAAAAAAAAAAAGTGTTAGATTTTTTTTAAGATGGGATTTTGGGTATCTCTTTTTGTCACTCTTTAATTTTAAAAATATTGTGATCAACAAGAAAACAAAACAAAACATTAAAACACAAAGCAAGACACAAAAAAAGCAAAACAAAGAAAAAAATCTATTCAAACAAAGCAGAAAAAAACATGTTAAACTTAATCACAAAGCAAAGCAAATACATGTTTTATTAAACAAACAACACAGACACACACACACAGACCCATACAAAATGCCTTCAGAAAAAGACATCTCATGTGGAGAATGAAGTCACATGCATTGCTAATTTTTTTTACAGACTTAAAATTCAGAGTGTAAAATTCTTGATTGGTTCTGTGGGTCTCGTCTATCAAATCTGATCTATTGCATTCAAGTCAGGTATTTGGGTGGGCCATTCTACAGCTTGATTTTCTTTCTCTGCAAGCGTTTGAGAGTTTCCTTGGCTGTGTTTTGGATCATTGTCTTGCTGAAATGCCCACTCTGGTTTCATCTTCATCATCCTGGTAATGTCAATGTTGGACTGAAGCAGTGAATATTAATTTACAATGATGAAGAGTAGAGGGGGTTGCTGAATAACCTACTGAGAGATTTCAGCTGCTGTCTGGGCTTTCACTGCCTTTCTACACCTCCCTTTCTTCATGTGTTCAATACTTTTTTCCTGTGTCATTTCATTTTATTGCATGTAACTTAATTTGTAAACTAATTAGATTCGTTTTCTTTTCATATATGGATTCTTTGGTTATTATCAACATCTGGTGAAAATCAACAGCAAATTAGAAATATCTTTTTTGAGAAAAATTGTGACGTGTTAAATACTTATTTCCCGCAACTACTGCTATGCAAAAAAAAAATAAAAAATTCAGGGATGACAATATTGGAATCATCCAGCAGAAATTAATAGTTAACACCAATCCTTTTAAAACATTTTAATCCAGTCTTTACAGTTAGATCAGAACATTTAGGTGCAGTTCAATCTATGAATTACTCAAAATATAGCTAGCAAAAAAGCCTGCAACAAAGAAAAAAGACCATTTTAACCAATATATTTGTTTTAGGTTTCTTCTATGCCTCAGAATATTCAATATTTTGAACTACAGAGCATTGAAGGGCATTGGTCTTACAAGAATCTGAAAAAAACTGTCAGAAAAATGTGCGAGTTCACTAACCTAATGCCGCCACTTCATTTGTGGCATTTGTTATCTGCAATTTCTTCCACTTTTCTTTTCCTTTCACTCTGTACTTCGCCAAAGGATCCCAATTACATCTAAATGAGCCCCGATCATGAACCAGATGCAAACGCATTGTGACAAAATTCCACTAGTGAGACAGATGATGTCCAAGGAGACCAGAAAACAGGGCTTTTTCTGCGGTTTTCAAACACGAACGCCTTTTGGTTTTAATAGTCTCCGCCGTGGGTCACTGTTGTAATGAGCGCATTTTAGAATGAAACAAGAATGTAATGCTGAAGCTTTCCATTACAGCCATTCATCTCGTTAACCGTCTCGTCAGTGTCTAATTTAAGCAAAATACACTGACTCTGATCGCTATGTTGCTTGGTAACTAAAACAGTGCCCTGGCAGATTGCCTTTATAAAAATAATCATTTGCTTTTGACCTGCGATAAAGAGATGCGGGTGGGAAAAAAATGCAAGAGAGACAGAAGCAATACTAACTCTAAAATGATCACAATTTATAAATGAAATGTGACATATTAGGTATTTTTGCATTACTGGGCTTGATTTTTTTCAATGTGAGAAGCATAATCACAGAATATTTAATGAAGCTATTATTCGGATGGCAAAATGTGAATTATGTATAGTGTAAAGACAAAATATTGTCACAGACAAAAATGTGAACTGGAATTGTTGTTCTCAAATAGAAAATAAATTAAATTAAATTACTTAACCAAGCAGTACATGCGTGTTGTAAATGTGCACAACAACAGAGTACAAACAACAAAATTAAACAAAACCAAACCAAACCAAACTAAATGAAGCTAAATTAAACAAAATCATACCAAATAAAGAAAAGACAAAACAAATAACAAAACCAAACATAAAAAGCCAAGCAAAGCAAAACTAAAAATACCACAACAAAACAAAAAAGGTTATTGCACACTGAATCCGAAATTTTCCTCTTTTTTAGCGTTAAAAAATAAATTTGACCTCTCTTTGTGTGAATAGTATTCACACATCCTCCTAAACTTTCATCAGTCTAAAAAAAAAAAAATTGAACCGGGTTAGATTATTTCCACTTTTTGCAACCGAAAAAATGCTTTGAGAGGTGTTTTGACAGGTCAGAGCCACCAAACAAGCAAAAAGCTAAATACAAAATGCCATCATTTGAGCAACATACAATTCATGACAAACACGGTGCATAAAATACAGGCAGAATGTGGCGGACAGTTGAAAACCCCTATATGCTGAATTCAGTGACTGGTGAACCTCTGCTGCTTTTTGTGTGTGTGAAAATTTAAAATACAATAGACATTGTAATAGAAAGCATGGTCTGCTTTTGGCTTATTGCTTCGACACGTCAACGCAACCACCATCTATTATAATGTCTATAGGTACTGTGAATCTCTGTTCAAGCTTTGTTTACATACGTGAATGTGTGAAGAATCACAAGCAATGTATCAAAATTCCACTGGTTTCTTGAAATATATTTTGCATTTCGGGATAATTATAGCACAGCTCTTTGATAATGAGCTGAACTTCGTCTCTACGCAGTATTGCATGAACACAATATGTAGCATATTTCTCTCTTTTTGTAAAAGTATGACTGCTTAAACTGACTCCGAAATGTTTTGCGCTTTTTCGTAATGGATTAATTAATACGAATTGGACTCAGGGTGCAAGGTTTGTTTGCAAGACAAGTTTTTCACATATGAATATGAAAAATATGCATACGAAAATGTCTGACTTCAGTGTGCAAAGACTTTAAACCAAAATAAAACACAAAACCAAACCAAACAAATCAAAAAGCAGAACTAAAAAAGATATGACCAAACAAAACAAAAAACTAAAATCAAGACTAAACTAAAACAAATACCAAACAAATCAAAAAGCAAAACTAAATAAAATATGACCAAAAAAACAAAACGACAAACAAAAATCAAGACTAAAACAAAACACAAAACCAAACAAAGCAAAAAGCAAAACTAAATAAAATACCACCAAACAAAATAAGCAAAAAAAAATAAAAATAAATAAAGCAAGACTAAAACAAAACAAAAACACAAAACCAAACAAAGCAAACAGCAAAACTAAATAAAATACCACCAAACAAAATAAGCAAAAAAAAATAAAAATAAATAAAGCAAGACTAAAACAAAACAAAAACACAAAACCAAACAAAGCAAACAGCAAAACTAAATAAAATACCACCAAACAAAATAAGACAAAAAAGCAAAAAATAATTAAATAAATAAAGCAAGACTAAAACAAAACAAAAACACAAAACCAAACAAAGCAAAAAGCAAAACTAAATAAAATACCACCAAACAAAATAAGACGAAAAAGCAAAAAATAAATAAGTAAATAAATCAAGACTAAAACAAAACACAAACCAAACAAATCAAAAAGCAAAAATAAATAAAATACTACCAAACAAAACAAGATAAAAAACTAAAATCATGACTAAAACATAACGCAAAACCAAACAAATCAAAAAGAAAAGAAAATCTAAATGAAATAAGCCAAAAAAAAAGACGAAAAACAAAAATCAAGACTAAAACTAAATACAAACCAAACAAATCAAAAAGCAAAACTAAATAAAACACCACCAAACAAAACAAGACGAAAACAAAATGCAAAAGCAAACCAAGCCAAACAAAAAACAAAGTAAAGCTAAACTAAATATTGACCTCAGCCACTCTCACTGGCAGAGTTGCTATTAGCTACAAAATGCTATTGGCTGCTAAATGCTATCCCGCCCTGTCTTCACGTTTCAGTTGAATTACATCACACATAGAACAAAAAAAATAACATTTCAAAACATTTCACGAGACCTCTCCCTTAATGTAGAGAAGACAAAGGAGGTTGTGTTGAACTTCAGGAGAAACTCCATTGACCACCCCCCACTCACCATCGACAGCTCGACTGTCAAGAGAGTCAGCAGCACTAAATTCCTGGGGGAATCATCACAGAGGATCTCACCTTGACTACCAACACCACGTCCCTCTCCAAGAAGGCACAACAACGCCTACACTTTCTCCGCCGGCTGAAAAGGGCAAGTCTCCATTCACCCATCCTCATCACATTCTACAGGGGAACCATTGAGAGCGTGCTGAACAACTGCATCACTGTCTGGTATGGTAGCTGCAGTGCTGCCGACCACAAGACCCTCCAGTGCACAGTGAACACAGCCAAAAAGATAATTGGTGCCCCTCTATCCTCCATCCAGGACATTTTCCTCTCACTGTGCTCCAGCAAAGCTAGCAGTATTGTGAAAGATCCCTTCCACAGTCTCTTCCAGCTTTAACAAACCACCTGTAGATAAAGACACCCTCTCATCCTCTGACTCTTGCACCAGGTTGCACATTTGCGCTATAGACACTTTCTTAATAACTGCCTGTCTCTTGGAAACATTGTGAATTTCAAATTGTGCTTCATAGAGGTGAGTGGGCTTGACAAACCACCTGTAGAAACACTCTTCTCTCTTATGCACCTGACATTTTACCTAAACTCCATCTTACAAGAACTCAATAATGAAAACCATGTTTACTATAAATGTACCACAATCATTTTGCACTGCTTGCTTCAACCTTAACTCTTGCACAATATTAAACTTTTAATACCACTTTTGTGCAATATTCACCTTTATTCACCTCAAGACTTGTTTTCAGTGCATGTTGGGCTCCGGCAGGGCTGCCCTTTGTCATCAATTCTGTTCATAATTTTTATGGACGGAATTTCAAAGCACAGCCTTGGGCTGGAGGGGGTCCGGTTCGGGGACCACAGGATTTCATCTCTGTTATTCGCAGACGATGTTGTTCTGTTGGCTTCATCGAACATGGCTTCAGCATTCACTGGGGCGATTTGCTGCCGAGTGTGATGCAGCTGGGATGAGAATAAGCACCTCCAAGTCCGAGGTCATGGTGCTCCACCGGAAAAAAGATGGTTTGCCATCTTCAGGTTGGAAGAAAGTCCTTACCCCAGGTGGAGGAGTTCAAGTATCTTGGGCTTTTGTTCACAAGTGAGGGAAGGATGCGGTCGATGTACCGGTCCGTTGTGGTAAAGAAGGAGCTGAGCCGAAAGGCAAAGCTCTCGATTTACCGGTCAATCTACGTTCCTACTCTCACCTATGGTCATGAGCTTTGGGTCATGACCGAAAGGACAAGATCTCGGATACAAGCGGCTGAAATGGGTTTCCTTCGAAGGGTGGCAGGGCGCACTCTTATAGACAGGGTGAGGAGCTCTGTCACCCAGGAGGAGCTCGGAGTAGAGCCGCTGCTTCTCCACATCGAGAGAAGTCAGCTGAGGTGGCTTGGGCATCTGTTTCGGATGCCTCCAGGACGCCTACCTAGTGAGGTGTTCCAGGCATGTCCCACCGGGAGGAGACCTCAGGAAAGGCCCAGAAACGCTGGAGGGACTATGTCTCTCAGCTGGTCTGATAACTCCTCGGGATACCCCCGGAGGAGCTGGAGGAAGTGTCTGGGGAGAGTGAAGTCTGGAGTTCTCTCGACCCATCCCCGGAGAAGCGGATGAAAATCACATGACATGACATTTACCTTTAATACCTCTCTTGCACAATATCCTGCACAACATTGTTTAGTCTCATGTAAAAGATCTTGTATAGCCTGTCTTATATGTATAGTTAAGCATCATATAGTATATGTAGTTATGCATAGGTTTTTAAAATAGCTCTTGTCCAGTGTTTTGTTTGTATTTATGATTAATTTATGTAGCACCGTTGTCCTGCGAGACACGATATTTTGTTCCTCTGTATGTCCACACATCTAGCGGAATGACAATAAAGCTCAACTCGACTAGGCTTAACCTTTAAAACAAACATATTCATACTAAGCACCAAAAACAACTTGGAACTTTAACATTTCTGGCCTCATCGCTGTTATTTACTGAATGTTGAAGACTAATAAAACAAGAGGTCTAATTTATTGGCCAAGACTAACGAAAAGCCCTGAAAGTGTTTACAGTCCCTTTAAACGTGTGTTTATGATTCACATTTGCATAAAGCTGAACTCAACACTGTCACCTCGCCAACTGTCGCAACAACTTGCCAACTCCTCCACAAAATGATTGACTTCCAGTCACCTAAAATGGCTGTAAATGCAAACCATCCTTCAGTCTTCAATCTGAAAAGTCAGTCCACCTACATAATTATGCATATGTTTAAAGGGGTGAAATTGAATCGTGTCCAAACCTCATAAAAAAAAAAAAAAACCCAGCCTGCAGTCTGCGCGCCATGAACCGAATCTGAACCACAGTTGTTCCGCATTCAGTCAAGCATTTCCACGGCCTCCGGTTTAAAATGATTAAGCGCCGCATAAAATGGAACAAATCTGGCTTTCTGGCTGACAAGCGCTGCTCGATGTATCATAAACCTGCATTGTTGCATTCATTAACCGCAGCTTGTTATGTGGTGTGGAAGGGATGTGTGGCTTGTGTGTCTTATTAAGCAGTGGTTGGGCATCCAGCTGTGCAGTTTTAAGACTCTCTACAATGCTTGGTAATTGTAAAGAGCACTGCTGGCGACTGCAGAATGAACCTGCCGCTGCAGCTCACCTACTGGACCTCCTGCAATTAAGCTGCATTGAAAACTGGCAAGGCTTTTGTTGCTTGGGTTTTAATGGAGATTCATTTCAGTATCAATTTTATCTCCTCAGGTCATTTGTGGATATGAGGTGTTAATCCAGATGACATGGAACAGATGTGGTCTGTGTCTGAGAATATACAGTTGTAGCCCACCTCAATTATTAGCCTCCTGTTTATTTTTTCCCTAACTTCTGTTTAACGGAGAGAAGATTTTTTTCAACACATTTCTAAACATAATAGTTTGAATAACTCATTTCTAATTACTGATTTATTTTATCTTTGCCATGATGACAGTAAATAATATTTTACTAGATATTTTTCAAGACACTTGTATTCAGCTTAAAGTGACATTTAAAGGCTTAACTAGGCAGGTTAGGGTAATTAGGCAAGCTATTGTGTAACGATGGTTTGTTCTGCAGACTATCAAAAAAATATATAGCTTAAAGGGGCTAATAACTTTGACTTTAAAATGGCCTCAAAAACTGATTTTATTCTAGCCGAAATAAAACAAATAAGACTTTCTCCAGAAGAAAAAATATTATCAGACATACTGTGAAAATTCCCTTGCTCTGTTAAACATAACTTGGGAAATGTTTAAAAAGGAAAAAAAAAATTCAAAGGGGCGCTAATAATTCTGACTTTAACTGTATATGTAGTATAAATAAATAACTTTACATACATACATACATACATACATACATACATACATACATACATACATACATACTGTACATACATATATATACACATACACACATATACAAACACACCCTAAATACCCTAAACTGGGTTAAATATGGACAAATTGGGTAAATATTTAAGTAAATTTATGTTTTAAAATAAATTTAAATGACAATTTTAACCCAATAATTGGGTTTGTCCTATTTGACCCAATGTTAATTTTCAACATTGTTTGAGTTTATAACTAAAAACACATACAGTATACACACACAAACAATATATACAAGGTGTAGTTTTTATATAATATAGTATAATATAATATAATATAATATAATATAATATAATATAATATAATATAAATTATTTTTACAATTAAATATCATTATAAAAGCGGTTTTATTTAAACATTAATGGAAGAGAGGTTGTCAGATTTAACAATTTCCCCTAAATTATATCCAAGTAAACCCTAGAAAATAACAGGGATTAACTTTACAGCAGCTCTGTGTCTCCTTAAAAAAACTAAAGCCCCTCATTATGTTTATTCCTCAGGATTTAACTGTGTAAAAAAGATAGAAAAAGGTGTGTGTTTGTGTATGAGATTAGTATGCAATCAGACATGGTCCAGGTTTAGCCACAAGACCACCAATCAAAACAAGATGAAAAACAAAAATCAAGACTAAAACAAACAATACAAAACAAAACACAAGAGCAAACAAATCAAAAAGCAAAACTAAATAAAATACCACTAAACAAAACAAGATGAAAAGCAAAAATCAAGACTTAAACAAAACAAAATAAAACACAAATCAAAAAGCATAACTAAGAAAAATACCACCAAACAAAACAAGACGAAAAACTAAAATCAAGACCAAAACAAAAAAACAAAACAAAAAACAAATCAAATCACGAAACTAAATAAAATACCACCAAACAAAACAAGATGAAAAACAAAAATAAAGACTAAAACAAAACACAAAACCAAACAAATCAAAAAGCAAAAATATCACTAAACAAAACAAGAAGAAAAAACAAAATCAAGACTAAAACAAAACCCAAGGCAAGGCGAAATAAAGTAAAGCTAAACAAAATCCCACAGAAACAAAACAAAATCAGACCAAATCTAAACCTAATCAAACAAACAAAAAACTTTAAACTTAATTTAAAATGTCCTTGTGTTGCACTGGGGGAAAAAAACTTCACATTTTCCAACTTCAAATTTAAATGACCATTTTTAACCCAATAATTGGGTTTGTCCATATTTGACTCAATGTTGAGCTTCAACAACCCATTGTTACAGTTTATATCTAAATACACATATTCATACAGTAAACACACACAAACAATATTTACATATATAATATAATATAATATGATATAATATAATATAATATAATATAATATAATATAATATAATATAATATAATTATTTTTACTATTAAAAACCATTATAAAACCGGTTTGATTTAAAAAATAATGAAAGAGAGGTTGTCAGATTTAACAATTTTCCCTAAATTATATCCAAGTAAACCCTGGAAAATAACAGGGATTAACTTTACAGCAGCTCTGTGTCTCCTTTAACAAAAAAAAAAAAAAAACTAAAAGCCCCTTATTACGTTTATTCCTTGGGATTTAACAGTGTAAGAAAGATAGAGAAGAATAAATTTACCAGAGGAAGAAGTAGAAAGTGTGTGTGTTGTGGTTTGGCATCTTACTGCTGCTGGTGTGTGTTTGTGTATAAGATTAGGATGCAATCAGACATGGTCCAGGTTTAGCCACAAGGCAGGTAATTGGCCCCAGTTGTATCGAATGTCAAATGGATACACACCGTCACACACATATAACATTCAGCACAGAAGAAGGCGTTTCAATCGCCTGACGCCATTGTACACTTTCTGTGACCCTGAGCTCAACCTGAAACACTCACCTGCATAAAACAGGCGAAACAACGTGCGACTTGTAATGGTGTGGAAATCAAAAATAAATGTATAAATGAGAGTCGCTTATATCTGATAGTTGGCTGGAAGACTAGGAAGTGTCATTAAACATGCTGTTAGCTATACTAAGTGCACAAGCACAAATTTGTGGCCATATACTGATATGATTTTAAGCATGAGTAGCTTTAGTAGCATCATCACCCTGCTGAAAAATAGTCAACAGCAGCCAAGGCTGGTCAAGGTCGTTTTAGAAAGCTTTTAACCACTTTATTAACTGGTCAGGCATGACTTGGGTGGTTTCAGTAAGTGGGAGACTAGCCAAAACCGGATTAACACTGGCTTGGTTAGCATATCAGGCTGGGAGATTAGCCAAAACCAGCCTGACTAGCTCAGGATTGTGTTAGCTGTTTTTTTTTAGCAGAGCGATAATGCTAATACAATCTAAAATGTGCCAGCTTAATCCACCCAAGAAACCTGCAGCTAGATTCAGCCGTTTTTTTTTTTTTTTGACTGATTAAAGCTAGAAGGTTTTAACTGGCCTCCCAGCCTGGCTAGGTTGTTGTTTATCTGGTTTTAGCCAGATTTAGCCTAGCTAAGACCTGCCTTACCAGCTAAGGCCAGCTTAAAAAATATTCAAACCTTTCTAAAACCAGCTATGACCAGGGTGGAAGACCGGCTAAAAAAAAGGGTTGACAATTATTTTAGGCTGCTGTTAACTGGGGTGTGTACTAGCGCAATGTTTTAAAACAAAACAATTAGCTTCATTAGCATCAACTAAAAATAAAGAAAGAAAGAAAGGCAAAGTAAACCCCAAAGCCTGCTAATACAATTACATCCACTTGTGTTATGTGAATATGCTCAATTACATGAATAAATAGTCTTCAAAAGAGCCAGTGGCAAGGTTTCAAAACTGCGATAACAACAGCTAGCAGTCTCCTTGCCGGGTTTAATGCTCTTCACCCATGACAGAAGCACCCTGAGCTAATCGTTGCAATTCAGTGCTTGAAAGGAGCAGGGAGACAGAATGAATCAGACCACAAATGGCCGAGCCACAGTCTTGAAATACTTTAGCTATTACTCAGCGTCATTAGTGAAAAATAGCAATACTTTTCTCCTTCACATCCGCACTGAGTCAATCACACCACTCTTCAAAGATCTTCATTTTACAACATTACCTGTTTCACCACAAAGTTCTAACTTATGAAATCACAAACATGATTGTATCTTAGTGTTATTGTTTTTTTGACCACTAAACTGATTTTATGAACAGCCATTTATGCTAACAATGATAAATCGGTGACTTCATAAAATCTAGCTTGCAGGATCAGTGCTGGGAAGCAAATAGAAAATTGACGAGATGCTACAAACCTTTTTAAGGATGTAGTTTTTGCCTTTATTATGATAGGACAGTAGCTGGACAGAAAGAAAAGTTGAAAAGATTGGGGAACAAACTTAGGACGCCCCGAAGCACAATGGCGCAATATGATAACTAACTGCCTACATTGATTTCAGTGCTGACAACAGGCCTGGATTGGCTAATCGGAAGGACCGGGAGAATTCCCCGTGGGCCAGTCCGTTTTAAAAAAAAAAACAGCAGTCGCACTTTTTTCATTTATTTATTCATTTGACCATAGCCTCACTCTTTTTATTGATTATTTTGCCGCAGCTCCGCTCTTTTTATTTATTTTCTCGCAGCCCCGTGAGCAAAATGCAGCCTACAGGTTAATGATGACGCAACTATCATTCGATCCCAAACAGCGGCTCCTTAGTGAATATAAGAATTCGAATAATTAATATTAATGAATATTACACCTGCTCAATGAAAATCAGATGATTCACTACATTAATAAATCTGACATAACTTGATCAGAAATCTAAGAAGGGGATAAAAAGATAAGCCAGCAGTAGAAAGTAATACTGTGGTTAAAAGAGTCTTGCAGATAACAGTGCAGCATAACAGCGCCATTGTGGTCCAGTGGTTAACAAGTTGCGATGTTACGATGCTGCCGACCCGAGTTTGAACCTTATCTGAGTATTTTTTTTTTTTTTTTTTTAATGTGTTAAGACATAAAATACTGTTTGGGTTACTTATGTAGGTGTACATATTTTATTTTTATTTTTTGTGTGACAACTGTTACAAAGGACTGGATATATATAAAGAATGTTGCACAGAATATATATTCAGATAATATTCAATAATATCAATAATATTGCAGGAAAGGACATTGTGATGTTTTAAAGAATAGTTGGAGATTTAGCTACGTTTTAATGTTTTAATGCTTATGAAAAACATTTGAAGTTTTAAAGCAGCTGTTTCCTTGAAAAAGACATGATAGTGTTATCAGAAACCGAATTGGAAATGACGTTATTTTAATATAGTCAGTCGTGAACTAAGGTGGGCCGGTCTAAGGCTTGAAACTCCAGGGCTGAAAAGGAGTCCCACTCCAGCCCTGGCTGACAAGATGCTACAAAATTAACTCTGCTTTTCAGTAGTGTTACAATAGCTGAACTGTCCTCAAAGCAAATTAGATTTAGCATGAACAAGCTACTTTTTTTTTTCAACAAGAAGTAGGTTCACTAAATACTTTGTCCAAGTTTTCTCTCACAATGTACTGTGCTAACAGCATTAGCCGAACAACCTGAGGTCATAAGCAAACACGCTCACCTAATTTTCTCCTGAAATTGCTCAACTGGTATATTTTAGCTCAGAAAGACAGAAATCATCAATATAAACAACACATACTGATTAGTGTTGGCTAGTATTGAGCATGACAAAATGGTAAATAGCAGTTTTATGTCACAACTTTGCGCTAACAGCATTAGCTATACATGCCAGAGGCAATAATCAAACACACTCTCCTAAAAATGCAATAACATGCTTTAGACTGTTTTAGATGAAGCAGACAAGACTCATCAGTTAGCAACAGTTAATGCTGTTTCATCTTGGCTATTTTGACCAGAATTTGACTATATGCTATACATAACAAGCAGCTCTAACAGAATTAGCCAATCATCCTGAGCTAATAATCAAACAAACACTCCTAAAACTTCTCAAAAACAATGCTAATGTCTTTTCCAATAGTTAGCTTTAGCAGTTTGTCAAAAAGTTGGTACAGAAAACGGATAATGGCAGCGAGTTAACAGCATTAGCCGAATAACCTGTAATAATAAACACAATCTCCTAAAAATGTCTCCTGAAATAAAAATGGCTATAAGAAGTTTTCTTTAATGGAAACAGATAAAATAACAATTGCTGCCATTGATGCTGTTTGGTATCGAGCAAAGTATGACAAAATGCTATAATCACAGTTTTTTGTCCTCAAGAATTGCACTAACCACGCTAGCTAAGCAGCATGAAGTAAAAAACAAACACTAGTGTCTCATAAAAATGAAAGGAATAAAGTAATGGTTTTCTTTTACAGAAAGAAACACCAATGCTCAATAGCAACTAAAACTGAACAGCACAAAATGCTGACAAATGACACAATGCTAACTCACATTTTTCTGTCAGAATGTTACTGTGCTAACAGCATTATCCAAAAACAACCTGAACTAACAACCAAACATGTTCAAAAGCAATTTAAACTCTTATAGCAAGGGTTGATTTAGCTTAAATGTATAAGAATCATAAGCAGTTTAGCTAATGTCATTGAAAATACAGTTTTCTGTGACAACTTTGTGCTAACACCATTAGCAAAAATGCTACCTGAGGTAATCGAAAAACATCTCCCAAGTCTCAAAAATTGAAGTTATTGGCTATAGCAAGGGTTTTGTTGTCAATAGTTTTAGCTACCATTAAGCACTGATGTTTGGAATTAGCCATAAACAACCTGAGATCATAATAAAAGTCCTTGCTAAATCTCCAAAAATTGAGTAAATGTTTAAAACAAAGGTTTTTTGCTAGAAACAGACTTGAATCATCAACTGTCAACAGATTATGCTGTTTGATTGTTTATTATTGACCAAAATTTGACAAAAATGCTATAAAGCATTTCTTTCTATAGGCTCATAACTTGCTATTTTAACCATTTATGACGTTGGTTAGTGACCAAAGTTTATTCTATTTAACCATTTTTCTGTCACAACTTGCCTTTGACTGCATTGGCCAAATATTCTGAGGTAAAAATCAAAACATGCTCTTAAAAGAAATCTTGCTAACTTGACTGTAGCTCAACAACTTCAAACAATAAATAACGTACAGTACACCTTGGAAAAATTACTGCTTCAAAGGCCAGACAAGGCTAAGCATTTACTCCATGTCTCATTCCCAAAAAGGAAATTGAAGCATTTAGAGCTCATTGACTTTCCTGAAATACCCCATCCTTCTGGCTCCCTGCCCATCCGTCCACATTAATGGAAAAAGAAGAGCAGAAGAGCACACTGGGATAGCGTTTGGAGGACCAAACTGATGTGTACAGCTCAAGAGCCATGTGGTAATTACCAACAACCTTGCTGAACTGTAGTTTTTGTCCCTCAACACCACTTTTTTTTTTTTTTTTTTTGCAGTCCAGAATTACTTAATCTTAGACATGTCGAGTGACAAATCCCCAGAGGAAAACACCCTGCAGAAACCAATATAGAATTGTATTGGTTTTAATGAAAACTATAATAACCCTTTGTGTCTCTATTTGTAATATTTTGCTTTATTAAATATGTCCCAAACGAACACTACAAACCATTAACATGTACCGGTATTAATCATTACAATTTGATAGTTTGTAATGTTTATTATTACTATTATTATTATTATTGTTGTTGTTGTTGTTTCCAGTAGACCTTGCTACACTCTATAGTTTATCTCCATTTGCCTCTTCCACTTTTTTAAGTCAAACTTTATCTTACACTGTAAAAGAATGTAGGGTTCCACCCAATTCATTCATGTTGCCCCCCCCCCCCCCCCCCCCCCGCCCCCACACACACACACACAAAAAAAAATCGATTAACATAACAAATTAACAAAGTGGATTGAACTTAAAACTCAAGTCAAACTTGAAGTCAAACTTGAAAATAAGAAGTGAGCCAAAGTGCTGTACAGAAAATATACAACAAAATAAACAAAATAGTATATAAAATATAAAATATAATAAATAAAATATAATAAAATAACCAGTTTATAAGATCAGGTGTCAAATGGCAACAACAAAAAAAAAAAGTTTTTAGGGCGAATTTAAATAAGAACATGAAGGAGGCCTGTCTAATGGGCAGGGACAAATCATTCCCAAGAGTAGGACCTACCACAGCGAATACATGATTCCCCTTTAAGCTTACGCTTTGTTTTTGGCACATTCAGGAGAAGCTGGTCAGCTGAGCTGAGAGAACGACTGGGCTTATAGGGGTGTATGTGCTCAGAAATATAAAGTGGGGCAAGACCATTTACAGATTTAAAAACAAATAAAAAAATCTTAAACTGTATTCTAAAGTGAACTGGCAACCAATGAAGCAAAGCTAACACGGGGGAAATGTGGTCATATTTGTGAGTACCAGTTAACATGCACTATTTGCAAATGAACAATAGCTGATCTGCTACTCCCTACATACAGTGCATTACAGTAATCTAACAGAGTGGTCACAAAAGCATGGATAACTCTCAAACTGCTGTTTTGGTATATATTGCTTTATTTATAATTTTTTCATTTAATTTTTGGAATTAAAACAATTAAGTTGTCCCAAAAAAAACTCAATGTTGTTTTAGCTTGTTTTGATTAAATAAGTAGTTTGAACAAGCAACTTTTTTTGAGTGTAGACATATCAAATGACAATTATTCCATATTAAAATATTGGATTTAATGGAAACTATAGAGATGAAATTAAGATTCTGAGCAAAACCAGCAACTCTGGAAAATGCTTTGTAATAATTATTTATTATTTTAGAGTTTTTATTTTTAGCTCAATATCTTAAATGATACTGATTTAAAAACAATAAAATAACCAGATTTTATTGACAGTGAACAAGTCAAGATGTGTCATTTTTACAAGCATTGGCATGGCAGCACAGTAGCACTGTTGCAAACAGCAGAAAGTAAAACTGTACTACATAGACATGTACTGTAGTTGTGTTATTGAGCAGACTTAGCTGTTTTTGTGCAGTTCATTCACATGTAGATATACAGACTTTATTTGGGGCCGTTTTCTCTTTTGGCCAAAAAAATGAAAATGCCGTTTTCATACAATAATTTCCATCTTCCAAAAATTTGGTGCATCTCTAGTGGCGATTTTTTGCATTCTATCCACTTGTTAAGTGTAACGTCATGTGAAGCGGCTTGTGGGTCCAAGTGCTGTATCAAACTGTATGGGGAGACTCATCAAATGGTAATAATAAACGTTTACAAAGCAATGCAATACTTTCGAAAATCACAATCGCAATATATATATATATATATATATATATATATATATATATATATATATATATATATATATATATATATATATATATATATATATATATTAATATATATATATATATATATATATATATATATTAATATATATACTGCATTTGTGATGCAGTAGGTCCAGAGACTGTTGTGTACACCATGATTTTATATAAAATTCACTTTAATGTGTGATATGACTAAAAAGTGGTCATAAATTATTATTTTCTCAATTCAAATGAGTAGCAGCTCGGACCCGGAGACAATATTCCATACGACACTGATACATCACGACTTAACAAGCGGATTATTAGTGACATGTTAAAACCAATGAATCCTAATGGAATATGTCCCAGAAACGCACTAGAAACCATCACACACTGATTTTAACTTTAAAAACTAGATGGTTTGTATTATTTTTAAGACTTATCTGATGATTTCTATTGGTGAGGACTTCACCAAACCATATTCGTTATCTCCGTTACCCTCATCCAGCAATTTATCAGGCGAGCATTACTTCATCTTCAACATATCCAGTGACCAAAAAACGTCCTTTGAATTTAGTCTCATATCTTCCCCTTTTCGCCAGTTCACTCGCGTCTGCCGATCCCACTGGTGCCCATTACGGAGGAAGAACGACGACTTTCCTTTCTGGGTGCGAAAGATCATCTACCATCACACTTTACAACAGAGGTACTCACACACACACACACACACTTACACACACACACACACGATACATCCTATTAAGTGTGACCTTTCTGGAAAAAAGGCATCCTCTGGGAGCTTTTAACTCAAGAAAAGATGCTTCAAGACCAACTACATGTATGCCATATTTTTCAGGTCTCCATTAGCTGGGAGAGCTTTAATTGGTTATTTAGGTCACTCCTTCATTGCGAATTTTAAATTAGCCGTTTGTTCGGTGATAACCTGTAAATGTAAATGGTAAGGGAGTGGGATGTATATCAATTAAGGGCCCTCTGTCTACCCTTTCACCTTTTCTTCTCCTTGCGGAGTGGTGGATTCGCATGCTAATTGTTCAGCATAATGATCGGTTTAGAAGCAAATGCGTTCAGCGATATTGATGGATTGGTCAAAGAGGGGACGGGTGTATTTCACAATGCCAAACGGTCAACAATGCTTTGAGCATAAACGATGGGAAATATAGTTCAATAGTGGAAGGGTTTTTGCATTATTTAGTTGCGGGGCTTTCATTATTTACATGTGACCTCCTGGAGAGATTGAAAAGAGTGGAGGTGGCGAGATAGATGTGTCAGCATGTGATGTGCTGGCATGTAGGAAAAGAGAAACAGGTTGTTTTATGCTAATTTTGTGGGGTTTTTTTAAAGACGGAAAAAGAAATTTGATATTTTTGTGTGTCTGATAATCGTTAAACTATATATTTTTGTCAGGTTGTTGTACTTTTTATTTGCTACAGCAGAAAAAAATTATATTGTTGTTGTATATTGTTATTGTAGTTGTTTTGCATTAATAATATTATAATAATTGATGCTAGTAGTACTTTAAGACTACATTAATAATATTATTGATAGTAGTAATTAGTTTTTATAGAAGAAAAACATATTTAATAATATTATTTTTTTACGAAGTTTGCAATTTTAATAATAATAATAATAATAATAATAATAATAATAATAATAATAATAATAATAATAGCATTATTGTTATTATTATTATTATTATTATTAATTAAATTGCAAACATTGTGATAATAATAATAATAATAATTATAATAATATTTTTTAATGAGCAGTTTTTGGCTGTCAGACACTGCTTTTCAGCGTTACATTTTAATAATGAACAACAGAAGAGCTTTTTAAAGCACCAGACGTCATAAAGACTGAAAGTGTACTTATACAAATACCGCTAAAGCCCTTAAAGAGCGGTGGAATAATCAACATTTTTAGGATAGTTAGCCACTAACAAACACTTTAAAGTATTGGCTTGAAAAACAACAACAAACAACAACAAACTTTTCAAACAAGCAATCAGGCATTCCCATGGTTCCCATTTTTGGAACCAAAGATGAACATTCTGCATGGGAATGATAATAATAATAATAACAACAACAACAACAACAACAATTATGTTAAAGTAGTAAGAAAATATACATTTATTATCATTATTACTGAATTGTAACAATACATTAATATTATTATTATTATTACCCAAAAGTTGGTTCTATATCTACTGTCGAAAATGTTGTGAATTTTGCTAAACATTATCATTTTTGTTTGACATGAAATTTGCCTATTAGAATATCTTTTTGTTGTTGTTGTTGTTGTTTGTTATTCCCCCGCAAATCACGTTGTGTTTTTACATTTAATAATTCTAATTCAAAACTCGCCTTTGGTCCGAATCCTCTGCACTTTATTACAAGTTAAAAGTCAAAATTCTCATAAATAAATCATAAATATGAAGAGCCACTGAACTTTGTGATTCAAGGGAGGGGAAAAAAAACAACCTCAAAACTAATTTCTAAAACTGGTTTCTCCAAGTTTCTCTTTAAAATTATTTTACTGTAGATGCATGATGTCATCTATTCACCCCAAGCATTTACTTTCGAGAAGGAGAGAAACCGTTTTTTCTTACCTTTATTTTTTTCACAGAAGATGAGAAGTTTAAGGCGAGAATTGGGGGTTGTTATAATGGCCAAGGGGAACTAATGATGAGAAATACGCGAGCAATATCACTACCCTGAAATGGCCAACTGATGAAACCCGGAAGAAACATACTGTGTGTCCGACTGAGAGGAACAACACCAACTGTTAATAATTAAAGACATAGCTCACCTGAAAAATGAAAGTTTTCTCAGTTTACAGTTCTTTAGGCCATCACAAATGTTGGTGAATTTCCTTCAGAAAAGCATTAAAAGAATATTTTTTAGCTGAAACTGTGGTCATTAGTGATACATAATACACAAGTCAATTGTATTTTGTATTTATGGCACTTTTAGTACTTTATCTACAAATATTTATAAGTTTCTTTAACTAATTTTAATGAGTTAATGAGGTTTCAGCTACATTTTTATATTTTAAAGTTATGCAAAGTTTAACTTAATATTTTTAGTCAGTTTTATTGATATAAGTTGAGCTACATGTAACTAGAAACGTTCATTTAAATCAACAAAAACAAATTACGGCAGCAGTATTTTTTGCGTGTATACAGGCTTTCATGTTTAATGTTCCTCTGAACACTGTAACAACCTAAAAGTTAAAGAAACTCAAACCATTTGTCATGCTAAAAGTAAACAAAAACAAACAAAGATGAATCCAGGTGCAAGTGTATTTATTTTAACCAAAGGTCCAAAAAAACAGTCCAAAAAAGGATAACAAATGACTCAAACGCCATAGCAGGAAGTCCCAATTGAGTCGAAATAAATCCCAAAAACAGCAGAACAGCTCAGGATTATCTAGCGAAACGCAGACGAGAACAAGCATCCTGACAAGACACAGAGACACCATGAACAAACAATAACAAACTGACAACAAAGCAAATAATTGTCGCTTCGATATAGGTGCGGAAATTAACCACAGCTGAAGAGGCTGATCAGAACAGCTGATCGGCGTTAAGCAATGAAACACATGACCACAACACAGACATGCAACAACAAATGCATGTGGAGTAAAGCAATACATAACCACACGACAACACAGACAACCACAGAAAGAGCTCACACACCCACAACCGTGACACCATTTGAGGTAAATCGATTACCTTAAACCAAGCTCAAGTCCAAATTGAATTAAAATTTGAAATGCTTATTTGCTAGCACATATTGCTATTGCCTAGGTGAACAATTAATCAATGAATATTAATCCACTGAAAAAAAATGTGTGAGTGGCGGTCCTTCTCTAATGATGTCAGTTTGACGGCTTCAGCCACAATATTCTTAGCCACACCCTTTTACCATTGGTTTGCTACAAGGGAATGATGTGCAATAAGGAAACTCCGCCCCCTACTCAATATTTTGTTTCAATTGGAAGTACATAAACATAATGAAATAAGTCTCAGCAACTTCCATTTGACACAAAAATAACTAATAAATTCATAATTACACCTAAAATGTACAAAAACACATTAAATAATCACTCTGGATGACTCACACCCAGCACACTATCTGTTCGAACTGTTGCCATCTGGTCGGCGCTACAGAGCACCAAGCACAAAAACAGCCAGACACAGAAAAAGTTTCTTTCCTCAGGCCATCTACCTCATGAACAGTTAAATATTCCCCTACTGTGCAATAAAAGTGCAATACTTTCTCATACCCACTTGTACACAGCACCTTATAACAATATACAATGCAATACTTTCTCACACGCATTTGTACACAGCACCTTACAACCTGTATATTTATAACAAATCTGTACATACAATTCAACATCCAGATCTTTTTGACTAACTGCATCTCTTTTTAATGTTTATCGCCTTTTTCTTTTCTTATATTTAATTTTGTGTTGTCACTTGTCACTTTATGTACACTTGAAGCTTCTGTTGCCAAAACAAATTCCTTGTGTGTGTGAAGCACACTTGGCAATAAAACTGATTCTGATTCTGATAATTTTAAGATCTACTCCACTTTGAGGTTAAAAAAGCATGATGGGAACTAGAAATTTGTTCAAACTAATTTTAAGTTCTGCTTAATATGAGTTACTGGGTTAACTTTTTCGGAAAATAAAGTAAAATGTTAATTTGAATTTTTACAAGGGTTTTACAGAGAAGAAAAAACCTACGTCTACACCAACATCTTGGATGGCCCGAGGGTGAGTAAAATAACAGTAAAAGGGAACCGTCCCTTTAAATCTGTGCAGCATCTGTTTCGTCATATTTTTTTCTTGCTTTTTGTACATATTCTCTGATCTTGTAGAAGAAGCCACAATAATTATATTTATATATAACCATCATTTGAGAAGATGACTATCAGGAATTCATGCATTTCAGAGTAAATGTTTTGATCACTGAATCTCTGTGCTTCTAACATATCTTCAATGTGTAAGAGAGGGAGAAATACATCTCTACTGCTCATCAAAAGCTCAGATGTTATGCTAACTTGCAAGTGCGAGCTATAAGTTTATCATGTTTGTTTGTATATTGCCTTAAATAGGACATATTCTGTAGTACAATTACAAAATAAACTATTTTTTGAATAAATATTTGAACATCCACAATAATTTAATTAAGTGCATTTGATATAAATGGTAGAAAAATCAAATTTAGTTCAATTATATTTCATGTCATTTACAGATTTGATTTAATACTAAATGAAACATCATAGATGTATATTCCAATTATTTATTCAATTACAAATAGCATTGCAATGCTGTACAATATGAATATGTAAATTACACATTTATATTACACACACATATATATATATATATATATATATATATATATATATATATATATATATATATATATATATATATATATTGGGTTACTTTCGTCCGCGACACCCCTCTGCCATCCACCACCGTGGTGGATGAAACGGTAGGCTACAAATAATTAATTCGTTATGAATTAATTAATTATTCATAAATAATTAATTCACCTCCGCCTATGAAGATGATGCCATCGTCTATCGCGATGTTTCACATTAGACATCGTACTTTGCTAAATTGGTCAACATCGCCCAACCCTAATATATATATATATATATATATATATATATATATATATATATATATATATATATATATATATATATATATATATATATATATATATATATATATATATATACACAATAAATTGGATAAAATTAAAGAACGGAGAACACCACATCTGTATATTTATTTATTTCTTACTTAGTCAAATAATTCACATATTATCTGTATTTTCACATTTACAATTTACTGAATTCATGATTAATTTACATATACACTTACCGGACACTTTATTAGGTACACCTGTCCAACTGCTGTTAACAAAAATTTCTAATCAGCCAATCACGTGGCTGCAACTCAATGCATTTAGAAATGTAGACATGGTTAAGTTGATCTGCTGCAGTTCAAACAAAGCATCAGAATGGGAAAGAAAGGTGATTTAAGTGACTTTGAACATGGCATGGTTGTTGGTGCTGGATGGGCTGTTGATCTACTGGGATTTTCATGCACAACCATCTCTAGGGTTTACAGAGAATGGTCCAAAAACGAGTAAATATCTAGCGAGTGGCAGTTTTGTGGGGCAAAAGTCTTGTTGATGCCAGAGGTCAGAGGAAAATGGCCGATTTCTGCGGCGATATTCAGTTGGTAGGGTCAGAATTTGGCGTCAACAACATGAAAGCATAGATCCATCCTGCCTTGTATCAACGGTTCAGCATGAATTATCTCAGACTGGTTTTTTGAACATGACAATGAGTTTTCTGTACTCAAATGGCCTCCACAGTCACCAGTCACCAGCAGCTTTGGGATGTGGTGGGAGATAATCCCAGTAATAGGTTGCAGCTGGAAGGTAGTTGGCGTTAGTTGGTGGTTAGTTTTACAGTGGTGACCCCTGATAAATAAGGGACTAAGCTGAAGGAAAATGACTGAATGAATGAATATACAGTATACTTTATATTCATAATAAATACAATTCACAGTAGTCAATCACATATTGCAACATTATATTTAAATAAAAAGAACCAAACGCAATTTCTAATAAAGTTGACAAAACCTACAGACACCTCTCAGCTGATTTTCTGCCCCATTAGCCTCTCTCTCTTTCTCTCTTTTGCTATTTCTTTAAAATTCACCTGCTTTCACAGTCCGAGTTCTTCCTCTCACCTCCATCTTTTCAGTATAATCACCTGTCTCTTGCTCTTTATCATTCCTTTCCTCCTCTCATTTCCTCTCTCATTCAACCAGCGTTCATCCCAGCGACTCAGTCATTCGTTCGCTCCATTCACTCCTATAATATTTCCTTCTCCTGCCATATCATTCTTTTCTGCGCCCTTTTGTAATCCAGCGATGCAGCCAGACACCAGACGAGAGCTAAAATCAGTGTTGTCAAAACCAGGCCCACCCACTGATTCAACAAACCGACTTGAAAATAGCCCCCTTAACCCCCTGCCGCACAAAAAAAAAGAAGAAAAAAGTCCCACTCCGCAGCTGCATTATCCCCAGTAACGTGTGGCGGCATCTTTCTCATTATGGCTCCGTTGTGATCATTATCTCCTCCTGTTCGGCCCTCTTTACTGCGTCTGTTTCATCTTTTTTGTTTTCTTATTTTCATCGTCTTTCTTAGTCACAGACAAAAACAGAAACAAACACACACTGTGAAAAATATGACCAGGACTTTGTGGGGGGCGTCACTCACACTTCTGAGTGTGCCAGTCGTGACTAGCAGAAGCGAGAGGAAGCCAATTATAGAGTGATACTAATACTCTCACGCAGAGTCCATGATGACGTGATGTTCTGGGAATAAAGTCCGTTATTGTTCCTGGAATAATACCTCTCCTAGCCTTACTCTGACCCTAAAACCAACCCTCAAAATACCGGGGGGCTGGTGATTGGACAGGAAAGAATTGGTTTAAAATTATTTATTCCTTGTCCATACAGATTAGAGCTTGATTTCTTAATGCAAATAAAGTTAGAGCATTTGAATTGCAGATAAAAATAGAAAGAAATATATAGCTGCAAGCAGCTATTAAGGGTCAATGCACATTGGGACCAAATGCTGAGAAAGAATGGAAGCAAACATTTGAGCAACATAAACAAAACAGTTTAAAAAAGATATTGAAGATATTTGGCAATCCAAAATTTTTGGTCTTAACCAATTAATTCAAATTAGAATGTATCATAATGAAAGTGAAAGTAAAAATAAAAAGTGAAAGTCATGTCATACTCGAAATTTGTGCTCTGCATTTAACCCATCCAAGTGCACACACACAGCAATGAACACATATACACAGTAAACACTCTGGCTGAACAGCCATTGCTTTGAGCTGTTGGGTGCCTTGCTCAAGAAACTTTCGATCACAAGTCTAACCATTAGGCCACAGCTCCCCCATAATTGCTGTGAAGCGGTCAATGTGAGGTGACAATAGCTGTGTTAATGTGAATTTTTAAGTATCGCATGAGAAACTAGTGTGTCAAAAACACAAATTTAGAATAAAAGTCTCTTAATTTGAAAAGACAATGTTATGCTTGCTTGAGGTGGTTTTGGGCCATTTTGTTAACCCTTGGTGCAAAAGGGTTAATGTGAATAATGGTAGATGGGAATCTTAAAGGGGAAATGAAGCACTCAGTCAAGTTTACCTTATTTTGTACATTTTATTCCACTTTAATGAAAATATAATAAACAAACTCGATTAATGTAACCATTTAGCAGAAAACGGCATGTTTTACTGTAGATTTTAGACCTAGGGCGCCGCCATCTTGGAATATCGCTGTCTCTGACGTCACGGGGTTGGTTTGCGGTGATAAGCTGAACGGACACAATAGAAGTAAAGGAGTGAACGCGGAGACTGGAAAGCCTAATTTAACCCAATGCGTGAAGTTGTGGGCGTGGAGCTGCTGCAAATACAAGCATCAGATGTGTGTCTAATATAAAAGTATATAAATGTATTCTACTTTCCTTTTTTCCTCCTTTAATCACCGATCATTTGATGCGCTTTGATTCACTCTCTGTATTACTCTGCCTGACTGCCTGTCTGGGTTTCAAACGTGACTGTAACGGACTAAACACGGACACTGAACAGCTTAATTTAACCCAATGCATGAAGTTGTGGATGTGCATCACAGAGCTGGTGAAAACACAACAAATACAAGCATTTAAGTGTCTTGAGTTGTGTATTTTTTTTTTGCTAATACCTCTCGTTTGATGCGCTGTGATCAACTCTTTCACGCTGCTCCAGCACTGCCTGACGAGGGGATTTACATTCAGACTAATGCAATGATTTAAATCATACATGACTTCATGCTTTACTAAGTCACGTCTGTCTGGATTGTCAAGACATATTCCCTCTTCAAGTCCATAGACTCGATCTCTCAACATGTATGAAGGATAAAAACCTGCCATAAGAAACACCGCGCTGATCTGAGTTTGGTTTAAACACGAGCAGAGGCGAGGGGGTGTAGCGGTGAAAAGTGAAAGTATCCGCCCCCATGACGTCAGTAATGATTCACTCTCCCAATACTGTGGTTTTCAACTAGGTCCGGTGTAAGCGTCATGGGGCGGGTACTTTCACTTTTCACCGCTACACCCCCTCGCCTCTGCTCGTGTTTAAACCAAACTCAGATCAGCGCGGTGTTTCTTATGGCAGGTTTTTATCCTTCATACATGTTGAGAGATCGAGTCTATGGACTTGAAGAGGGAATATGTCTTGACAATCCAGACAGACGTGACTTAGTAAAGCATGAAGTCATGTATGATTTAAATCATTGCATTAGTCTGAATGTAAATCCCCTCGTCAGGCAGTGCTGGAGCAGCGTGAAAGAGTTGATCACAGCGCATCAAACGAGAGGTATTAGCAAAAGAAAAATACACAACTCAAGACACTTAAATGCTTGTATTTGTTGTGTTTTCACCAGCTCTGTGATGCACATCCACAACTTCATGCATTGGGTTAAATTAAGCTGTTCAGTGTCCGTGTTTAGTCCGTTACAGTCACGTGTGAAACCCAGACAGGCAGTCAGGCAGAGTAATACAGAGAGTGAATCAAAGCGCATCAAATGATCGGTGATTAAAGGAGGAAAAAAGGAAAGTAGAATACATTTATATACTTTTATATTAGACACACATCTGATGCTTGTATTTGCAGCAGCTCCACGCCCACAACTTCACGCATTGGGTTAAATTAGGCTTTCCAGTCTCCGCGTTCACTCCTTTACTTCTATTGTGTCCGTTCAGCTTATCACCGCAAACCAACCCCGTGACGTCAGAGACAGCGATATTCCAAGATGGCGGCGCCCTAGGTCTAAAATCTACAGTAAAACATGCCGTTTTCTGCTAAATGGTTACATTAATCGAGTTTGTTTATTATATTTTCATTAAAGTGGAATAAAATGTACAAAATAAGGAAAACTTGACTGAGTGCTTCATTTCCCCTTTAAGCTGTCTCCATTATGCAAGCCTTGTTTATTGTTGGTTACTAGGTTACCAATACTACAGTTAGGCACTCTCTACAGTTGATACTCTCTATAGACAACAATGTTTTTGGTGTCAATATTTCAAAACTTTGCAGAAATACAGACTTAGGTGCTGTTTGGCATCATGCCAAGCAATTTATTGATGCGGTAAATGAAAATGAAGTCTATCGATGAGAAATCTTACCTTTACCAGCTAAATCTAAAGACAATCTGACTCAGTATTGGTGAACACTGGTCTTTGAAGAACATCTAAATTGCAGAGAGCAAAAGATGATCCATGAAAAACGATACAGACCAGTCTCAGTAGGTAAAGCTAATGAAAAGTTATTGGCATTTTTAAATTTCAGTATTATTTTCATTGTCATTGTTTTTGTTTGTTGTCTCTTAATGGTAAGGCGCCCTTTTCATTTTTATGATTTTTATATTCCATCGCAAACCTGACAGGGAAAGTTGAGTATTGTTTCATTTTGAATTCTTATCAGATGTAGAGGTCATTCTTGTGATTTCTGGCAAATCAGTTCAGCAGTTAAGCCATTTTTCATGGTGGAAGTGGCGTTAGAGAGGCCAGCAGGGGGTGCTCAACCTGCAGTCTGTGCGAGTCCTAATGTCACAGTAAAGTGAAAAGGACACCATACTGTCAGTGAGTGCCATCTTACGGATGAGATGTTAAACCGAGGTCCCTTACCCATCTTGGCCGCCCAGTCATCCCCATCCACCGAATTGGATCCATCACTCTCTCTCCACTCCCCCAATAGCTGATGTGTGGTGAGCGCACTAGTGCCATTGTCCTGTGGCTGCCGTCGCATCATCCAAGTGGATGCTACACACTGGTGGTGGTGTGGAGAGACCCCCCCTCATGATTGTGAAGCACTTTGGGTGTATGGTCATACACGATAAATGTGCTATATCAGCGCTATTCAATTAGTTTGTCATGGGGGCCAGTTCATGAAAAGCATCCCAAACGCAGGGCCGGAGAGATATGACTTTCAATATAAATGATGACACAACTGCATTTAAGAGCCAATTATGTATTTTTGCTCCTTTAGACACCCACGTTGTATTTGTCTACATTAAAATGTTAATATATTGTATTTTGAAACTAAATAATATCACTGCATTGTACAATAAGTTTTTTTTAACAAACATTCAAATGTTGTATTTCACAGCACAACAAAATCAGTGTATTGCTTAAGTAGGCTTCTTCTACATTCAGATACGTTCATATGTTTTGTTTTGAACTGCATAACAATTATGGATGCAACAATTATAGATTTTGGTTGTACGATTATATAGTGTGAAGAATAATCAGCGTTTCACAGTTATCATTTCTAATGTAAATTTAAGCTTTATATTAGCTAGATTTAGATCTGGACATCCCTAACTAATATTAAAAAACCTTGAAAAGGCATTTTCATTAGTAATAGTTTTTATGCTGAAGGTTTTTCTGTGCTTATAGGGCTACACAATTTAATTATGTGTGTGTTTATAGAGAGGAACGGGAGAAAATAATATAATAATAATTGTTATGAAGGTCGGCGCCAATATTTAGATTAACTGTTGTTATCATCTGTGTTCATACATACATAATAATTTTAATAATAGTTCGTCTAACATGTCTTTTGTTTACATTGCACTGAAAGCTAAGCAAAACTCTCACCGCTACAGCATGAGATGTTTTCTACTGCGTGCGCCCAGACAGCTGCGAGTGCGTTGCTCCGCTTGTGCCCGCATATTGGCATATATTCTTACGACATAACAAACTTGCGCGCGGGAAAGACGTGATATGGGAACGGCCCGCGGCTATAGTTATTACAGTGTGCGTGCGTATTAGCTTCGGTGGACAAGCTCGGAACTTTAAACTAGCACAGTTGGCAACTTGGCGTAACTTTGTTCAGCAGTTTCGTGCGGCAGAACAGAAATGCGGCTTAGAAAAGCCTTTACGATTAATTAACCATGACGAATTAAAGCGCAGTTAATAGTGAAATCGGTTAATCGTTGCATCCCTAATATCGATATCAGTGCATTGTACAAAAAACCATTTCTACAAACATATTCAAATGTATTCGGCTGGTCTCACTGTCAGGTGACTCACGCTCTGCGCAGCTCATGCTGTATTGAACAGACGCACGTCACTTCATAACTATAGCGGCCGTTTTTTGACTTTACTAAATTTATTCTTGATGTCTTGGTCACACTATTTGGAGGGCCAGAACAAATTGCCTCAGGGGCCGGGTTTGGCCCGCGGGCCGCCAATTGAATAGCCCTGCTATATAAATACACATTACATTACATATCTCCTGACCACTACATGACACTGTGCCAAAACTATGCAAATAACCTGTGGAAAGCTAAGCTGTGGAAATAAACACCTTGTTCCATTCAGGAAGGCGCAGGCCTATGCCCAATTCCCCTTGAAGAGTTTCCCCTCCAAGTTGAAAGCTTCAAAGAGATCCAAACAACTTCCCTACACAAAGGATTACGGGGACCTGAAGTGTCCAAAAGTCAGCCTTCGAAGTGACCCGTATTAAGCACTTGAAATTACACTTCAATTGTTTCAACTCCTGTAAATGAAGATTGATGAAAATCATACCAATGATCTAGGAGGAGTTCAAAAGTTATTATTATTATTATTATTATTATTATTATTATTAGTAGTAGTAGTAGTAGTAGTAGTAGTAGTGGTGGTGGTGGTGGTGGTGGCCGTAATCAATTGTGTGAGAATTTTCCTGAAATTTAACAAAATTGTTAAATTGTCAAAACAAGATTTGTAGAATATCAAATCTGTGAGTTTCCATCTAAAAAAAATTCGACACAAATGACATCAATAAAAATAGCTGCTCTAGTGACACTTTATGCAATTACTAATGATCTCCACACTATAGTAGAGGAGGAACTGACCCCACATCAGTCTTTAATTCTGCAAATCCTCTTGAACAAAAGTGACAGCGCAGCGATCAGAGCTCTGGGTAATTAGGTCTCTGCTTGAGGTCAACAAAAGAACAGCTGTAATTTACAGCGACTGTTTACAAAGTCAAGCAGAATTCAAGAGGTCGAGTGGCATCTTCAGCTCAGACTCATCTGGTCATTAATCACTTTGAGTTGATTTGCTCCAACCAAGAATTACTGCGAACAGCAGGACAACAGTCACGTGGAAGCCACAGATGTCTGGGATGTATTCTACCCTACAGCTGCCACAGAATGAACTGCTATTTTTGTAGCCTCTCTAGTAACTGAAATCTTACTTTGGAAATCCAACATAATCCAGCCTGGAGGTTCATGCTGGCCATAGATGGGCATCCGAAGTCTGGTTTACTCCTCCAAGCGAGAACCTTGATGTCAAAAAAATGACATCAAGGATGACGTCAAAAATGTAAACCAACCTTGATGTTTATTTAACATCCACACATTGATGCTCTTTTGACCACCAAAATAACAACAAAGAGAGTATTACAAGAAAAGTTTTAAACCGTTTTTTGACACCAATGTTTTGCATTTTTTAAGTGTATTTTTTAAAAAGTTTTTTACATGTATATTTTTTAAAAGTTTTGTTATGTGGTTTTTACATCAAGATGTCCACTGGGTTGGTACTAAGATGCATTTTGATGACAATTTGATGAGAGAAGTACATTCTCATTTACACCTGAGGTTTTAATCAGTCTCTTTTGTCCACTTTCATGATTTCTTTGAGGGGACAGTTAATGGACGGGCGTATATGTATAAAGAGTTCACCTGCAAAAAGCCTTTAACTGTATGAAATTTTCTTGTAAAGTGAGCATTTTTTCAGTAATTTTACGTGTATGCGATAAATAGGTTATTTTCATTGTCTTTGAAGTGAAATAAGTGAACATAATGATAGGAGGCTAAACTAAATGCTCATTTTAAATGGAAACTTCAGCTTGCACTTAGAGTTTTTTGCATCTGAACACTTCATATTGGCTTTTATCTGATGCTTCAATCTAATTCTGGAAAATAAGCTTGTGCATTAATTCACCTTTAAATAAACTTGCAGTTTCAGATGAAAATGTTTCAATATGGTCTAAATAGCTGCTTCAGCAATGCATCCTATAATGTTTAAGAATTGGGTCAGTAGAGTGTAACAAGTCTCTTGTGGCTGTTTTAATGCATATAAACACATGAACATCTACACTGAATAAAAACAATCTGGTCAAATGCATCTCTAGAAGTGTTACAATCTGGACAGGCATTTAAACCCTATTTACACGTGTAAATACCCTTATGTGGTTTTAAACTTTTATGAGTTTCTTTCTTCTGTTGAACACAAAAGAAGAAATCATGAAGAATGCTAGTTGTTGGGACTGAAGGCGTGGGTTTTCTGATGGATGTCTGCGTCAGGATGGGGTAACAAGTAAAATTTCTCATGTCTTTATGAATATTGAAAAGTTGAATCTTTAAGGGCCTAGATCACAGATGTCAAACTAAGTTCCTGGAGTGCCGCAGCTCTGCACAGTTTTGCTTTTACCCTAATTTAACACACCTGATCAAACTAGTTGAGTACTTCAGGCTTGTTTGAAACCTACAGGTAAGTGTGTTAAAGCAGGGTTGGATCTAAACTCTGCACCCCAGAGTTTGACACCCCTGGCCTAGATTACAGGTATACATATAAATACATACATAACCATTTAAAAAAAAAATTCAGATGGTAAATCATACTAAACGTATGCTATTTTAGGTCTGTTAGGATTACCTAAATCATTTACATTTGCTAAATGCCAGAATTCTTTTTTTGGAGAATTTTTTATTAATTTCTAGACAGTCAAAAGTTTACATACATTTCTTTGGTATTTTTTTAGCTTTGCTTTTAAACTGTATAACTTTGGTCAAATGTTTTGGGTATCCTTCCACAAGCTTCTCACAATAGTTTGAAGGAATTTTGGCCCATTCCTCCTGACAGAACTGGTGTAACGGAGTCAGACTTGTTGGCTGTCTTGCTTGCACAAGCTTTTTCAACTCTGCCCACAAATTTTCTATTGGATTGAGATAAGGGCTTTGTGATGGCCACTCCAAAACATTCACTCTGTTGTCCTTAAAGCACATTTTAACTAATTTGGCAGTATGCTTAGAGTCATAGTCAGTTTGGAAGATCCATTTGTGGCCAAGTTTTAATTTCCTGGCTGATGTCTTGAGATGTTGCTTCAGTATTTCTACATGATGTTCTTTCTTCATGATGCCATCTATGCTGTGAAGTAGACCAGTCCCTCCTGCAGCAAAACAGCCCCACAACATGATGCGGCCGCTCCCATACTTCACAATTGGGATGGTGTTCCTAGGCTTGTAAGCTTTCCCCTTTGTCCTCCAAATGTAACACTGGTCATTATGGCCAAACAGTTCAATTTTAGTTCCATCAGACCACAGGACATGTCTCCAAAAACTGTAATTTAGTAAATTGTAATCTGGCTTTTTTGTTGATTCTGGCTTGTTGATTTTCCCATGTTGTCACACAAGGAAGCAGTGTGTTTGAGGTTTTCCTTAAATACTATTCTACAGTTGTGCCTCCAATTAACTCAAATGTTGTCAATTAGCCAATCAGAAACTTCTGAGCTTTTTCAGAGGCATTACATTCTTATTGTATGTAAACTTGACTTTCAAGAAAAGTTATAACAATTTCTGAAAAAATATCTCTCTCATTATTCTGCTATTAAGCAAAACAGAAACAAATTTGATAATCCAAACATACCTAAAAGAGGAAAAGTTTAGTCACATTAACATCTGACTTTTTTTAATGGTTATGTGCCTTTTTATACAGTGTACGTAAACTTCTGGTTTCAACTGTAAATGAAGACCTCAGTGTCATCCCTCTTCAGAGTAAATCTGGAATAATATGTGTGTGTCATTGCTTTTTCGGTATGCCAAATGATTTGTTTACTCAGGATCTTCCAAGCTAGTTCAGAGGTCATGGAGGCCTCTTGAGTGGACCTAGACTCTTGAAGCATTGGAAAAAACTGTTTCCTGAGTTATTTGACATTTTATGTGTTGAATCTTTTAAAGTTAATTCCTTTGTATGTAAGCTGCCAGTTTGGATGTAGATTGTACCAGTTTTAAACCAGTTTTGATAAGACGGCTAAGAGTACACTCAGCCTCATCCACCACCAGTGTGCAGCATCCACCTGGATGACGCGACGGCAGCCATACTGCGCCAGACCGCACACCACACATCAGCTGACTGGTGGAGAGAAGATGTGATGAACCCAATTATTATATGGGGATGGTTAGGAGGCCATGATGGACAGAGGCCAGTGGGCTAATTTGGCCAGGATGCCAGGGTTAAAGCCCTACTCTTTTCAAAGGACTGGGATTTTTAACGACCACAGAGAGTCAGGACCTCGGTTTAACATCTCATCCGAAAGAAAGCGCTCACTGAGCAGTACAGAGTCCCCATCACTATATTGGGGCGTTAGGACCCACACAGACCGCAGGTTGAGTGCTCCCTGCTGGCCTCACTAACACCACTTTCGGCAGCAACCCAGCTTTCCCATCTGGTCTCCTATCCAGGTACTGACCGGGTGCAGCCCTGCTTAGCTTCAGAGCTTCAGTGGGCGACCATGTGAGAGTTGCAGATAGCTAGCTGCCAGAAACAGATTATACTTTGTGGATCATTTTACAGGTCTGGGGTCAGCTCTGAACAGCCTAGTGGCTATCTGAAGTTTGTATGCTTAAGATATTGTTCAGAATTGTACACATGGGCACACGTGGAAATTTTCACACGTGTCTATCTATGTTTTAACCAATCAGGTTAAAACACTTACAGTATATGTATGGCACAGTTGATGATGTTATGTGAGAGTATAATTGTTGTTTTGAGATTGTAAGCAGAGCGGCCTACGAACACCTTGCAAGTGTTGAAGCTGGCTTCTGTTGATGAAACTGCAAATTATCTTCAGTCAACTTTTCTTTTAATTGAATCTCTGACTCCGACTCTTCTTCATCTGACCTGGTTTGCCTACAAGACCCGTCTTATTACTCTATTCCAAATCACTATGGAAGTCAATGGGTACAGCTACAAGCCATGTTCATAAATGTGTTCAACAGAAGAAAAAATCTCAAACAGGGGTTTTAAATGGCAATCATAAAAAATAGGCAGGACTATATATATTTCCATTTGTCATGATATTCATGCTACTTGTGAATAAAAAGTGTTGTTTTTCCAATATGAAGGACATTAAACATAATAAAAAAGGCTTGTGAAGCACCGGTCTGCTTTGTGAAGACAGAAAAGAAGCAGAAAGAGTGATGTGTTTCCCCTGAGAGAGCAACGATTTAGGAAAAGCCTGAAACTGAAGCAATGGCAAAAAGAAGACATGCAACATTGAGCCCGGAAACACACACTCACAGTGAGTGATTTGCTCAAGAACTTGACAGGTAAGGATATATCACATTGAATCTGAACTTAAAATGGACAGCCAGTCAAATTTTCCATCCTCACTGCTTTCTCTATCTCCTGTGGCTCAGTGGAGGGTGGGGGGGTTTGGCGGGGGGGCTTGTAAAATATGCAGCATCACGTAGAAGCAGGCGAAAAATCCTGCAGGATTCAATAACAAGAAGGTAATAAGATTAGCACAACGCTAATGCAGATGAGCCACTGGGGTGGAGAAGCCAGGGAAGATTTCCCCCTCCCTGGGAACTGAGAGAAGATGCCAATTTACACTGATCTGGAACCGGGATTTTCTCTCACACCCCAAAGCTGTGCAGCAGTGGCAGTCCTGATGCTGTACAACAAGGTGAAGACCCCACTAAAGCTGTGTTCTATTGGTAGACACGAGCATTTGGCTAGAGAAACAAGGTTAAGGGGGGTAGGTAAGATGGACGTTTATAGAAGAGAAGGTTGGCATACAATGGGGAATCCTAAATGCATGACTGAGCTGCTGCTTAATTTGGAGAAGGGGCCTACCGTCTGGCAACTAGTGCTGGCTATCCATCTAGCTAGGAAGAGCCTAGAATGAAATCCTGAGAGCCCTGGGTGGAGCTTTGCCCGGTAACTCTCTCTCATTGGTCCCCAGAAATATGTCTTAGCCAATGATTATATAGTCTGACAACTGGCAAGGCTCCACTCTATCAAGCCTGGCTCTGATTCTTACACATCAAACAAATGGACAAACAGCAAAACAAGCAGTGCAACTCATTGTTCTCATTAAGAAAAAGCCTCAAAGGAGTTTAAGTTCTAAAAAATCTTCATTGTGATAGTCAAATTAGTCTGCTCTATAGCGAATAAGCAAATTTACATTGATCTGGCACCAGGATTTCCCTCACGACCCAACTAAGGCTGTGTACTATGGACAAGTGTGGGAATTTGGTTAAAAATAAGGCTGTGTGGCAGATAAGATGGACATTTATAGAAGCAAAGGTTAGCATACAATGGGGTTTCCTACATGCCAGACTGAGCTGCTGTTGAATTTGATGAAGGGGCATACCACCTGGCAAACAGTACTGGCTAACCATGCAGCAGATAAGAGCCTAGCACAAAATCCTGAGGGCCCTGGGTGGAGTTTTGCCCTGTAACTTTCTCTCATTGGTCCCCAGAAAGGTGTCTTAGCCAATGACTGAATGATAAGTAGAAACATTCCATCGGAACTGACAAGGCTCTGGTCTATCAAGGACAGATCTGATTCTTACACAACAAACAACTGAACAAACAGCAAAACAAGCAGTGCAGCTCATTGTTCTCATTAAGAAAGAGCCTCAATTTCTTTTCTAAAAATCCACTTTATGGCGAAGAGGCAAATTTACATCTGGCACCAGGATTTCCATCACGACCCAACTAAAGTTGTGCACTATGGACAAGTGTGGGAATTTGGTTAGAGAAATAATGTTGTGGGGCAGATAAGATGGACATTTATAGAAGCAAAGGTTAGCATACAACAGGGTTTCCTACATGTCAGACTGAGCTGCTGTTGAATATGATGAAGGGGCATACTACCTGGCAAATAGTACTGGCTAACCATTCAGCAGATAAGAGCCTGGCACAAAATCCTGAGGGCTCAGGGTGGAGCTTTGCCCGGTAACTCTCTTTCATTGGTCCCCAGAAAGTTGTCTTATCCAATGATTGAATAGTCTGTGGAAACATTCCACCGGAACTGGCAAGGCTCCACTCTAGCAAGCATGGATCAGTTTCCTACACAACAAACAAATGAACAAACAGCAAAACAAGCAGTGCAACTTTTTGTTTTCATCAACAAAAGTCTCAAATAGGTTTTATTTCTAATGCTGGGTTCACACCAAAAGCTAAATTAAAGTATTTGCATGAATAAATTACACACAAACTAAATGCAATATATGCACAACACATTTGCAGCAAACACACAGAATTCATCTAAAAGTGACCAAATAATTAACCTTTAGTGGAAAATTTCCGTGAGGGGAAAACATACCACAAGTAAACTAGCATAAGTGATGCAGCGCTATGAGCTTAGTGTGAACACAGCCTAAAGACTGGACAAATCTTTCTTGTGACAGCAAAATTAGTCCTCTCTAAGGTAAAGAAGCCCTTGGTAAGCAGCCCTGGTGAGCCTAAGGAGTCAAGACAGAAGTTTTGAGAGAGAGAAATTGGCTGCTAACACAATACTTTACAAGCCCAAAATTATCTTGGATAACCCAGCACACACTCAAAGTCCCAAACAGTCTGTCCGAAAGCCCCTTATCTACGGCAGAGCTGCTGAAAAAATTAAACTAGCATGTATCAGATCCTATCAGAGCCACACACAAATGCTTTGGGTCTCTCTCATACAGCAACACACACTGAGTGGCACCTTATTGCACAAGAGGCACCATGTCACCAAGGCAATCTGGGGTGTCGACAAGTAGATTTGACAGGAGCACTGGTGTACGGGAGAGATGGAGACGATACACTGTGAAGAGAAGACTCTCAAGCCCCCTCACAAGTTACAGTGCCTTCCAAAAGGGCTAATGGATAAAATCTCTAAGCGTCGCAGTCAGCAGGTCATCACAGTTGAGGGTATAACCCCAAATCTATACAGACCAGCAAGTTCTCGCTCGGTCACTGGAGATTTTCACTCACTGATGGACATTTTTAACAGTGAGAAGCATGCAGTGGGAAATGGGATAATGTAACTTCATGGTTTAAACTGGATGCTTACAGAATATACACACTGCAAACAAACCTCCCAGGTAGCAAATAATTCTTTTCCAGATTTGGCATAAATCTGGCAAAGCAGGCCTTCATCCAGTACTGGCATACAGCATGTGGGCCAAACATGGCCCTGGTTTGGCAGAGGTGGAACTGTCTTTAGGGTGGCACAGAATAATTGGGCCAGATGTTAAGAATTGATATGTAGGTCATACAAGTTTGGCCTATCTTGACCCACATATAAAATACATTTTTATGATTTACAAATAAAGAAAAAAAATTCTACCAATCAGGTTGCTTCGAGAAAAAGCACACCCATAGCACGCCTAAAGCGCAATGATTCATGGGTCTATCAATTTCATTGCAATCGTGACACACCAACATACCTGGCGCAGTTCAGGCTCAGTTATGGGTTATTAACTTGGCTGAGACTTGGCCCAGATATAGTCCATGTTTGGTCTTTACCTGGAAGCCAGACTTGGTCCAGTCATGTACCGTAATTCACTGCTGCATGTAGGCCAATCAAACTAATTGTGTGGGCCAGAGCTGGGCCAGAGATATTTTGCTATGTGGGCTGACAATCAAGACTGGATTTCCACTACTTTTAGCACACAATGCACTTTTTTCGGTTTGTTTGTTTTTCAAACTGTCAGCCTTCAAATCAAATTACATTTAAATTATCACAGGATTAAGTAAAACGTTACCAGGTTACTGTCACAAATTACATGAAAACAAACCAACTTAAGTAAACTTTGTACCAACAGATCAAGTAAGACTACATTCAGTGGCAGACTGGGACAGTATTTTCATCTGGTAATGATATTACCTCAGGCCACCTAAGCTGCAGGGACTAGTAAGAGAGAGAGAGAGAGAGGGGGGGGGGGGGGGTTATAAAGAGGCAACCAGTAACTAGATCAGTGGCTGGTTGGGGGTTTGTGGCAATCGGTAAGTGAAGAGTGGGGACTGAGGTAGAAAGAAAAGTGAAGTGCCGGAGTGGGGATTCAGTGGTTAAGGCAATCAGTGAATGAAGAGCGGGGCTGGTGCAATTGGTAGGTGACTGAGCAGGCCAGATTCAACAGGAAATGTGCTCCCTATGGCCAGTCCACACCTAGCTACATAAAATGTAAAATTTGGTCTTGTACCCAAAAGGTTACTGGTTCACTCACTGTAAGTCAGGGATGTACTGATAATTGGTCAGCTGTGAATCAGAAGAAATAAATGCTGTATGACTTTGTTTACCTATATGTTCTCTCCTCTTCAGACCAGGATGCATGTTTATAACGAACAGTATAACATATTGCTATACAGTATATATAGAAGTAGTGAGTTTAATATATAAGTGTGTGTTCTTGGAGCTTTGCATGATTACAGATGAACCACTGAAGTTATATTGAAGGTTTTGACAGTTTTTCTGGTTCTTTTTCTGAACTTTGAACACCGTTGCTGTAAATCACAGGTGTCAAATCCAGTTCCTGGAGGGCTGCAGCTCTGCACAGTTTAGTTCCAACCCTGCTTCAACACACTTACCTGTAGGTTTCAAACAAGCCTGAAGGACTCAATTAGTTTGATCAGGTGTGTTTAATTAGGGTTGGAACTAAACTGTGCAGAGCTGCGGCCCTCAAGGAACTGGGTTTGACACCTGTGCTGTAAATGGAGGACAAGGGAGCTCTCAGATTTCATTAAAGATATCTTAATTTGCGTTCCAAAGGAGAATGACCAACTTAAGGGATTGAATCCACAGGAGAGTGAGTATTTAATAACACTTTTATTTTATTTTTATCAAGATTTTGCTTGTCCCAGTATTTATGTGCTGGGTGATTCGCTATTGTTAATGGTTGATGTGAAGATGATGGAGTGGATACAAATAAGTGTGATTATTGGGGGATTAATTGTTATGAGGTGAATATGTGTAATCTTAAAACCACATGGGGTTTTCTGCACACCTGTTACTACAACCAACCCTATAGCAAGTGTATGTTGAGTCACTGAGTCTTTAAATGACTGTCTGTTTGGCTCTTTCCTCTTATTCTATCCCGTCCCATTCCTTAGGGACCAAGTGAATGTATTTTCACCATATACAAGCCAAGTTACTGAAACGTGGACTGACTGACGGCTACCCTACAATAATTGTCCCTTCAGTTCTGAACCCTCAGGATAAGCTACAAACAAAAGCAAACTTATAGAAACTGGAACTAAAGACAGGCAAACAAATAAATCCTGCCTTCTGGAGCCACTGGGAGCCAAGGAAAAGGCGGGAAAATCTCAACAACACAGCAGAAAATGAACTAATTTTGGGTTTGCCGCTCACAAGAAGTGTTTACCCTCGCTTTACCTTGACATGACAGTGTAGGTTAATACCTACATTACTTACAGTGTGGATATATGAGGTATATTAGGTTTTTTGCTCTTGGTTTAACTGAAGTTTATATTGCCATATTGCCAGGCTGTCACTGGAACAAGAAATAGAATAGCTTTTTTTATTGGATGCTATATTGCTGAAGAACTTAACACATTTATTCTGTATTACAGGAAAACACTTCGGAATGTGCCAAAGTGTGCTGAACACACTCAACACCAACACTCACACACACACTCTCAAATACAGTAACTGTCCCCTATTGGCTGGCAGACTTTCTCAGTTGGCCCTCAGAGTTGGAATAGAAATCACAGCAGGAGAACAGCAGGGAATGTCTGGCGATTTCGGAGTAAGTGAGTGTCTGTTTGTGTTGAGCATCAGACAATCACCTGACTGGCTGACAAATAGAGAGATAATGGCAAGAGAGAGAGAGAGAGATGAGGCAATACAAGGTACTCGTCAGAAAGCAAATTGCACCTTTGGCTGGTGACGATTACATCCCGGCTAAAAATATTTTATGCTGGCACAGCTGTGTGCATTTATCAGTAGGGCTGTGAATCAAAGAAGAATGATTTTCATAGCATTCAGTTTTTATGAAGGCACTTGAATATGATGCAGATGGAACACTGTACTAAATTAAGCAAAATATAATCACTTTACAATTCCAATTCACTTCAGAATTATTGACTAAATACTCAATCAGAAGTAATTCAGAATTCTTTACAGAATTCTTTCCCATTCCTATTCATTAGATTGGTGTAATGTGTTAAACTTTCATGTCATCCATTGTGTATCTTGAACTAAACTGCTTATTTGCATTTAAAATGTTACAGCATTTTACACAAGAGCTATTTTATAATGTATGCACCAGACACGGGCGAAGCAGTGGCGCAGTAGGTAGTGCTGTCACCTCACAGCAAGAAGGTTGCTGGTTTGAGCCTCGGCTGGGTCAGTTGGCGTTTCTGTGTGGAGTTTGCATGTTCTCCCTGCGTTAGCGGGGGTTTCCTCCGGGTGCTCCAGTTTCCCCCACAGTCCAAAGACATGCGGTACAGGTGAATTGGGTAGGCTAAATTGTCCATAGTGCATGAGTGTGTATGAGTGTGTATGGATGTTTCCCAGAGATGGGTTACGGCTGGAAGGGCATCCGCTGCGTAAATCATGTGCTGGATAAGTTGGCTATTCATTCCGCTGTGGCGACCATGGATTAATAAAGGGACTAAGCCGAAAAGAAAACGAATGAATGAATGCGCCAGACACTTTCTTATATACACATTTTGAGTTTGTTTCACACAGCTGAGTGGGCTTGTGTATGTATTTATGTGTGTGTACTTATTTATGTGGTATACGAGGACACAAAATTGTATGACATGGGTATTACTTGGCCCACATGGAATGTGCGTGCACAGATTTCCGCATATTTTTAGCCCATCATTGAGAGGAATTATTTACTTGTGTAAATGTGTTTAAATTAATATTTATTCAGTTTTGTTTTGTTTTTTTCAGTAAATTTTTTTACTAATGTTCATATGATTCATTTACAATAGAGTTTGTGAAGTAATATTTTCGGTCTTTCAGTAGATATACTATATAAGAGACTTGCTTTGTTTACCAATTAAATGGATCTAATTGGATTTGCATTGTAAACATTAAATAAAAGTTAAAAAGGTGTTGCTTTTTTTTGTCGGCACCAATAGCCTAGTGGTAAAGTGCGTCCTGACATATAGCACCATGATGCTTACGACAACCCAAGTTCGATTCCCGGCTCAAGGTCCTATGCAGACCCTTCCCCTCTCTCTACTTCTAATACTTTCCTGTCTATCCTCCACTATCCTATCCCAATCAAAGATGAATAACCCCTAAAAAATAATTATTAAAAAAAGGTGTTATTTTTTTATTTCATATATACATTTTTTGGTACAATATTCCCAAAATCATTCCGCATAAATCTGCAGACTTTTTACAAAATTCTGCACAGAAATTGCAAAAAAATCCGCAGATTCTGCCTGGCCCTGGGAATTATCTAGTTGTACTTTATTAAGAAGGTTTACGAGTCCTCATAATTTAAAATGCTTACAAATGCTTACAAATCATACTACAATATTTTGACATTCATGTCCTGTGAGTGTTGGGTTTAGGGGTAGGGGTAAAGTAAGGTCATAAAATAAGCGTTTCGTTTTAAAACTATAAAATACATTAGGCCTATGGAGAGTCTCCATAAACCATATATATATATAATTATCTGTGTGTGTTTGGATGGAAAAAAACTGCTAAAGTAACTTTGGGTTGTCATGGCATCTATGTATTGCTGATCTCTGATTATTTAAAGTGCTTCTTTAGTCCTCATTTGAAAGTCACTTTGGATAAAAGAGTCTGCTAATTGAATACATGTAAATGTCCAGCATCATAAATAACTGCCATGTCAGTCAAAAACAAGCCCTGATTACATACCGTAAATGTGATACAGTATTGTGCACTTACAAAAACGAATTAGGGAGTAATTGCACCTACATTGGAACACTGTTTCCACCCTTAGTTGCAACAGACGACACAGGAACATATAGGGTTTAGCAAACTGCTAAGAAGTTTAAAAGTTCTTACCTTTAGACTAATGAATCAGGACTCAGGATGAAATGTGTACTCTCCTCTGTGTATGGTAATTTTTTGGATTTTTTGGATGTTTCTGGATGCTCCTTTCTTCTCTTCAGTCACAATAACAGCTTCACCCACTTCAAAACACCCAAATCGTCCGTGAAAGTCCACTGAGGAAAAATGGAGAAGAAAAATATGAATTTGATTACATTTCAACAACATGACTGCATCCATTATTCTAAGCTATCCCATATTTCTGTTACTGTGCACACATAAACACTTCATTCTAAAGCCTAAAGATCTGTCAACAGCAAAAGACCTATTTTAATTTTTTTTTTGTATCCTTAGCAATAAGGAGTACAAAAGAATACATCAGTCATGTCTGGCACCAAACATGAAAAGATTTGAAATTAAGATGGCAGATAAAAAGGAGAGACTCTTTCATCCGAATGAATACTTGATCAGTAGCAGTACTGTACAAAAATGGAAGTGAAAATAGGAACATTTTCTAAAGTGAAACCAGCATGTCGACATACTGAAGTATTTGCACTATATCTAATGAGAAGAACAAAATGGACTGAACCATTTTACCTTACCTCTTAAATGTCACCATTAGTCAGTACCAATTAAAATGTCATTGAGGTAAGAGAAGTGGAGTTAAAATACTTGAGTGTTCTACACAAGACTACAACATACCTGGATATTTCTACAACTGAGGGCACTTTTATATATTGTGCCAGTGACCGAAAATGACACAGGCTTAGCTCAAAACACAATAAGACGATGTGCAAGAGGCATCATTGTGGAAAAATATATATTTCTCAGCTTTTATTAACATTTGAACAAAAAGTGGCATGTTCAAAATTATTTATACACTTCTCAATAATCAATTCAAAAGCATTTATTGGCTATTACAGCAATCAAATGCTTCCTATAATTGCTGACCACCTTTTTGCATGTCTCCACTGCTATTTTCCCCCCATTATCTTTAGCAATGTGCTCCATCTCTTTCAGGTTGGAGGGTCTCCCTGTCATCATCACCCTGATCTTTAGCTCCCTTCACAGATTCTCAATCGAATTTAAGTCAGGACTGTGGCTGGGCCACTGCAAAACATTAATGTTTTTGTCTGCTAACCATTTCTTCACCACTTTTACTGTGTGTTTTAGGTTGCTGCATGCTGAAATGTCCACTGGTCCCCAAGATCAAGTTTCTCTGAAGACTGTTGAGGATTTTGATGTATTACCCCTTTGAAGTGTTATGAGGAGGGTCAAATTTATATTAACTTACTTTGTTTTTACTTACTATTTATTATTATTATCATTATTACTATTATTATTATTCAAGTTATAGAGAGCGATTGGTGGATTTCACATTTCTCTTTTTGTTATGTAAATAAACTTGTTGAAATCTCTCAGAGGGATGGAAATATATGTACAGTATGCATGATTGTTGAGGTGACATTGTATTTCCAATGTCACACATGACAAAAATAAAAATAATTAGTACTGACATCATTTAAAATGCAGTAAATGGTTGCAAATGTATGTGTCTTCCATGGACCACCTTTAATTAAAACTGCAACTCCACAGAAAACTAAAATTAGTTGAAGAGCTTTTAAAATTGTGTGACGTTTTTGTCTCATAATATTTGACTTAATTAACTTTTTTGTAACCAGTATATAGTTAGTTTGTTTTGTCCTTTGGTGTGACACCCCTTATTTACTGAAAATGTCTAACATTTGTCTAACATTAAAAAAAACAACATTATTCAATGTCATATATAATAAACAGCAAGATATGAAGATGTGGTCCAACAATGAAGATAAATTGCTCCCACTATTTGTATAATATTAAGATTTTTTTTTCTTAATTTTTTTCTGTCATGCCATTGGATGCATTTAAGGTATGTTAAATTAAAAATAAAAACTGTGTAAGAATTTTAAAAGCTAGTGACCCCTTATATTTTCTCAAACATTAGACATTAAACTAAATAAATGTATTTATTTTTTCTTCAAAATGGTGTTTTCCAAAAAAACTAATATATTTTTTACTGCCTATTTGGCAACTATCCATAATATCCTTAAAATGAGCCATCCACCATTTTGTTCCACAAAATGTTTCAAATGTCATTTTCAAAGAACACAACAAATAATGAAGCACTGCTGTGGTAGGAGACAAATAAACTAGCAAGTGTGAAATTTCCATTTTTAGGAACATCAGTTTCCAAATTTCACATCGACAAAAGTGACCATAGTTGAAAAACCAACCAACTATACACACACGTTCACTTCACATCACATCACATCCTCTTTCATCGACAAATGTGTCTCACCCAGAAAGGCAGAACAGAGAGAGACGAAGAAAGTAAAACCTATTATTAGAGGAAAAGTGAGAAATAGGCAGGAAATAGAAATTGGAGATGATGTGTGATGTAATTTGAATAAGGCCGACAGATATGAAAGGAAATCAGAAAGTGAGATAAAAGAGAATGAAAGATTTAAAATAAGAAGCAGCGGAGAGTACTGTACTGTGTAATAATAAGTATTAGGGTGTGGGCGAGATGCGGTTCTTTTTCTGTCTTTGCACAAGCGTGTTACTCAGAAGTGGCAACAATTAATTCCCTAATACAATACAAGGATTCAGATAGATAGATAGATAGATAGATAGATAGATAGATAGATAGATAGATAGATAGATAGATAGATAGATAGATAGATAGATAGATAGATAATACAACACAATTGATGGATGGATGGATGGATGGATGGATGGATGGATGGATGGATGGATGGATGGATGGATGGATGGATGGATGGAACAAACAATACAATTGATCGATAGATAGAAGGATAGTTAGAAGGATAGATAGAGAATGACAGATAGACAGACAGATAGATAGATAGACAGACGGATGGAACAAGCAATACAATACAATTGAAGGATAGACAGAACGATAGAATGATAGAACGACAGACAGACAGACAGACAGACAGACAGACAGACAGACAGACCGATAGATAGATAGAACTAATATTACAATACAATTGATAGGATAGAAAGATAGATAGATGGATGGATGGACGGACGGACGGACGGACGGACGGACGGACGGACGGACGGACGGACGGACGGACGGACGGACGGACGGACGGACGGACGGACGGACGGACGGACGGACGGACGGACGGACGGACGGACGGATAGATAGATAGACAGACGGATGGAACAAGCAATACAATACAATTGAAGGATAGACAGAGCGATAGAATGATAGAACGACAGACAGACAGACAGACAGACAGACAGACAGACAGACAGACAGACAGACCGATAGATAGATAGAACTAATATTACAATACAATTGATAGGATAGAAAGATAGATAGATGGATGGATGGATGGACTGATGGACGGACGGACGGACGGACGGACGGACGGACGGACGGACGGACGGACGGACAGACAGACAGACAGATAGATAGATAGATAGATAGATAGATAGATAGACGGATGGAACAAGCAATACAATACAATTGAAGGATAGACAGAACGATAGAATGATAGAACGATAGACACAGACAGACAGACAGACAGACAGACAGACAGACAGACAGACAGACAGACAGACAGACAGACAGACAGATAGATAGATAGATAGATAGATAGATAGATAGATAGATAGATAGATAGATAGATAGATAGATAGATAGATAGATAGATAGATAGATAGATAGATAGATGAAAACAAGCACGGCATGATGGAAGTAGATGTGAGTGAGCAGAAGCAAAGATGAAAATGATGTTTCGATCCAGTGTGCTGGCAATCAATGCGGAGCAGAGAGCCGTGACCACATGGAGAGGAAGCGACGGATGAGATTTAGGAAGAAACATAAGTCTACAACAGACAGGAAGTGAGAAACAGAATGACAAACAAGATTTTTTAAAAAAAAAAAGCACAGCCAGTCGTAATGCATGAAAATATCAGGTTTAGACAAAAATACAAGAGTAAAAAGCTCAGAATATCCAACACATTACAGATATACATAAAAAATAAGACCTCAAAGGTTTCCCCAAGACGGCAATGAGACAACAAATGGCGTCTAATACTACTCATGTGTTTCGCCTGACAATAAGACCCCTATAATCTCAAATATTCCCTCTGTAGAGCTTCAGATGAGATCTTAATATCTCAAACTGCGCTCAGATTTGCGAGTGTTGACTAGCAGAAGTCTTCGTATTTCCCTCTGCAGTGCTGTCAGTCTTGCCCATTCTCGTTATTTACCTTGTTATTTTGTCAATCTCTTTCTCACTGCCTTCCTGCGCTCCCACTTGTCGCACTTGTCTGTTTATTCTTAATTTCCCAGTCTGGTTCTTCTGTCTGTCTCAAAACCCCCTCGAGGAAAGGCCCAAACATCAAGTTTCAATATCAGAGGACAAGTTCTTTCCTTTTGATATGGCTGTTTATGTCATAACAACCTCTCCATCTTTCTATCTAGAAGCAATTGTGTTTTAACACCAACTGCGGTGCAGTTAAATACCTGTTCTAAGAAGTCAGATTATTTTGCAAATACCTTCCAGCAATGTGATCAATTTCAATATTTCTATCTCACGAGGACAATTATCGCACTTAGTTTGATGAAAGAAAGATTACCAAGGTTTCATCAAGATAATTGGATGTATTTTTCCCCTTGTGTGGACACTTCGAGCATCCAAGGCCACAGAGATGTTATGTAACAAGGAATCATCTTTATAAAAAGCAGTAAGAGTTTGTACTAGAATAAATAGAAGAATTTTCTTGTTTCATTGAACTGCTATTTTAAAGATTGCTAAAAGAGCCTTTGTAGTATTAATTTAGGTGTAACTACATAATTATTGTGTCATAGTCAACCATACATTAACCATAGTTTTGCAATTCTAACCATACACCAGTTTAACCATGGTGGAAGAACTAGTTATACAAATGATAAACCATCTGGTAGCCCAAAGTACCAGGGCTATTGTTTTTTCAGTCGGGCTACAAAAATTTATTAACAGTGTGCCTGGCAGGCTATCTAGATTCCTCGCGGAGCACGGTGTAGATAGATTTTGGTAGCCTGACTGAAAAAAAAAAATAGCCCCGGGACTTCGGGCTACCAGATTTTGCAAACCCTCGGTTATATTACTTTTACGATAGATAGATGGATGGATGGATGGATGGATAAAACAATGGATGGATGGATGGATGGACGGACGGACGGACGGATGGATGGATGAAACAATGGATGGATGGACGGATAAAACAATAGATGGATGGATAAATGATGGATGGATGGATAAAACAATGGATGGATGGATGGATGGATAGATAAAACGATGGATGGATGGATGGATGGATGGATGGATGGATGGATGGATGGATGGATGGATGGATGGATGGATGGATGGATGGATGGATGGATGGATGGATGGATAAAACAATGGATGGATGTATGGATGGATGGATGGATGGATGGATGGATGGATGGATGGATGGATGGATGGATGGATGGATGGATGGATGGATGGATGGATAAAACAATGGATGGATGGGTGGGTGGATGGGTGGATGGATGGATGGATGGATGGATGGATGGATGGATGGATGGATAGAATGAACAATAGAAGATGATAGATAGATAGATAGATAGATAGATAGATAGATAGATAGATAGATAGATAGATAGATAGATAGAGAGAGAGAGAGATAGAGAGATAGACAGATAGATAGATAGATAGATAGATAGATAGATAGATAGATAGATAGATAGATAGATAGATAGATAGATAGATAGATAGATAGATAGATAAACACACCCAAAGTTCAGAATTTAGGAGTTAAATTCGAGTCAACAAATTTATTTGAGTCAATTGGACACACAGCAAAATGGGTTAAGCAGTTCCTTAAAGCAGAATAAAAGTGATAATGAGATGGCAGCCCAAAGTCCTGATCTAAACCTGAATGAGTATCTGTGGAAAGTTACTGTATGGCTAAGAAACCCACTAAAGTTGTATGCGAGAGAACAGTGATGTCCTAAGAGAGATTATGGATGTTTGTAAAAGACTTGTGAAGTCCTGTAAGAGACTAGTAATGTCCTGAAGCCACAGATGTGCTTAAAGTCACACCTTGTACTAAATTTTGACTGCTGTATGCTTCAAAAATGCTAACTGCAATCTTACATGAAATGGACAACCCACATTCACTTGAGGATGTAGCCATGAATTCAATTTATTAATCTAGAGGTTCCAAGTCTATATTATAAGAGTAACAAATTGTAAGCACTATCCCCTAGTAATCCTTTATTTTACTTTAAAAAGTTCCAAATACAGGGCGACACAGTGGCTCAATGGTTATCACTGTCACCTTACAGCAAGAAGCTCACTGGTTCGAGTCCCAACTGGGCATTTCTGTGTGGAATTTGCATGTTCTCCCCGCGTTAACATGAGTTTCCTCCGGGTGCTCCGGTTTCCCCCACAGTCCAAAGACATAGGTGAATTAAATAAACTAAATTGGCCGTAGTGTATAAGTGCGTATGTGATTGAGTGCGTATGGGTGTTTCCAGTGCTTTATTTGTTGACAGTGTATTTATTGTTGTTTGCGAGGTCCCGGAACAGATCAGGGTAACGGATCCGGCATGTTACCCGTGGATGTAGAGGTATCGCACAAAGTGAAGAGGGGGGGTTGGGGTGGCGGAGTTGTCGCGGACGAAAGTGAAGAGCTGGGGGGGGGAGGGTGTGGCTTGGCGTTGGATGGTGGAGGGGTGTCACGGACAAAAGTGAAGAGCGGCGGGGTTGTCGCGGACGAAATTGAAAAGAGTTGGAAAGTTGCGGAAAAAAGTGAAAGTTGACAGCGGATGGGGGAGGAGAGCAGTTGAGGAGGGGGATCGGTAAAATGAGGTGCGGGATCAGATTTCAGAGGTGCCGGATACAGATCCAGCGTGTTCCGTCACAAATTAAGCCCTGGGTGTTTCCCAGTACTGGGTTGCAGCTGGAAGGGCATCCGCTGTGTAAAACATACTGTATGCTGCATAAGTTGATGGTTCATTCTGCTGTGGCGACCCCTGATGAATAAAGGGACTAAGCCAAAGGAAAATAAATGAATGAAGTCACAAATACAAACACAAACAATGCTGGTGAGTGACACTCACCAAAGTAACTCTCAATAATGACATCAAAGAATTTGCACTCTGCATGATCATGGATTAAACAAACGCAGTACTGTTGCTATGGCTAACAGCAACTTAGAAATGTTTTTGTGTGTTTAACAAAGTTCATAAATGTTGTTTGTGTACCTGCATTCTTGCTTGAAGAACAACAACCTTCTCATCTAGTCTCCTACACACCTGCCTCCACATCTGACCCTTTGCGCAACTTATAGAAGACTAAGCATTACTTCAGTGCGTCAAAAACGCCTACTACCCATCAAATCTTGACGTTAGCAATGTATTTTCTCGATGCCAATGAGATTGTAAATGTGCCTAATTACAGTATCGCAATAATAAGAGCAGACGGTGTAGCCAGCGATGACTCACAATGAAGTGTTCAACGGGCTGGAGCCACAGGGATGTAGACCGTATCACTCTATATAAACACACCAGGATTGAACATCAGTCTTTTGAAAATAAATCACACCGACCTCCTCCCATTGACGTTTCAAAGGACAAGCGAAGGAGAGCTATACTGTCACTTCAATGAGACTTGAGGGAGAAAAATACACATTGTGTCTTTGACGACGTGTCATGTCACATTATGTTTCACCTTGCAGATGAATTGCAAGCAGACAGGTATGATTTAAAGGTTTGTTTACTCTTAAAAGATTTGTGCATCCTGGATTAAAGCTATAATTTTTGACTTTTCACTTCATAGGGTGTTTGAGTTGAGGAGTTTTTTGAAGAGACATCTAAACAACTGTCATATGACCTTGACAATTTCCAGTAGCTTTAAGCATCAAGGTGTCTATTATTTTTCTTACTCGATTCTCTTGAGTATCAGAATTGCATATCAGCTCTTGCATTGTCAAAATCTTCATGACAATTCAGACTAGTATGTGTTCCCTTAAAATATTCAACAAGTGGGTTTTATGCCTTCCTGTAGCTCAAATATTAGAACGTGGTGCTAGCAATGACAAGGTTGTGGAGTCAATTAAGCAAAAACCTTACTAAATGTGTTTTTTTTTTTTTACATGCTTTTACATATAGCAGTAACATAGAGCCCTCAGAAGCTAAACACACTGCTGACATTATCACTGAATAATGATCTTACAACTTGATCAACTATCCCAATCATGCAGTCTAGCATGTGTAAATGTAACCCCGCCGATCCTACACCACCCAACCTGCTCAGTCGGTTGCTCTACCAAGGAGACTACAGACCATGACCTTTAGCGTCTGTCGCTAGAGCACCTTTAGAGGTCAGAGGAGTGAGGTTTACCTGCACAGCACTTTACTAGCTGGCCTCCGCTACACTCATCCCCCTAAACCACACTCTCATCTGGGTCAGGGCACTAATGAAACCCAGCTGGTCCTACACCACCCAACCCGCTCTGAGCAGGGATCGAACCGGCGACCTTCCACATGGGAGTCAGTTGCTCTACCAAGGAGACTAAACACCATGGCCTTTAGCATCTGTCGCTAGAGCACCTAGGTCAGAGAAGTGAGGTTCACCTGCACAGCACTTTACTTGCTGGTTTCCGCTACATAAACATGGGTTGCATCACTTCCCAGCCTATTGGGATATCTGTATGGAAAACAGCATCGTAATTGCACAACAGTGCATATTCCCTCAGAAATTTGTGACAAGTGGGTTTCGGGCAGGCTAGCATGTGTAAGCGTGGGTTGCATCACTTTACATCCCTTTGAGATATCTATATGGAGACTAACACAGTTTTAGCACAACAAAACATGCCAGCTGTAGGTCTAACCTAGTTTTTAGCATGGCTATGATGTGTTCATAGCAAGCATCGACCATGAACAGTGTGGGAAAATAAAATGATCAATAAAAGGTCAACATGCAGACTCTCTCATTGACATGCTAAGTCATGGGTGGCCAACTCTTGACCCAGAGGGCTTTTATTCTTTAGAGGTCATCTCCTTCCCTGGACAAGCACACATAAAAATTATAACCTGTGTCTTTGGGATTACTTGAAAATGTGTTTGCATTTACATTTAGCAGACACTTATGCAAAGCAATTCACACAATACACACTGTGAAAACACAATTATGCTTTTCACTCTTTGATTAACCACAGGGTATCATCATTCTAAACACTGCTTTTTAAATCGCAGGTTAAGACACGTTTCACACCTGTAGTTTGAAAGCAGTGTTGGCACCATATTTTACCTAGAGGTTATGAAGCTTTGCTCCAAAGCATTTGTGGTTTGGAGTTTAGGAATGTACAGCGTGAAAGGTCTGTTAACAATAACTTCTCAGGAATATTCGTTAACTCCAGGTATAGTATGAGCAGTGTGAAACATTCCAGCAGACACACAACGTCATAAGACATTAATATTAGGTTATATTTAGGTTGCCAGCATCTAAGGACAATGTTATTTTGACATTCAATAACAACATGAAATGATGTTGATATTCTGTTTATTTAAGGTTGTGTTGGAAAGTGACCAAAATCCAACATAGAGCCAACATCTTAAACCAACGTCATATTGACGTCAAATACTGACATTTATTCATCAGGTGCAGCAACCAAAATCCAATGTCTGATAGACATCATATTGCTAACGTCTACACAACGTCAAGCTGTTACATCATTTGACGTTGATATTTTGTTGTTTTTGAGTTGCATTGAAAAGAAACCAAAATGCAATGTCTGTCCAACGTTGGACAATGACGTTGGCCTGACGTTGGGTTCTGACGTCAACCTGATTTTGAAAGAGGGTATTGGTCATTTTACCCTCTCCACCTACAATCACTGATGGTGCTGGGACTTGAACCTGCAACCTTTCGATCACAAGTCCAACTCTCTAGGCCATAGCTGCCCCACAACCTGTTTGATTAGATAAACCCTAAACCAGGGGTGCTCAACCCTATTCCTGGCGATCGACCTTCCTGCAGTTTTCAGTAGCAGCCCTTATCAAACACACCTGCCTGTAATTATCAAGTGCTCCTCACGTTCTAAATAATTGGTTCAGGTGTGTTTGATCAGGGTTGGAGCTGAAATCAGCTGGAAGGTCGATCGCCAGGAACAGGGTTGAGCACCCCTGTCCTAAACCCTAAAGAAAAATGGGCCTCCAAGACAAGGTCTATGTTAATCACCTTGCAAAGTTAGCTTAATTTCTCATTACTTGATTTCGAGCAAGTGATGGCCAAGGGAGGGAGGGAAAAAAACAAATTATCTTAGCAATGCCAATGTACAAAATCTAATTTCTGTAGAATTCAGAAGCAAATTTTTAGGTAATGGCCCTATACCAGGGGTCACCAAGCTCATTCCTGGAGGTCCACTGCCCTGCAGGGTGTTGCTCCAACTTGCCTCAACACACCTGCCTGGGTGTTTCAAGTATACCAAGTAAAGCCGCGGTCACACTAGAGTTTGAGCTTGCGAAATTCTGTCGTACGGCGCTGTGAAAAGGGGCGGGATTAAATAAGATGATTAGACATTAAAAAAGCGAGCGATTGCTCAATGTTTTAAATTTCTGTTCAGAGAGGTCATGTTTTGATCCTGCATTGGTCTCACGCGTGATGCGATTTCACAAGTCAGAGTTCACCAAGCTTGAACTTTGCACTGCAGCAACCTGCGAAACTCGACGCATGACCCTGCGTTTCCGGTCTGACGCAATCGCGTGCGTATGAATGGAAGTCTATGGGGAGTAAAGTCCAGTGTGACCGCGGCTTAAGACCTTGATTAGCTTGTTCAGGTGTGTTTGATTAGGGTTGGAGCTAAAATCTGCAGGACACCAGACCTCCAGGAACAAGTTTGGTGATCCCTGCCCTATACATTATTCAGAGTCAGAAGGTTTAGTGTATTTTCCTCTTTGATTTGCACTCCCCCAACGTGTTACAGTGTCTCACATGCCCACCTCTGGCAAAGCAAAAATAATGCTTTCACTTTTGTGGTGCCATATGTCAGTCATAAAATAAATCCAAGTGTACGGCGCTCACGTACGTAGATCGCACCCAAACTTTAAACGTGAGTGTAAAGGACTATTTACTGAGAAAAAAAGGCAAGTAAACACACTCATTCAGATGGAACATTCTGATGCCGAGCACCTAAATAAAACAACTGGGCTTTGGTTGAAAGTGTCTTTGGGAAAAAGGCAAACTGGCATATCCTACAAACAGTTTCTCAACTACTGGTGATGCATTAATGTGGAACATTCAGTGAGCTACTTGCTAGCTTGCAGACATCTGCTCGCTGAAGTACCTTGAGGTGCAGTCATTCTGTCGAATCTCAAAAGTAGGCGGAAAAAAAATCAGACCAATGTGACAAACTGACAGCAAACTTTTCCCTTTGTGAGTTTAGTTGCAACTTGGGACCTCCAACTGTGGGACTACGTGTGGTGAAAAAAAGGTCTCCGGAATAGTCCTACTTGCATGTCAGAAGAAAAAAGGCTGATTCCCATGGTAAACGTTTCATGTTGGGTTCACAGGGGCAGAGGGGGGGATTACAGGAGCTTTGGAGGGCCTGATGACTGTGCAGTTTTCTGGCAGCTAGAAGGGCACTGACAGAGAATCAGTACACGCTCAAAGTGAGCAACGATTTGCTATGATTGCTTGCCAAGAATCTGCCAATTAACAGCTCATAAAGTACCATGACTGCTACTTTGACAGCACATCAAAATACACAAAAACACACAACCAGATCTTTACACTGTGTATCTTTAATGGGACTTTTTTTAATGTTCTTAATTTAAGCAAATTCTTTATCACCAAACAGATATTAAAATTACAATATATGAAATTTCAAACCCAATGACCTTTAATTTAAGCTGTCAGGACTCTGCCACTTCGGTCTTGTTAACTCTTGTTTGGTTGTGGAGTCCGGACACTGGTCCCACCTTGTCTAGTGTGTAATGCTCGGCTCGAGTCTCTCGGTTCAGTCATTGTCCGTGTATGAGCGCCGTCTCAGTCACACCCAGGCCGTGCACACTTTCGTTTGAGGTGGATGTGCAGGGTCTGGGCGTGCTCGGGATGTGTGCTCTCATACTGGTTTGTTTTATCTGTGGCACGATGGTATTGTCTCAGCACCTCAGTCTTGTTGGTTTCGGTTTCACGTGGTTTCATGTTTACATTGTAGCCACATGATTTAGTGTCTTGTTTCATGTGAGCACGCGGTCGATGAGTTCTCTCATTGGCTGAGTGTTCTAGTCCTGTCTGTATGTGAGCGCATGGCTTGTGTTGTGGTGTTTGTACCATGTGCTTTTTTGTCTATCATCTTGTCCCACCCACCTTGTTATCCTGTTTTCAATCATTGTGTTCACCTGTCCGCTTGTCTGTTCATTGGTTTGTCTTTCCAATTTATTCTCCTAGTGTGTTCTGTCCTGTGCTGGTTCGTCGTCGTTGATACAGATGTCAATTGTTGTCACTGAGCTCCTCGTCATTGAGGATGTTGTTGAGTTTGTTGTCGATGATCTCTTTCGTGTCTGTTATGCCAAATCCTGTCAAGTCTAGTATAGTGTGTATACATTTTTTTTTGGCCCCCACGGGGAGATTTAAGTTGTTTTGTTTACTTTTTGTTAAATAAAGTCCTTTGTTTCCTGCAATTGGATTCTTGCCTCATCTCCTCCAACCCCATACCCTGACAGAAGCATAGTACATAAAACAGTTTTCAGGGGTCTGAGGTGATTTTGGGGCCCCTGAGATGTTTTGACATGCCCTGACATTTGTGCTAATTTCAGCTACTTATTGCATGGTATTGGCCAACATGTATTTTATTTGTATTCAGCACAAACTGTGCTACAACAATATGTGATAATTATTGATGTACATGCTTGTGTTTTTTAGAAAAAAAATTTTATGCGTGGTTAATAGAATTTGGAGAAAAAAATGTAGCTGAAATAAGGTCCAAAAAAACACACTAAATGTGCCTGAACAAGACTTTTGAGTATCCAGTTTGGTAGGCTAGAATATTTACTTCACAATTATGTCAAAATTTATTTTATTCTCTCATTCAAAGGAAACATTACAAAGATTTACATTTTGTTAAGTTTGTTTGGCTCATCTCAGGTCTATGCGTGAGTGACAATGGTCATGAATAATTCACACCTGAAGAGACAAAAGACACTCCCCCACTCACCCATCAAGGGCATTGTAAAGCAATGTCCATCTGCAAAAGCTAGCCCAAACTTTTTTTCAATATTTTGATTGAATTTTATTGCATTATCTTTCAATTTCTGAATATATTTGGTGACCAAAATTTTATTTTATTAAATATATCCGTTTAATAAATGTGTTTTGTTTAAATGCATCAAAATACATTGCCTATATACACTGAGAAATGGAGGGAAATATTTGAAATGGTATAAAACGTGTTTGCAAAACTGTTGTAATAAAAACTTTCTTGTGCATTAATCCAGCATTTAATAATAATTTCTGAATGACTCTGGCATAATGACAAAACACAAGAATAATCAAAATAATATTTTAAGACCTTTTATATATATTTTGCCCAAATAGTTGCAGCCTTAGTTAACTTTTTCCAAACTTTAACAGGTTGAACTACGGTAAAATAAATAAAAATTAAATTAATAACACGTAAAACAAGTGTCACGTGCTAGCCAGCGCGCTGTGGGCATGTGGGCAGCCTACTGTATGTCATAGTTTATATTAATGGCGGAAGTGGGAAGAGCCGGCGTGATGCGCGCTCTGCCGGGAGAATTGTATGGATTACCTAGCGAGACAACATTTGCTTTCAAAATGAGTTGGAAAGTTCACCCTCCAAGCATTATGCAGGTATGTCTATCATGTGTATGTCTCATGTATTCGTAGAGATTCCGCTGTTCTTTCTGACCTCAGTTTACATGTCGCGCGAGTCTCACGTGGACTATTGTAATAACAAAGCCTCGTGGTTGTGGTCGCATTAAAAATAATGAGCTTCGACAGAGAAACTAGACATAGCGTTGGTTTCATACTGATTACTTTATCAAGCAATATTTGTATTCAACATGCACTGCTTAATTTAAAAGTAGACACTTCAAGCTTTCTATAGATATATGTCTCATGTCTGTGTGTTTTGTTTTTGCGGAGTTTCAGTGCATTTTACTGACGTGTTTGTAAAAACAGTTCACGGAGAGAGAAAAGAGAAAGTGCCTTAACTGTTCATTTTTCTTATTTTGCAAAAGAACACACTTTTGTTGTTATTGTGAGTGTACCCAAAAAAAAAAAAAAATAGACACCTAACAGATTCGATTGATGTATTTCTCATATCTGTACGATCAAAACTGAAAGTGTCATTTAAGTTTTTTTTCGGCGTTTTCATGTGAAAACACGTCAAAACGCGTATACGCGGGCTTCGACCCCTAGGGGTTTAAAAAAAAAACCATGGCACTTCTCGTAAAGAGTAGAGGTGTAACCCTGGTGTCCTGGCCAAATTCCCTCCATCGGCCCTTATCCATCATGGCCTCCCAATCATCCCCATCCATCGAATTAGCTCTATTACTCTCTCTCCACTCCCCCTATAGCTGGTGTGTGGTGAGCGCACTGGCACTGTTGTCCTGTGGCTGCAGTCACATCATCCAAGTGAATGCTGCACACTGGTGGTGGAGTGAAGAAACCCCCTCATTATTGTGAAGAGCTTTGGGTGTATGGTCGTACACAATAAATGTGCTATATAAATACACATTACTTACTAACTAACATGGTACTTTAATTGAATTAAACTAGATGTAATGACATTCTACTTGACCTTTTCACCATCTAGGGTGTTTGTCTGACTTGTCTAAATGCATTATTACATACAGGGTATGCATGATGCATTAGGAAAGTTGCTTTAACCTAGCTTTTTGGAACAGCCTTTTTTCATGATACCTTTTAGATAGGGAGCGGAATAGTATTTGAAAAACAGCATTTATACAGTCTGTTCATGAAAGTTTTATACAGAAATCCCCACTAGGAGGTTTTGCTTTCCCTGAATTTCAATCTAAACTGGATGGCAAAAGCTGTCAATATTAGACACATTTCTTCCCTCCACCTCTCTTTGCTTTCATCTACATGACCTCTTTCTCTCTCCACCGCAAGTGCTCTGCTTCTCAAATGATTTCCCATAACGGGTTTTATCACGAGTTTGAAAAACGGCAAGTTCATTTGCACTTCCGCAGCCTGAGAAATCACCCTATTCAGATCATTATCTCTATCACTCATCACCCACAATGCTGTTCGGCGTGGTATTTGCATAAAGCAAAGTGCACTCCATTGTTTTCCATTTTGTCACATTACACATTTGCATACTGATTTGCATGGTTGTTTGTTTGAGTTGATGTTCCTCTCGTTTTTGATAACCTTGATTTAATAGGGTTCCTTCGCCATGATACGGGTCTCGCCTCAGTGAATTAAAGACCCTAATCTGGTTATTTGCTAGCATTAGCTATCTTAAGAAAACAAAGCGTATGGGAAGATTCCAAACTCTCCCAAACACAAAAATGTAATCAATCATAATCTAAATAGAAGGACACTAGCCGATCTGTAATCTGACAGTCATTAAATCGAACAGCCCAATAAATTATATTCAAACACTCTGTCGACTTACGTTAACGTTCCACAAGATAATATCGATCTTAGCTTGTACTACCATTAGAAAATTTAAAATGACACAAATGATTCAGACAATGCAATCTTTGTACTGATTAGGGGTTAATTTGTCAGCGGTATACATGTCAGATAAAAGATTACTTTATTAACTTAAAAGAATAGTTCACGCAAAAATCTAAATTGTCATTTATTTGCTGCCATGTCATTAGAAATGTTGTCATGTCAGGCAGGCTTGGGATGTTCACTCAAATACAATCTTTTGAGAGCATTAGCATCTCAAACTCACAATGTTTACATTTGTCTTTTCACTTTAAGATGAGAAAATTATACACTTCAGCTTTAAATGATCAAGATTATGGGTTGCAATTCTGCTTTCCTCCGTGTCCCTCATTGTGTGAACATATTTGAAAATAAGTGAGGATTATGCATTAATTTCCCCTCTCTCTCTCTCTTTATTAACAGCTCCCACCAAATGTCATATCCTTGTATTAGGCTCAGGTTTATTAGCATCAGCCACAAGCACTACAAAAGCAATAAGTTTCTCAGCTAAAGAGCTGCAGCTAATAAGACCATGATGAAATGAAACTGATGGAGAAAAAGGGATAAAGATAGTATGTCCTGGAGACTTACTGTATGAACAACAATACATGTAGGCTGCAGGTTCTTGAAATTGAAATCTGTGGCTTTGACCTTTACCATGTTCATAAAGCACACCTCTACATTTGCATATAAACATTATGCCAGGGGAACAAAGAATCAGTAGTCTATAACTGGGTCAAGTGTTTCGATTAAGTTTGAAAAAGCATATTATTATAATATAAAGCGGAGAACAAGTGGGGTTTGGATGTTTCAGATAAGATCCAATGCAAATTTCATGCACATTAAAATGGCCACAGGATTTCTTGCACATCATTCATATTATTCAGTAGCAATTTAAGAAAGTAAGGGTTTGGATCTACCCAAAGGGTTTGGATGATCTAAGGTCTTTTTAAAAAGTAAAACTGGAAATAGTAGGATGTTTTAGCCTAATTGAAAGAGATATGCATTGCAAATTGAAAATATTCTGACCTTTAAGGGGTGATCCTTGAGTTTCCACAATAAACCCTATACAGTAGATAGCTCCAGAAGGTCTGCCCCTGCTATACAATCATTTTCAATGGCAAGTTTATAAATAATCTACTGGCCTTGCTTGTATGACGATGAATAAAGATTACATTATGTTAGACAGAAATGTTGTACTACGTGTGGCCTTTCGGCACTCAAAAGAACTCAAAAGCCTAATACCAGACACAGTCTAAATCTCTGATGAATGGTCTATACAGTTCTAAAGGTTTAGAAATTACTTCAAATGGCAAAACCTATAAATACAACAGAAAAAGACGACAAGAGCATTTCCAGTGCAGTTACAATACGACTCACAGTTGTCTATTCCAAAGAAGAACCTTTTCTGACTGCTTTAATAAAACCCAGATGGCTGCTCAGAAACTGAAATCAGCAGGCCTGACGTACAAAAAGAAGATGCGTCACTCCGGATAATCCTGAAAGCTTTTGTCTGGAAATGAGCTCATGACATACTGAGGTTGGTAGAAGGAATCCAGACTTCCTTCTTTAGCTGTAGAACTCTGTAGAACTGTGTCCATCTACCTGACAAGCAAGGTCAACAAGATTGGTATATTCTGAAGACTGCAGCATTCAGCATTCTATGTGGCTGCTTACTGACTAAACCAGGGGTGTCCAAACTTAGTCCTGAAGGGCCAGTGTCCTGCATAGTTTAGCTCCAACTTGCTTCAACACACCTCCCTGAAGTTTCTAGTATACCTAGAAAGAGCTTGATTAGCTGGTTCAGGTGTGTTCAATTGGTAAAAAGAGAAAAAGGAGGAGATGGGGTGGAAGGGGGGATTCTTCCAAAATCAACATAAGGCAGTAGGGCAAAATCTGTCAATTTATTGTAGGCTTGGATCAATCTGATTGGATTATTGCTGATTACATATGAGAGACCAGCCACGATCAATCATATCAAGTGCTCCTCTCGAAACTAAGTTGCAGTCACACTGGACTTTTTGACTGACTTCAATTCATACGCACGCGAATGCGTCAGACTGGAAATGCAAGCTTGTGCGACAAGTTTCGCAGTTCGCTGCATCGTAAAGCTTGGTGAACTCTGACCTGTGAAATCGCATCACTTGACTGCGTGAGACCAATCAAGGATCAAAACATGACCTCTCTGGACCGAAATTTTAAATATGGACCAATTGCTCGCTTTTTTAAATGTGTAATCATCTTGTTAAATCCCGCCCCTTTTCGCAGCGCCACACTACAGAATTTCGCATGCTCAAACTCAAGTGTGACCACAGCTTTAGTTTGTAAAACTTCGCTAGTTGACAAAAGTGTCCAACCCTGCTCCTAGAGGATCACTGTCCTGCAGAGTTCAGTTATAACATTCATTAAACCCACCAGAGGCAACTAATCAAGATCTTCATACTAAAAACCTCTGGGGAAGGGGTGTCAAAGTCCATTGGAACTAAAGGGATAGATCACGCAAAAATTAAGAGCCATCATTTACTAACCCTTGACTTTTTCCAAACCAGTTTGAGTTGTGTTCTGTTCAAGTTAGAGGAATGTTGGAAACCTAAAATCATTGACTTCTTATAATATTTTTCCTAATTTGTCCAGACCTAGAGATCTGTTAAATGGATTAAAAACGGGGGAAAAAAACAGAAGCTGTAAAATTAGTCTAATTCTCTTTTCCCTTTAATTTCTCTAGGACCCTGGCCCTCCAGAAGCAGGATTGAACTCTTATCCAAGGGAATTCTTCACCCATTCCATTATCTGTCTTCCAGTAAATACAAGTCTGACCTTTATGAAATGTACCTGTACACCTCTCCTCAAACAGATCTAAATGTAATGTATTACTCATGCACAAAGCACAAGAGATATGGGATGAGTCACCCACCAAAGTTTAATACCTAGGGTTAGGGATATGAACAAACAACACTTATAGTGCAATGGTAAGAATGATGTTTGCCTTTACTGCCGTTCACTTGCAGCTCCTGTAGATTAACTTTCTGTCAGTGGACAATTTATCTGGGCGCAAGGCAAAGCAAAAGAGTTGTGCTTCTATCTGTCTTAGCCCACCCGATAGAAGAGAATGTGTTTCTCCTACTACACACACTATTAGATTTGCTGTGGACTGTTTGTGTTTTTTTTTTATGACTGAAGAGACAGACAGCATAAAGGAGTCTGAAACAATACTCTGTACCCTGTCAAAAATCCTCAAGCCTTTCAATGATGTTCTCTACACAATAAAAAAAAAAAAGAGTTCCTGGCACAAGTCGCTTCATGAAGAACTGAGGCTGTCTCTGGCAGAGTCTGCAAAATAAAGTCACTCTCAGGCACAATATAAATAAAAGAAAGTCACTCTGATCATTTTGGGTTTGTAAATTCACTGACAGGAATTTTTAGTCAAGGGACAAAGAACATCCAGGTGCCTGTTATCACAGAATAAAACCAAACAGGTCTATCGACTGTTATATTAGACCAGGGGTGTCCAAACTCTGTCCTGGAGAGCGGGTGTCCTGCTGAGTTTAGTTCCGACTTTCTTCAACACACCTGCCAGAAGGTTTTTAGTATATCAAGAAAGAGCTTGATAAGCTGGTTCCAGTGTGTTTGATTAGGGTTAGAGCTAAACTCTCCAGGACAACGGCCCTCCAGGACCGAGTTTGAACACCCCTCTATTAGACTGAAGGGCTTTATTCAGCAAAATACACTAACCTACGTACTATTCAGCCACAAATTGGTGTCAATCCGTTAAAAACAGTGACATTACAGACAAGCAGATAAGTATGGATGTGAACGTATTTACTGACGTTTACACTCTCAGAAATAAAGGTACGCGATCTGTCACTGGGGTGGTACCTTTTCGAAAGGTACAAATTTGTAGCTAAAAGGTCCATATTAATACCTTAAGGGTGCAAATTAGTACCTAAAAAGTACAAAAGTGTTCCTCTTAAAATTTGTAGGTGCTAATATGTACCCTTGAGGTATTAATATGGACCTTTTAGGTACAAATTTGTACCTTTTGAAAAGGTACCACCCCAGTGACAGATTGCATACCTTTATTTCTGAGAGTGTAAGATGAATTGAAATAACCAGGTGAGCCTGCGTTATTTCTTACAGAGGTTGTTATCTTTGAATAACATACCTTGAAAAGTAGCGACTGACCAATAAGATTAAAGTATTCCAGATAGCTGTGTAATAATGTTGATAAATGCCGGTCTAGCAGAGGTTGTTGCAGAGTAACGCACACAAGAAAAATTGCTGGGACATCTCCAAGGCTAAGAAGGCTTGCTTTGTTAAAGGCCATACAGATAAATGCTGTAGTTGTTTAAGAATTCCTGTTGAACTTCTGACCACCAGCATAGATCAGTTCTGCACTTCCTGTCAAGGTCATCAGGCTAATTACGGAAAAGTTCAGAGGCTTTGCTGAATAAAAAAACAGCCCTGTTTTGTAAACAGCCATCGATTTGGATACTTTAGCTTGCATGGAGTGTGTTTGCCTACAAGACAACACTTATGGACACTTAACACACTTATGGTGCTGTACAACAGAAAAAACTAAACTTGGGACTACAAACTGTCCTACAACAAATTATGGGAGCACTGGGTGACATCTAACCCAGTAGGTTATGAGTTGACAATCAAAAAACTCTTAGTATCATTAATGTGAGAGATTAGCTGCTCAGCAGACCATGCTGTTCTTGTCACAATAGTCCAACGGAGAACATTTACATAAGGCATATCACTGACAGGCTAATCTCTCTGTTGATGTGCTCTGTCAGTCAGCAGGGTTATATTCATAAACACAATTATATATTGCCAACGCGCTAATTGTTAGACTTATTAGAGTTATCTTCCTGTAGACGAGGGGAGGGTGGAAGAAAGAAGGGAGAATCGGAGCAAAGACAGAGATAATTGGTGTTTCCAAAAGAGACTGCAAAATGTGGAGAGGTCTTGACCCACCGTTCCCTCAGGAAAAGATGATTTTAGCAATGTTAGGAATAGCATGCTAATATGCTTATATGACTACTACTACTCGTTACAGTGTGCGTATTATGATAAAAAGTAGCCAGTAAATGGTGTATACTCTATAGTATGTAGTAAACTTGTATTTGATTCAGAGCATGGTTTAAATTATTAAACAATTACAGTAATTTTGAAGGCTGATAATGAGGTTTCCTATTAACATTAAACAGTGGGTTACACCATTACTTATGAATATATTATTTAATAGGCGAAAATTAGTACTCTGAGGGAAAGTTCATAGTTAATGGCTAACTTTCCATACGCAGCATAGAGGCCTTTTGTGGCCGTTTAATTAGCTCCCACAAAGTCCCGAGACAGCAGAGAACTCTCATTATTTAGGGTCAAAGGTTCAACAATCTAACTTAGTGAGTTATTATTGTCATCTAGCTTCTCAGGAGAGACTATTATCTAGATTTGCTCTTTGCTAAGGTCCCAATGTACACATGAGTTTCCCAAGCCTTGGGACCAAGCCTAATATAAGGGAATAATCAACCAAAACTCGTTAAAATGAATACCAAACATCACATTAAACACATTTTCAGCAGTGTTTCCCAACCCTGTTCCTAAGGGCACACCAACAGTACACATTTTCAACCTCTTCCTAATCAAACAGACTTGAATCCAACTCATCAGAACATTAGAAGAGACTCAAAAAAACCTGAAATGAATGGGTCAGATAAGGGAGACATCCAAAATATGTACTGTTGGTGTGCCTTCAGGAACAGGGTTGAGAAACACTGCCCTACAGGCAAACATATCATTGCCAAGTTGATATCAAAAGCCGCAACTAACTGTGACCTGCTTTGCAATTCTTCCACAAGCCAAGGCACTTGAAAGAAGCAAATGCAACGATGCTCTACTAGTGTCCGTAAATGATATCCAATCAAAACAGGGCAACATCACCATGGAGATGTAAAAGAAAAACTGAGCAAATACCCACACATATTCATGCAAGTATCGTCTCTCTCTCTCTCTCTCTCTCTCTCTCTCTCTCTCTCTCTCTCTCTGTCTCTCTGTGTGTGTTAGTGGTCGATCGTCTGCCCATTTATCTCTGTGATAGGCCTTATTAATCTTTCAGGAATTTATCGGGCACACACACCTAAGCACAAATTCCACTAAGCGTGCCAACATGGGCAGGATTTAGAGCAACAAAGATGCTTTCTGATTGCGTGTCATTCCATCCAATGCAAAAGTCATTAGAGGGATTAAAACAACCGTAGGAAGCATCATAGCAGGAAAAGCATCTATATGTGTACATCAGTGTGCTCGCGTTGGCACATGTAGCTGTGCATATCTGACTCATTCGGTCAGACTGGCAGCATTAAGCATTCTGAGCTCATCTGTTTTGACTACAGTAAACAGATAAATATTTAATTGGCTTGCTCACTAACATTGGGCCAGATTTGATAAGCAGCCGTATGAATGAATGTATATATATATATATATATATATATATATATATATATATATATATATATATATATATATATATATATATGTATATATATATATATATATATATATATATATATAGTATATATATATATACAGTATATATCTTGCTCTCATTAAGTCTAGCTTTTGACTTCCTTGTCTTTTTACTTTGCTCCTACACTTTTCCTTTCCTGTTTCCCTCCAAAATTGGGTAGCGTGTTGCACATCAATTCAGCTGTCCATGTATTTGCTGTTTTCTTCACTCTCTTCCTTCCTATTTTCCTTGTTAATTCTTCAAGGAATTGCCTAGTTTGTCACCTCTTTTTCTTCATTTTCTCCTGCCATTACTTTCACACTTAGGGTGCACTCACACTTTGGTATCCGAACCGTGCCCAGGCCCGTTTCCCGGATCATTTCAGAAGTGTGAGTACTCTGTATTGGGCTCAGGACCGGTTCAATTGGCAGACCCTGGCTTGGTTGGAAGAGGTGTGCCAGAGCGCGGTTCACTTGGTACGCTTGTGGTGTGAGTGCAAAGCGCGCCTGAGCCTGAAACTGAAGACGAGACGTGAATTTTAAGGGACTGTTTCACATGGATTTATTAATCATTCTTACTGTTCAATGAATGAAAACTGTCATAGCTTATTAAAGACGTAAACCCCTCACTGCACCACAGCTGCACCTTTAGCAAACCTCCTAATACCTGCAGCATGAGGACTTTATGATTGTTTATGAGCGTCAAAAGTGGCTGATCTGTTTGGCTAAATATCCCAAACGACTAAAATGATATAACGATATAAAGATATCTCCACTGTGCCGAGCGAGAGCGCTTCTGAACAGTGCATCAGATGACGTAAGTGTGCTCAGGCCCGAAAACAATGTGAGTGTGGGCCGTCGGGGCAGACGGGAGGGGGGACAAGTGTGCTTCGGCTCAATTTAAAGCAACTGTACATAGTGTGAGTACGACCTTAGACCAAGTCCCAATTCTATTTTTTTTACCCCTACCCCTTGCTGTTATAGCTGGTGTATTCTGGGAAAATTTTGTACCCCTTGGTTTAGATTCTGAAAATTCTCTGTTTCAAGGGCTATCTAGGCCTTCCCCTTACCCCCACACCTTCAAGCTAAAAAGAATTGGACACCTCTACTCGCAAAACAAGGGGTAGGGCTAAGGGCAAGGGCTAAGGGCTAGAATTGGGATTGGACCTTACTTATATTTTCCTTGCTTTCTATTGTTTTCCTTCTTTTTTTTTGCTTATTCTGTCCTTCTATCCATTTTTAGCTTTTCCTTTTCTTTCTTTCTTTCTTGCTTCCCTCAATAAGAAAATAATGCTTTTTCTATTTCTATTTTTCCTTCCTATTTCTTCATTGCATTTCCTCCTTATTCATTCCCATTTCCCTTTCTTTTATCCACCAAACTCTTTCTATTTTTCCATTCCCCTTCTTTCCTATCATCACCCTTTTCCTTCTTGGTTTAATCCTATTCTTTTCTTATCCTTTTCTCCTTACCTTTCAACAATTGCTTGCTTACTTCATGCCACTCTTTTCTTCCTTCCATCTTTCTTTCCTCACCACTCTTTGCCTTCCTTCCTTCCTTTCATTGCCACTTTTTACTTTCTTCCGTCTCTCCTTTCCTTGCACTCTTTTTCTTTCTTCCTTCCTCTCTTTCCCTTTTTTCTTACTTACTTGCCACTCTTTTCCTTCATTTCTACTTTCAATCTTCCTTGCTTCTCTTTTTCTGTCCTTCGTTCTTTCCTTCATTCATTCCTTCCTTCTTTTCCTTCCTTGGCACTCTTTGTCATGCTTCCATATTTCCTTCCTCATCACTCTTTGCCTTCCTTCCTTGCTTACTTACGAACTCACCACTCTTTACTCTCTTTCTTTCCTTCCTTCCTTCCTTCCTTCCTTCCTTCCTTCCTTCCTCCTTCCTTCCTTCCTTCCTTCATTCCTTCCTTCCTTCCTTCCTTCCTTCCTTCCTTCCTTCCTCCTTCCTTTCTTTCTTTCTTTCTTTCTTTCTTTCTCTAATAGGCCTAGAAAGTCTCCTGGTTGTCCTCTGGTTGTAATCCCTGCATATTTAATGAGCTGCTTTGCATGTTTAAGAGCTCCAAATAATCAAGTCATGCATAATACATGAGCACCTTTCTCAGATAATGCGATAAGGTCAAGAAGAGATATCAGAAAAACAACACAATTAATAAACAGCCACGAACAGGAAGCCTTGCACTCACTCTGCAGGAGTTTTTATTTTTATTTCATTCCTTTTTCTATATTCAAAGTAGCAAAATAAAAATAAAAAACATGACTGTTGAATTCATAATCAGTGCTGAATATTATTCTGAACATGATTTTGCTACTACAACATTTTCCTGCTGTGTTCTGCTGTTTTCCAGCTAAGAAAAAGGCATGTTTGAATATATATTGAGACATGTTGAGAAATCAACTGCAGCTAAAATCTGACCCATTACTTATTGCCATCATTGCATTGTGTTTTTCAAGTGGACCCAGCAAGATACATCTAGTTAAGAGTCCTCTAAGACTGTGTGCCATCTGGACTGGGAAAGGAAAAAAAAAAACTTCAACATAACGCAATTCTCAAACCATTTGGCCTGAAGCCAACATCAAATTCTCAATTCCTATCACATTATTTTGTTTATTTTGCCATCATCTTACACACAATGACTCTAAAAAGCATCACTTCAACAGGCTTATTAGTCGCTAATTGGCACACTCAAAGCAAGACAGGATTTACATCTAAACTGAGAATACAATACTAATAGAAATGGTGGTACGGAGTAAAAAAAAATTGTCATTTGAATAAATGTTTGTACCAAATGTCCCTACTGGTCCCTGCTTTCTTCACCTTATATGTCTCTTTGCTTTTCTCAATACCTTTTTATTGCCGTTTATAGTTCATCCTTGGCATTTATTCTCAGTTCCTTTTACATTTTAATTTAATTTTCAATAATGCATAATGCAGATCTCAGCATCTTATATAACAAACATTCAGAAGCAACACTTTCAGGTTCATCTAGCACACCACGGGAAACAAGATACTTGACATTAGAGCTTCAATAAAAGAAATTGATTTAAAGCTACGAGCAAGTTTCCTTATAAACCACATATCAACAGTGTTTGAAAAAGCTGTATTTCTTACATTACATAATGAAAACCATTACTACTTTAGCACTCAATATCAATACAACAGTATGTTAACCAGAGTCTCCTGCTGCCTGACATCAAGCTAATTTCATCTATTGCAGCAGAAGTACTTGATTTCTTCAGCGAATAGACCATGGTGGCAAAAATGCAGGCAGTGAGTCATTTTAAATTATTTTTAAATTCTTTTTATCAATAGCATTTGGTTTAATTCTGACAGGTGCACATTCATAGGCATTCATTAGAGGGAAAATTCCTCTTGCGGTTACCACGTGCTGCGCAAATGGGCTCTTAGGAGATAATTGGAGCATTATGAGCTGAAATTTGAGATAGAGAAAGGAGGCAGCATTTTTTGTTTAGTGAAGATAGTTGAAAATGTAATTAATGAGAGGGTTTTCAGATCGATCATGCCCATTAGCAGTTCTTAGGAAGAAATAAGAAAGCATTAATCCTTAGCAAAGCTACCGAAGCTTATGCTACAGAATTCATAGTCACCTCAGCACAAAAACCTAACAAGTTAGAAGATGAACAGAACATGAACGCATGATATGTGGTAGCTAAAAAGTTTTTAGCATGCAGCTAAACAACGGATAGTGTTTGAGTGGATTTTCAGTTGTTAGCATGTTGCCTTAAATCTTCAAATGTGTCAGAGGGGGTTTCATTTCAAAACTACCGAAGCTAATGCTACATAATTCATAGTCACCTCAACACAAAGAACTAACATGTTAGAAGATGAACAGAACATTGAATGCATGATTTTGTTGCTAAAGTGTTTTTAGCATGCAGCTAAACAACCGATAGTGTTTGAGTGGATTTTCAGTTGTTAGCATGTTGCTTTGAATCTTCCAATGTGTCAGAGGTGGTTTCATTTCAATACCAAAGCTTATGTTACAGCAATCCATAGTCATTTAAGACCTCAACACAAAGAACATGTTAGAAGTTGAACAGAACATTGAACGCATGCTATGTGGTTGCTAAAGTGTTTTTAGCATGCAGCTAAACAACTGATAGCATTGAGACCAGCAAAACCAGCATTGAAACCAGCAATACCAGCACTAAAACCAGCAAGACCAGCATATCAGCATCAAAACATACCTTACCAGCATATGCTGTTTTTTTCAGCAGGGTTGAATTTTAATGTGTCAGAGGTGGTTTCATTTCAAAGCTACCAAAGCTAATGCTACAGTAATCCAGTCACTTAAGACCTCAACACAAAGAACTGACATGTTAGAAGATGAACAGAACATCGAACGCATGATATGTGGTAGCTAAAGGGTTTTTAGCATGCAGGTAAACAACCGATAGTGTTTGAGTGGCCTTTTAGTTGTTAGCATGTTGCTTTGAATCTTAATGTGTCAGAGGTGGTTTCATTTCAAAGCTACCGAAGCTAATGCTACAGTAATCCATGGCCACTAAGACATCAACACAAAGAAAACTAACATGTTAGAAGATGAACAGAACATGAATGCATGATATGTGGTAGCTAAAGTGTTTTTAGCATGCAGCTAAGCATGCTGTTAAGCAACTTGGGTTGCTAAGTAGTTGTTTTTTTGTTTTATGCTGTTAGTTGTTTGCTTTTTTGTTGGCACACTGCTGTTCAGTTAGCCTACCACAGTTGGTCAGTTGTTAGAATGTTGCTTTGAATCTCTAATGTGTTAAAAGAGGTTTAATTTATTTGTTTTTTCGCATGATGTTGTTAAGCACCTTGATTATTTTCAGTATACCTCATTTGGTAGCATGTTGCTAAGCAGTTGTTTTTGCTTGATGTTATTAGTGTTGGCACACTCCTATACAGTTAGCCTACCACTGATGTTCAGTTATCAGCAAGTTGCTTTGAATCTTCTAATGTGTTAGAGGTGGTTTAATTTCTTTGTTTTTAGCATGATGTTGTTAAGCAACTTGGGTATTTTGAGTGTACCTCATTTGGTAACATGTTGCTAAGCAGTTGTTTTTGTTTGATGCTATTAGTTATGTGTTTTTGTTAGCACACTGCTATACAGTTAACACTGTGTTCCATTGAAATCTTTTCTGTTAGCAAGTTATTATGTGGCTGTTGTGTGTGCTGGGTATTTGCTCAACTGTTGGCATGTTGCTATGGTGATCTGGCTGGTTCCATGGATGTCAGCATAATCAATGCAGTTACTCTGGGGTTCTGGGTGGTTTGTTAGCATATCTCCATGCAGTTGATATTGTGTGTTGGATGGTTTCTCATTATTTGCATGTTGCTATGCAGATCCTAGGTTGTTCAAAAATGCCCATCTACAAGTCAACTTGAAACTGGCCCTGCTGAAAAAAACAGCTTAAACCAGCCTGAGCTGGTTGGCTGGTTTTAGCTGGTCGACCAGCCTGGTTTTAGAGGGGTTTTGGCCATTTCCAGGCTGGTTTCCAGCCATTTCCAGCCTGGTCTTAGCTGGTCTGGAAAATTACCAGCTTAAACCAGCTTGACCAGCCTGGTTTAAGTTGGACATAGCTGGTTTTGGCTGGTCATTTTCCAGGCTGACCAGCTAAGATCAGGCTTAAACAAAAAACCGGCTGTGGCGCCGTTGTCCTGTGGCTGCTGTCGCATCATCCAAGTTGATGCTACACACTGGTGGTGGTGTGGAGAGACCCCCCTCATGATTGTGAAGTGCTTTGGGTGTATGGCCATACACAATAAATGCACTATATAAATACACATTACATTACATTACAAGCTGGTCAACTCCCAGCCTGACCAGCTAAGTCCAGGCTGGAAATGGCTGGAAACCAGCCTGGAAATGGCCAAAACCCCTCTAAAACCAGGCTGGTCGACCAGCTAAAACCAGCCAACCAGCATGGGCTGGTTTAAGCTGGATTTTTCAGCAGGGGAGTGGAGTCTAACTAAAAAAATATGTAACCTACAGAAAATTCCAGTATGTCTATGTATGTTCTGCCTTCTTGGGTTTGTGTTAGAGTAGTCCACCAGCTAGATTAGCATTGTCCCAGCACTATACAAGCTTTAACCAGCAAAACTTAAATAACAACAAGGACTTAAATTTAGAATTTTTTTCCTAGTCCCAGTGTAAGGTAATGTGAGATAGTAAAGGATAGTTCACCCAACAATCGGCAAATCAATTTACTCACCATCAAGTGGTTATAAATCTTTAACAGTTTCTTTCTTCTGTTCAACACATAGTGAAGTTTTTTTTTAAGCAAATTTTGATCACGTGATTATGATTGACCACAGCCGGTCCCGCATTAACTAAAACACAATCCTCCAATCAGATGATTTCTAAGTCACCATAAATAACCACAGAATTCATTCCACAACCATCTTCATCTGGAAGATACCCCTCTTCCTCCCCTTTTCCACCCCCCTTACCTAGATTGGGTGGCATGGAAGTCCAGTGGTTAGCACTGTTGCCCCCATAGCAAGAACGCCACCAGCTCCCATCCTCGTCGGTTGACATTTCTGTGCGGAGTTTGCATGTTCTTCCAGTGTCCGCATGGGTTTCCCCTGCATTCCCCAAGTTTCCTCCCACCGTTCAAAGACATGTGTCATATGTAAACTGACTAAGCCAAATGGACACCATAGTCTAGCTCCCAGCATCAGTATTTTTTCCTTCTTAAAGCAGTTTAGCCACATCAGTAGGGGAGTTTTTGGATTCTTTGAGCTCAGGGCTCTCTCCTGGGACAGCATGCCAAACAAGCTTGTTACAAATCATCAGCTAAGTGTGAACTCTTGAAATAATATATTTTGAAGAAAGCTGAAAACCTGTAACCATTGACATCCATAGTAGGATTGTCCATAGTAGTGCCCTTTAAGGCACATCTGCGCTCAACAAGCCATACAATTTGAGGTATTATTGATGTTCGCAGCACAAACGGTATGGGGCAAGTAATGTGCCAAAGTTTAATATGCTATGAGTAATGGTTTCATTTTCAGTATATATGTATGTGTGTGTGTTTATGTCACAGTCTCTGCACTGTCCTGTTCCAACAAGGACCTTAAGAAAAACAGCTCTATTCTTAGTTTTTTTTTTTTCTTGCTTGGCAGTCAAACAAAAATGTGAAATCAATTCCTACATGAGCAAAGCTTTTTGTACGGCTTTTATTCCCCAGACGTGACCTCTGCTGCCCTCTCTCTCGCTCCCTCATGACTTGTGTTGTGGCCTTCCCCTGCTTGCATTATTGTGTTGTGACAGCCGGTGTCTTGCTCTGTAAGCCAGTACTGCTTGGTCTGTGTGCATGAATATTTGTGTGTGCGCGCCTTGGCTGATACCTCTGCATGTGCATTCCTTGCTGTTAAGCTGTACTTAGACCTCCTGCCACTCCATAGCCCATTTTATACCATTATACATTAAGCAGCACATTCTAATACATAATGAATTAGATATCTTGCATTTAGCTTGTGTTTTTATCTGGAGCCTTTTTAAGGCAAGTTAGACACTCGGCGACCATCTTGGAAATGCCTCCAGACAATTATTTCCAACAAAAATACAGAACCTTTTCATGTTTAAATTTGAACAACTTCCCTCAATGCTACTCAAATATGCTAGTTGGTCTGTAAAGTCATTTCTGTAATCTGTAGTACCATTTGCTTCATTATCAGGAAAATCATAAGAACACCACTGATAAACACTCAACTATGACAATATATGGTTGGTCAGTGACTTGAATTAGTGAAAACAGATAATTTTTCAGTTTATTCAGGAACCTTTATGGGGATTAGTTGGGATTCTTTTTCATGGGTTTTTGGAGCTTCACATGAAAGTGCCCTCTGGTGTTTGGAGGATATTTACTACCAGGGCTTGACATTAACTTTTTTTGATCACCAGCCACTGTGGCTAGTAGATTTCCAACATTACTAGCCACTCACCATTTTCCCTTGAAACTATTTTGTTGTTGGGAAAAGATATTTTATATGCATAAATTTGACTGATGTGCTAAGTGGAGTTTATTTATAAATTAATTTCGAAAGGATCACGTGCTTATGATTGCTAGCGGCTGGACCCGCATTATCCAATTCACTACGCACCAATCAGACGATTCCTAAGCTACTACAAATACCTTGGGTTACGTATCACTGCTATCTTTGCTTTGAAGAATCCCCCCTTCCACCCCTACTCCTCCTCCTTCCTAGATGGGTGACACGGTGGCCCAGTGCTTAGCACTGTTGCCTCACAGCAAGAACGTCTCTGGTTCCAGGCTTTACCAAACCAGCAGACGTTTCTGTGTGGAGTTTGCACGTTCTCCCTATGCTCACGTTGGTTCCCCCCGGGTTCCCCGATTTTCTTCCACCAATCAAAAACATGCAACCTAAGTTTGACTAATCCAAATCAACACCATAGACTTGCTCCTACCTAGTACTTATATCTTTAAAGAGAAACTACTATCTGCTCTTCAGCCACTATGACAGGAGAGTTCTCTAGATCTACCTGAGCTCAAACCCCCCCTCTCGCCTTGCTATGGGAGGGAGCCCCGGGCTGGAGGATCTTATGAGCTCAGGGCTCTCTCCCGGGACAGCATGCCAAACAAGCTTTATAATCAAGTGTGAACTCTTGAAAATTACTTGATTTAGATTTTGTGTTATGTCCACATGCCTCCTCATTCATTTCACTTTTTGTGTGTGCTGTGTATGAGCTTGCTTAATGTGTATGAGCAAATGGGTTGTGTCGCATTGCAATTAGTTTTTATTTCACTTGACTTTTCAGGGCTCAAAATTAAGGATTTGCCAAATTTCTCTCTGACCACACCAAAAGTTTAAAAAAAAAAAGCCAAAAATTTTTTAATATTGTCAAAACAAGCAAAATACAACTGTATACGTGTACTTTTTAATTCAACAAAACTTTTCTTTCAAAAAATTAATTGACTTTAAAAAAGGACTATTTTCATATATCTAAAATTATGCACAGTAATCTGTTCTTGGTAACATGTCTCAGATCATCAGTTAACTACACATAAATTGGGAGTTAATCTCATATTAAAGCAATGTTATTGTAAAAAATATAATTAAACCTGATTAATAAAAAAAACTGTAAGCAAAAGAAAGCAGGTGAAAAACAGATGTGTGTGATAATAAAATGAGAATCACGTGAACATGGTTAATGTTTGTCATGTTAATTATCTGTTCGAAGAATAATTAAAGTGAAAGCAGCGACTGCTGCTGCTTACATATGGAATTAGTTGTGCCAAATAAAACGCACAAAAGTTTTCTAAAAACGAACACAAATATACATTAACAAATTTAAAAAACACTCAAAAACTACAAAACAATCAACCAAATGGCAAAAAAAAAAAAGAAATTTGGTGTTTTATCATTAATGTTATTAAATATAAGTTACTCTGTTTACCATTTGTGTGGGCTAAAGTTACTTACTGATTCGCAGTTTAAAAATGTGCGCTCTTACTTTTCTTCTTCGATGTTTTGCACGAGACAGTACATCCAGTTCAACGAGGGGCCAATCATTATACCCTAAGCCAATAAGAATGAATTGCAAGTAAGCCCGCCCCATGAGAGCTGTGTGTCAGAATCGTAAACATAATTTTGAGAAACGTAAACAAAAACGTAAATGAAAAAAAAGCGCAATCAAAACTGCATTTACCGAAAGCGAAGCAGAAAGTGAACCGAGCTAATATTATTTTTTTGTCGAAGACAGTGCCATTTGGTTGATTGTTTTGTATTTTGAGTGTTTTTTAAATTTGTTAATGTATATGTGTGTTTGTTTTTGGAAAAGTTGTGAACGCACAGTTATTATCGAACCCTGCTTTTCAGAAAAATACTAACTAAAAATTGTCAACCAGCGCAAGTGGCTAGTGGGAGTGTCTGTCTAACCCACCACAGCTGAAACCTACCCGCATTTGGCGGGTGTTAACTACTACTACTAATGAATGAATGTTGCCCTACAAAAGAAACAAAAACACTAATGGGTTGGCAAATACAAAAAAATGTATTTTATCTCTGTGTACAGTATACATTTTACATAGCCGATCACTCTGACCCAAAAGCTAGGGTTAAGTGTGCGTTCCTGTTGAGTGATCCAAGTTAATAAGCTCGGTTCCCAGGGAATGCAGAAACTGATAAAAATGCACTGAAATGCATAAAGTTTCTTTGCATAAACCCTTCTTCCAATGCATGAATGTAAGTGCCATACCCAAGAGTATAAACGGCGAGTCCAAAAGCAGAAACACTTCTAAAATCCCCACGTACGCTCTCTGCATAATGCTTGTACGCATATCATATTTAACAGGTATCTTCTTGGGTCTTGTTCTCCCTCCCAAGCTGCTTCTTGCATTGGAGATGTATAGCTTAATCCTAGTCTAATCCCTTTATACATTCTCCAGTCCTAAACTAATATGCCCAGCGGGGTCCCCTTAGTGTGCGGTCCAAGTGGGCAGAAGTTAGATGCCACTATCTCAGTACTTAAGAGCATTACCACTGCCTTGATTTAATTTATCCCTCCCATTCTCCGCCCCGCAATCTCCCTCTTGAGCTCTTACCGTCTGTATATACTCAATCCCTCTGTCTGTTTCCTTTAATATGCGCAGCATTACAATATCTGAGATGTCCAGCTGGGAGGGAAAAAAACATGCAGACGGCAAAATAGGACTCTAGAAACTCACAAAATAGGACTCTAGAAAACATAAAACTGTCATGGTACGACAAGAGACAAATCATTTTAAAATCACAAGAGAAAACGGCAGGAATTCTGAACTTCTAGACTTCTACTTTTTATTTGAATAGATCACCACAAGTCGCTCTAGTGTTTTTGTCGTCTTTTTGAGCAATACTTGAAGAAATTATAGAAATTATATTGATACTGTTCAATCTAGACATTACAAAACCATCAAGATCAGTAAGAAAAGTCTTTAATGAAGACAAATTAAATCATAAAAGGCAGGAACAAAAGTCTTGTCGTCGATCCCAGTTGTAAGAGTAACAAATAATAACTTGACGTCTAGTTGATCATTTTGAAAAGTGGCAAAAAGTAGATTTTTCCGATAAATCATTGGTTGAACTGCATCCCAATCATCACAAATACTGGAGAAGACCTAATGGAACCCGCATGGACCCAAGATTCTCACAGAAATCAGTCAAGTTTGGTGAAGGAAAAATCATGGTTTGGGGTAACATTCAGTATGGCTCTGCATAGTGGATGGCAACATAAACAGCCTGAGGTATCAAGACATTTGTGCTGCCCATTACACTACAAACCACATGAGAAGGCCAATTCTTCAGCAGGAAAGCGCTCCTTCTCATACTTCAGCCTCCACATTAAAGTTCCTGAAAGCAAAGAAGGACAAAGTGCTCTAGGATTGGCCAGCCAAGTCACCAGACAGGAACATTATAGAGCATGTCTGGAGTAAGATGAAGGAAGAGACATTGAGGATGAATCCAAAGAATCTTGATGAACTCTGGGAGTCCTGCAAGAACGCTTTCTTTGGCATTCCAGATGACTTTATTGATAAGTTATTTGAGTTATTGCAGAGATGTATGGATGCAGTCCTCCAAGCTGATGGGAGTCATACACAATATTAATTCTTTTTCCACTGCACTATGACTTTATATTCTATACTGTACATTATTTCTGTTAAGTAACAAGACTTTTGTCTAAGCAAAGTCAGATCTTACTGTCCTAATTAAATAATTAAAAATCAAGGCATGATCATGTTATATTTTGGTAAAATAAGCGTAAGCTAGAGGCCTTTGCCTTTCATATAAGCCACTTCTGATACCAAATGATCAACTAGAAGTCAAGTTATTATTTGTTGTTCCTAAAACTTGGATAAGCAACAAGACTTTTGTCATGCAGTCTAGAAGACGATCAGATTCAGGGGTAGACGAATCTTTAGAAAGATTGATCTGAAAGAATCCTTTGTCCTTAGCTATATTTTTTTTTGCTCCTTTTATAGATGTCAATGGCTGAACATTCCCCATTCTTGTTGTTCAACAGAAGAAATAAATTCATACAAGTTGAAAACCACTTGAGTGTGAGTAATATTTTATTATAGGGTGAACTATCCTTTAATAATTAGAGTTGACAGCTTCATCATTCTGCGTACTACTTAACGTACAGAAGATCATATTTGCAGGTAGGAATGTTACCATGACAGGCTGCCTTTATTTTTTTCTGCTTGTTCTCTCTCTTTCTTACAGTTAACATCTACATATCTCACCAAGCTTGCCGGGTGTGTTATAGAGGTGTCTTTCCTATCGGTGGAGGAGGGTTGTTTTATCAGTGCTTTAAAAACATGCACCCAGAGCTCTTAACACCGAGAGCAATCTCATCTAATATCTGCACCTTCCCTCGCCTCCACGTCAATCTTTATTATCACCGAATCACCACACACACCTTTCACTTCTCTTTTGATCACACTCTCTTGCTTTCTTACCTTTTTTGCAAACACTCAAATTGAAGCAAGATTTTTTTATGTAAAAAAAAAACAAGGATATTCTGCTCACTAAGGCCCAATTCCAATTCTACCCCTTAGCCCTTCCCCTTACCCCTAGCTGTCATTTTGCACGTTTACATGAAGGGGTAGGGGTGTCCCAATTCTCTTTAGCTTAAAGGTGTAGGGCTAAGGTAAAGGGCTAGATAGCCCTTGAAATGGAGATTTTTTTTCCGGACCACACTCGAAACCAAGGAGTAAGAAAATAGACAAAAAATAGAATTGGCCTATTGCTGTGTTTACACCAGATGCGGAACACACGGATAAATCACGATATTCATGCGTAAATAGACGCGTGAACATTTTGAGTTTACTTGCTTCATTTGCGCGTCAAAATCCGCTTCATTCGCGCGTCAAATTAACTTGGATTTGCATCATAGGCAGGGCTTCTGTCTGCCCGGTGACTGTAGCTTCGTAGCTAAATAGCTAACATGGATTTTATTGAGAAAATAACTGTGTTTAGCTCTGTGAGTTCATAAACTCTTCCAGAAACTTAACCTGGATGACGGAGGCTTTCAGCGGTGCTTCTGACTGAGTCGAGCCCAGTTTGATGAACTTTTGTCAGATTCTCGAAATTCGCACCGCGCCATTCGCGCAATTTGTGTCATTCGCGCCGCGCCGCAGGATGTCTATTCGCGTCTTTGCATTGACTTAACATGTAAACAAGCTTGGGGGGAACGCAGCATTAGGCTGCATTTGTATGATCAAAAATATGATAACTCCTGCAAATATTATCACCACTGAAAATGTTGTTTAAGATCTTATACCTTTGATTCAGAGCTGAATTTTCAGCATGATCCTATAGAAATGATTCTAATACTCAATCTTTATAATTAGATATTCAAGCATATCGCTTGAACCCAATTGTAATTTCCAAAGTCACTTTTCTGGCCTTAAATAGATTAGGCAGATCAAACAATAAGTTGTACAGATGTCAAACTGTGCCAGATGGTATTAACCAACCTGTCTGCAATGTCACTGAGGCTTGAACCAAATGACCTGATGGTGGTGCTACAGAGGCCCAAAACACATAATCGCTCATAACTGACTGGCCTATCATTATATGCCTTATATACAGTAGTTGGAAACCTTGGGTCAAGCCCTACAAGGCATACTTCAAATCCGGCCATTAGCCTTCAGAATTTGTGTATTTTGAAATTTTTGAAAAACCTACTTTTGCGAACAAGTACCAGGTTTTTTGCCCAATTTGAACCATAGTCAAAAGTTAACAAAAAAAGTAGATATTTCTATTCAAGTCTGCCAAACTCTTGAACAAAATGACATATCGTCCTCAATCTCGCAATGTCTACGTAAAAAGTCATTGTTAAAAAATAAATAAATGAATAAAAAGTTCATTGGTTTGGCCACATGGTGGTGCTACAATGCAAAAAAAAATGAAAGCAGCTTTAACTGAGAGACTTCTGATCCAACTGAAGCCATAGTAATTTTGCACTTTTCACCCCATTGACTTCTAGTGGTGTAACAGATCACAAAACTCACGGTTAGGACCACACTATAGTTTTTGAGTCACGGATCGGACCATTTTTTTAGATTAGCAAAAAGGGACGAGACGAATGTCATTTGATTTCCATTTATACAAAAACATTACTGTAAAAACCATTGGTTTTAACAAACAGAACTTAGAACCTGTAATTTTAATAAAAATTAAGAAAGAACCAAATGAAATATGAAAAATTATCTTTGCTACTCTTGCTGATAATGCTAAATATAGAAATCGAACATCTTGTACATCATATTTATTTCAATTAATGATTCAACAATTCACACATAAAACTTTATTTCATTATACTGTATCATTTTTGAAAACCTATTCAGTAACATCATTTTGATGATTGTTTGTTGCCACCTGTTGGTTACACAATTTAATTGCTTTCACCAGCGTCAAGTTCCATTAAACGGTGATTTTAATCTTTACCATAAACATCAGTGTTCATATCTGAACTATAAACTGTTCTCCCAGTACTTCTGTGTTATTTATTTGTTTGTAACGAACTGAAAAAGTGTAAAAACTGAATCTCTCTCCATCAAACGCAGATTTGAATGCAGCGCTTATAAGGATTATTTAACATACTGTATGCTATCATTATTATCATTTATCGTTCATGTTACATGGGTTTGAATTGAGATCATGATCTTTTAATGTTTAATCATGCAGCTTTACACTGAACGCATTAATGCAGGCTAAACAAACAGTGACAGAAAACCCCTTTAATTAATAGCCTAGGAAAGGCTTGTTATATTTTACAAGGACGCCAAAATTCATACATGTGATTTGAATGACACGGGTGGCGATCTCTCTGCAATTGTTATAAATGTTGGATTAACCTACAAGTTCAAAAAAGTTATTAATCCGTGGGTCAAGTGCGTTCCGAATCGTGAATTGTGATCCGTTACACTCCTATTGACCTCCATTCGAATGCTGCAAACCAGAGATGCAAGCTTGTGCAACAAGATTTGCATGTCGCTGCGTTCCAAAGTTCAAGTTTGATGAACTCTGACCTGCGAAATGGCATCACGTGATTGCGTGAGACCAATAGCAAGGCTGTATGAAACTGAAAAAACACCGGATGTGCAACGTTGTTGTTGAGTGTTGCGATAATATTTCTAACAATATAACATTTCCCTAGAAAAATGCTATTTGAGTTATGTTTTAAAATAATTTATTTATTTAAAGATATTAAGATATTTTTAGGTCTAATTCAGACTGAAAAACACTGTCAATGTACAAACATTTAGTCTTTAAAACACAGAAATGAGTGAAAAACTCAGACAAAATTCAGACTCTGAATGGCTGTTTTCATTTTTCTATCTCGTCTCACTTCCAGCCTTAAGTATTTATGTTTCGCTCTAGGTTCACTCTCTGGGTCACTCCAGCCAAAAGCAGAAAAGCAACTACTGAGGAGGTGGGGATAAACATAGTCAAGCCCCATCTGATTGGTCAAATTTAGATAACCAATGCATTAACAATATGTAATTTATCACACATGTCTGCGATACGTATATTGTAAATACCATTATCGCGATATCGATAATTTTGCAATATATTTGCAGTCCTAACCAACAGATTAAAACGTGACCTCAATTTAAAATATCACCTGTTTTATCAATATCTAATGATCTTGTTTTGTCCCACTCCTTTCTTCTTGGTTTTTTTGCACACATTTATATTGCATATACTATTATTGCGATAATGATAATTTTGAGATATATTGTGCAGCCCCAATCAACAGAAGATCAAAACATGACTTCTCTGTACAGATATTTAAAATATGGAGCAATTGCTCATTTTATCCATGTCTAATCATCTTGTTTTATCCTGCTCCTTTTTTTCCTTGCACATATGTACTATATATCGCATATACTATTATCGCAATAACGACATTTTTGCGATACATTGTAGAGCCCTGTTTATTTTTATTGCGTTTTTGTCATTTGTGGGTGGGTCATCTCACCTGAGACTCATTATGTGGTGCCTATAGAGAGTCCAACATTTGACATGAGAAGAGAGCTCGATTATCTGAACCTTCCTGCTTGTTGTTTTGATTATTTTGCTTGTTTTAGATCATGAGCTAAGTTCACTACCATGCACATGCTTTCCACTACTGACTCCAATTTATACTGAATTTGATTGCTTTAAATACTTTTGCTAATTATGCCTTTTGTTAATAAATAATTTCTCCTTTCGATTTACATGGTCCGCATTCTCTTTTATGTTACAAATTTGAGCCGGTTATAACCAATAGAAGATCAAAATGAAGGTCTTCTCTGTACAGATATTTAAAATATGAAGCTATCAATCGTTTCATTGAAGTCTATTGATCTTGTTTTGTCCCGCCCCCTTTTTTTTTTTTTTTTGTTTGTTTGTTTTCGCACCATATGACAGAATTTTGTATGCTCAAACTCAAAAAACAGCATGTGGTGTCTTTGTCCAAGGTGACATTTTACAGAAGCGACTGTATATTGTACAAAGTTTTGCACAATCCTTAACAAAAAAAAAAAAAAAAAAACTGAACGTTGAATAAATCTAGAGTTCTAAAGAAGCATGACAATGTTTAACATCATGTGACATCAAAAACTGGAGTATGACGATGCTAAAAAGAATTCAGCTTTAAATCATAGAAATAAGTTAGATTTGAAACTCACTTTATGCAGTTACTTTATGTTGTAATAATAATATTTCACAATTTTCACTGTATTTTTGATCAAATAAATGCAGGCTTAGTGAGCTTTTAAGCCTTTAAGAAAACACCTCCACCTTCCATACACCTGACAGGTAATGTACATTCACACTTCATACCTATAGATGTCTTCAACATGGTACTATTTTCAGCTTAATACGTTCTATTCCAATTATCCTGATACAGAACATGAGCTGTGAAAAATCAATATGGAGCACTCGAAAGCCATTAGATTCCAGCTAGTGAAGGAATGACAGATCAGATGAGAAGAAAGACTCTTTCCATCTGCTTTTTTTCTGAACCGCTGATTTGGAGTGTTGCTGTGATAAGGAGCACTTTTCCTTTCTTTTCATTTCTCCACTTTATTATCTCTTTTATGGCTGCTGTTCTCGGGGAAATGAAAAGCCATTACCTGGATGCTGGGTTTAAAAACAATACTTACAGGAATGGTTAAGCGAAAGACGAAAACATGCTGTTTTGTGTGTCCATCATGGAAGTTGTGAAATACAAAATGAGGAGAACTTGAAGACTAACTCTTATTGCTATTTTCTCTCACAACAACAATTTAATTTTTTAAATGCCACAATTAAAATAAATAAATTAATAAATAAATAAAAGCAGCAAAGTATGTTATACAAATAAAAAAGATGAATAAATTAAAATATTAAATATTAAAATTAAATAAGTTGAATACTAATGTAATAGTTCGTTCATTCATTCATTTTTACTTTTGCTTAGTCTCTATTTCAGAGGTCGCCACAGCAGAATGACCCGCCAACTATTCAAGCATACATTTTATGCAGCGGATGCTCTTCTAGCCACAATGCAATAAAGTGAAATAAATTTCTTTTAATTACAAAATATTAAAAATATTTCTCAAAATTTAAATTTCACAATTTTCACAAACCTCCGCTTAAAAACTATTTATTTATTTTATTATTAATCTATATTATTTTTAACTATAAAAAAATAAATGTACAAATAAATTAAAATTAAAAAAATGTATATTTAATATTAAAATGATAAAATTATGTATTATAAATAAAATATCAATAAACTATATAAAACATTACATGGAGGTAAAATAATAATCAAATTAAGTTATTATACTGTATAAAATGAATTTGGAAAAATAAAATGATAAAAAATATTTAAATAATAAATAAAATAAAATTTACAAAAATGTAAATTACAAAATAAAATAATTAATAAATAACTTAAAAATAAAACAAACATAAATAAGAGTAATGATAAATACAGTAAAAATAAACACCAAAAAAGAAATTTGAAAAACAAAAACAAAAAAGTAAACTCAATATATATATTACAAAAATAAATAAACAAAAATTAAAAAAAAAAGTGTATAATAAACAGCAAATGGTGAAGCTTCATTTGCGCAAGCAGATTTAAACGTGGCACAACAAAACATCGGTTCATCGATTTCATAAACCAATAAGGCTCAATGTACACAAAACACGTCTCATTTTGTATATTATTTGATAACATTAAAGCAATAACATCCGAACATAGTTTCCCTTATGTCTTATTAAAATAACACAAGAAAACTGAAAACACAACTGTGATATGATATTCAAACACGCCACTATGACGTTTTTATCGATATCAATTTACTCCAACATGACCGTAATTACATTTACATTAATACAATCCCTGAGGTTCGATTTTTATTCCAAAATGCATCCGAAAAAAAAATTGACCATTTAAAAAAAAAAAGTGCAGCACACTTTCATATTCCATTGATTTTTGCAAATGATCTGAAGCATGATAAAAAGAGTCTCGCGGGTGAGTTTTTTTCCAGCTGCTTTTCACATTATTGAACAAGCACATGAACCGAGGAGAATGACCAAACACTGTCAACGGGGACGATTTGAGTCCGAGACCCCCACCGAAAACACAGAAAGCAGCAAATTGCTCTGGAACGAATGCAGCAGCACAACAGGAACCACGGTAAACATTCCAAACACACAGCAAAAAACATGGATTTAGAGGCACTGTTTATTTAACCAGCTGTGGAGAAAGTGTGTGTGTTCATTCATTTCACATGGAGAAACCCCAAGAGGGTGCCAGATTTGCTCTTTTGTCAGTTTTAGCAGCTTTAGAGGGTGTTATTATTCAAATAATAAACTAAAATATAATTAAAATTGATTTTAAATTAAAATAGATTTTGTTAAATCAAATAATAAACTAAAACAGAATGTAAAATAAAACAAAACTTTTAAAATTGAATAAATAATAAAATGCTATTAAATAAAATGAATGAGTCAAATAAGCAAAAGTTACGGTGGCCGAGAGAGTTTAACGTGCTGTAATTTACAATTAGCAATTACAAAAAAAACCTAGCAAATTGAGAAAAGATCTTCATCCATTTAGCAGCACACATGCTGCAAACAAATTTTCAGAAAAACGTGCTGCGTTCTCACAACGTAAACAACTTATGAAAACGTGCTGCATTTTCTTACAAAGCAAACAATTTACAAAAATGTGCTGGAACACAATGGAAATGTTTCAAGGAGAACCTAAATTGTGACAGACCCAGCTATTTAGATTATGGTTATTTAGGCTAAGAAAATACAAAACCAAAGGAAATCAGGATGTTAACATAAACAAAAAAAAAAAAAAACTCACCTTTCAAAGATCATCTACAAGTTCACTGAGCACTAGTCACGGCACAGAGGCATCTGTCACGTTCACCATTCTTTTTGCATGTGTTGTGAGAAAAGGCAGCACATTTTGTAAAATATTTGCATTGTAAAAAAATGTAGCAAGTTCTATTTATTTGTTTGCATTGTGAGAAAATACAGCGCATTTTTTTAAAAATGTGTTTACGTTGTGAAGATTTGCAGCCAGGATGAAGATCTTTATTTGCTGGCGTTTTTTTCCAGCACGTTAAGCTCTCTCAGTCAACGTAAAAATTAACAAACTAAACAAAAAAAAAAAAAAAACAAGATCACATTTAATGGTACGATAAAAAAAAAAAAAAAACAATCAATTAAACAAGACCAAAAAACTAAATTAATTAAATAAGAGTATTCATTCATTTCACATGAAGGTAAATGTGAAAATTAAAAAAAATTATAAATAAATATATAATAATAATAATATCATATATATATATATAAATATATAAAAAAATATATATATAGACACACACACACACACACACACACACACACACACACACACACAGTTGAAGTCAGAATTATTAGCCCCCTCTGAATTTTTTTTTTCTTTTTTTTTTTCCAAATGATGTTTTACAGAGCAAGGAAATTTTCACAATATGTCTGATAATATTTTTTCTTCTGGAGAAAATCTTCTTTGTTTTGTTTTGGCTAGAATAAAAGCAGTATTTGATTTTTATAAACCATTTTAAGGTCAAAATTATTAGCCCCTTTAAGCTATATTTTTTTTTCTATAGTCTACAGAACAAACCATCATTATACAATAACTTGCCTAATTTCCCTAACCTGCCTAGTTAATCTGATTCATCTAGTTAAGCCTTTAAATGTCACGTTAAGCTGTATAGAAGTGTCTTGAAAAATATCTAGTCAAATATTATTTACTGCCATGATGGCAAAGATAAAATAAATCAGTTATTAGAAATGAGTTATTAAAACTATTATGTTTAGAAATGTGTTGAAAAAATCTTCTCTCCGTCAAACAAAAATTGGGGGGAAAAATAAATGGGGGCTAATAATTCAGGGGGACTAATAATTCTGACTTCAACTGTATATATATATATATATAAAACTTCAAAAAATGAAAATAAAATTAACCAATGATTACAAAATGTAATTAATAAAAAAAAATAAATAAATGTAATTAAAATATAAACAAATAATAATAAAATAATAATGAAATTTAAACATTGAAACAAAACTGTAAAAAAAAATTAACACAAGGAATGTGCCAGACTTTCTCTTTTTAAGTTTTATCAGTTTTAAAATACAAATTAAAATAATTTTATAACTAAAAACAAAACAAATTGTTACAACAAAACAAATGAACAATAATACAACAATATTAAATAACAGTAATTAAAAAAAGAAAATGCCAGACCTTTATTTCCCCCCGCTTCAATGGTTTTAGAAACAAGTGAAAGTGAAAGTCATGACAAGTGAAAGTGAAAGCCATGACAGTGAAAGTGAAAGTCATAACAGTGAAAGTGAAAGTCATGACAAGTGAAAGTGAAAGTCATGACAGTGAAAGTGAAAGTCATGACAAGTGAAAGTGAAAGTCATGACAGTGAAAGTGAAAGTCATGACAGTGAAAGTGAAAGTCATGACAAGTGAAAGTGAAAGACATGACAAGCGACACAAATTTGCGTTCTGCATTTAACCCATCCAACTGGACACACACAGCCCTAAACACGCACGCACCATGAACACACACCCAGAGCAGTGGGCTGTCATTGCTGCGACAGTTGAGGGAGCAGTTGGTGCATCGGTGTCTTGCTCAAGGGACTCAACTCAGCCATGGAATTAGGGTGGAGAGAGCACTGGATATTCCCTCCTACCACCTACAGTCCCTGCCAGTGCTGGAACTCGAACTTGCGGCCTTCTGATCACAAGTCCTACTCTCTAACCACCCTGGCTGCCACACATCTTATAGACTTTGATAACAGGGGAGCAGAAGTCACTGATTATTTTGGACAGCGTCCCACAGATGATCTAGGTAGTCAAAGCTATTTGTGGACCTGCTGATTTAAATGGATGAAGTAAACAAAATGATCCGAAGAGCATCTGAGGCCTGACATCAGGAGACTGAATACAGGAAAATAAAGCAGCAGCAGCCCCTTAAACAAGCTGAACAGCAGGATCCTCTCATTAGCTTTGTTAACTAATGTGTGCAGAAGACGAGGCTGTGAACATAGCTAAACTTCTTGTTTGCTCTTGGTTTGAAGCAAGAACATTAAAATAGAAATAAATACACTTTTAATATTTGGATAAAAGACAAACCATTTAATGAGATTTCAGGGAGTTTAACTTAAACGTTTTGCAAAAATACCAATAAGTCATACTTGGAAAAAAATGGCAAATAAATAAATAAATAAATAAATAAATAAATTAATAAATAAATAAATAAATAAATAAATAAATTAATTAATAAATAAATAAATAGTAAAACTTGGTATATGTTTGTGAAAATATTTTGAACAATTGATTGATTGATTGATTGATTGATTGATTGATTGATTAAAGTTTTCATTCTGCAAAATAAAATAACTAATTTAACCAAATAAATGTTTGCATTAATAAATAGATACAAGCTGTACATTTTTTGCAAATTCAGCTAAACATTCAGCTAAATTTTTGATGTAGATGAAATTCAAAAAAAATAATATTTGCAGAATGAATGAATTTGAAGATGTCTAATGTTTAGATCTTAAAAAGTTCAAAAGATTTTTGAAAAATTCGGAAAAAAAAATAATTGTGTGTTTTCCATTTGGCTTTAAAAAATAAAATAAAAAAGTGGAAAAATGTTTACTCAATAATTGGCATAAAACAAACAAACAAACAAACAAACAAACAAATAAATAAATAAATTGTAATAATAAAGTGTTTTAAAATGTAAGCTTATGTTTGTGAACATTTTGTGAAACATTTTGAAAGATTAATTGATTGTTGATTGATTGCTTTCTTTTACAAAATAAAAGTACTTTTAATTTTAAAAAAGTACCTTACTTTGAACTTGAAATTAAAAGATCAAAACTTTGAAACTTCTTTTGTTTGTTCATACATTAAAAACCTTCAGCAGAATTAAAAATTTTAGCTAATTTTAAATAGTTTCCATAATGAATGAATG